>VZTZ01002460.1:577041-612675 GCA_013400955.1 Drymodes brunneopygia | reverse complement strand
CATGAGATAAATCTTGGATGATACTTTTTTAGGATTAATTTTTAGGCTGTGGATTAATGTAGGAATTAATATGTCTTCAGTTAATTAACAGGTTTTTATCCAGAAAGGATTAATTGCATGTTGTTAAAGTGATATATATATATATAAAATGATTTATATAAATCACTATATATAGAGAGGAGAAGTTTTTATGTTTTAAAGCAATACTAATAAATAAAAGTTTGCTGGTAAGGATGCAAATAATCAGAAGTTGTCAATTATGTCTTGATTTCCTGCTGCTGAATTCAACATGGTGCACTCAGGTGATGTGTTAAAGAAATCTGTGTGGTTTGATTTGGTTTTTTTTTTAAATTAAAGTTTTATTCCCCTCCAATGCTTCCTTATTAAGATTCTTGTAAATGAAACCATTTAGGTGTCTACTAATCACCAATACCAGCCAATATATTTCTCCATTAATTGAGTAAAGCCTGTTAAATGCAGTTTAAGGACCATTTTATGGGGATTCTCAGTGACACCTCTGCAAATGTACTTGAGTAAACTTTATTTGAGACCTTACCAGGGCTCTTGGGCAAGCAAAGCTTTACTCCTCCAGCTAATAAATGATTGCATCGAGGGCTGTGCAGCATTCAGAAGCAGTGAACCTGTAAACCTNCATGAGATAAATCTTGGATGATACTTTTTTAGGATTAATTTTTAGGCTGTGGATTAATGTAGGAATTAATATGTCTTCAGTTAATTAACAGGTTTTTATCCAGAAAGGATTAATTGCATGTTGTTAAAGTGATATATATATATATAAAATGATTTATATAAATCACTATATATAGAGAGGAGAAGTTTTTATGTTTTAAAGCAATACTAATAAATAAAAGTTTGCTGGTAAGGATGCAAATAATCAGAAGTTGTCAATTATGTCTTGATTTCCTGCTGCTGAGTTCAACATGGTGCGTTCAGGTGATGTGTTAAAGAAATCTGTGTGGTTTGATTTGTTTTTTTTTTAATTAAATTAAAGTTTTATTCCCCTCCAATGCTTCCTTATTAAGATTCTTGTAAATGAAACCATTTAGGTGTCTACTAATCACCAATACCAGCCAATATATTTCTCCATTAATTGAGTAAAGCCTGTTAAATGCAGTTTAAGGACCATTTTATGGGGATTCTCAGTGACACCTCTGCAAATGTACTTGAGTAAACTTTATTTGAGACCTTACCAGGGCTCTTGGGCAAGCAAAGCTTTACTCCTCCAGCTAATAAATGATTGCATCGAGGGCTGTGCAGCATTCAGAAGCAGTGAACCTGTAAACCTATTAAATTTACTGTGTTCTGCAGCACAGAATATTCATGCCTGCAGTGGTTTCCTAACTGGTCATAGGGACATGCAAAGAGATTGGGCAGAGGGGAGCTCATACAAATCCCCATTCCTAAAAATCCACAGAGATACTCCGATCAGAAAGGGGGATACAATTCATTTTAGCTGATTCTTCTTTAGTGTGGTCCTTAACCAAAATAATAATGTTGCTGAGCATAGCAGAGACTTAAATAAAGCCCATCTTTCACAAGGATGAAATTTCCCAGTTCTGTGTCCCAGGGGTTTCCCATAAGATGCTCTCTGTGTATTCTTTTTCTGGGTGGAGCTATAAATCCTCCCAAGTATTTTTAATGGTGTTTTAGCTGTGACTTATGGAGAGGACCAGGCTTTCATTTGCCTAGGAGCTTTCATTACAGGTGCCCTTGGAAGGCTGATGGCTGGAGATAGAATCAAAAAGAGAGGTGAAAAGGAGTTATTACTTGTCAGAGACCTTTATCTTCCCTGCTGCTCTGCAGGGCTCTGTGGGATGGCCTGGATTACAGATTGATAAGGGAGTGCTTGCACTCGGATGAGACCAAAACCCCACAAACTTTAAAACACAGAGTCAGGGCTCGACTGGGAGCTTGCTGAGAGCTGAGCTTTACTGCTCTGCTCATCCAGCTGAGATCTGGGGAATATTTATCTTCTCAGTGGTACCAGTAGAGGTGAGCTGGCTGCTCTGGCAGTCTTGCCATGATTCTGCAGTGACATCAGTTAAAATGCTCCAGAAGACTCTGCAAATGCGCTGCCTTCCTGCCAAAAGCTGGAGCTGCTAAAGGATTGAACAGCATCTTCCAAGGGAATAACAGCACCTCAGAAAATGTGTTTTTCTATTAATCCCTGCCTTACCTTTTTGAACTTTGCAGAGGACACATTTTCTTGTTGGTGAGATTAGCGTTGTGTCTGGACAACAGTGCACATCTACATTTTAAATTCTGCTTTGGCTCAAGTGGCCAGAAGTGTGGCAGATGTTTCAGGTTCTGAGGAGTTCATGTGTGTTAGTTCTTCTAGAGATGGTCTGTTATTCTCCTTATTGCTCTCCCTTTGAGCTGTTTAGGGAATCTGCATCCATGAAACAGCACAAACCAGAAATTGGAGTGTGCCAGTACAGTCTGTGCCCTCCCCAGCCTGGATCAATGCTGGATGGACAGAGTGGGCTGATGGGGATGGAGTCCACCAACAGCTCCTGGTGCAGTAAATGAACCCTTGCAGGTGTCCCAGAGGCCCAAAATGCTACATCACACAGAAATCTTATCCTGTGCACCCCTTTCTGCAATATTTAATCTTTTTATCATACCTTTACATGGTACTGTGACTGCTGTACTTTCTCTGTATTTATTAGGCTTGACTGAATATTATTATATAAATAATACTTTTTCTTAGCCCTTTATAAATGCTGACTTTTCCCTGCCTTTGATTGTCCCTGCAGGTGTATTAACACAGAATTTGTACCTTGGTACTTCCTTGCTGCAAGGTGTGCGTGCAAATCTCACAAGGCAGCTGATGATCTCTTTTGCATTGCTAAGTGGTGACACCAGAACTTCAGGATCATAGGGGAACCAGCCAAGAGCCCACTGTAATACTTATAATGCCCTCTTAAAAGCTCTGTGAAGCTTGGAAAAGTCAGGAGAGAAACACCTGTGGGGCAAACATGAATTTTCATGGGATCAGAGGGCAACTGGGTTTGCAAGGGAGCTCGAGAAGCCTCTAATCCAACTTCCTGCTCAGAGCAGGGTCAGCTGTGGGTTCAGCCCAGGTTGCTCAGGGCTTGATCCAGCCAGGTCTTGAAATACATCAAGGCTGGAGAGTATGATGCCTTTACTCTGTCAAAATAGGGGAAGAATTGTTAGATAAAGCCCTATTTTATTTTTAAAAATACAAGCATTAGTTCTGCTCTGAAAAGGATCACTAGAGAGAAGTCCCGCCCTAGGGTAAGTGCTTCCAGCTTTGATGTTTTTAAAAGCTGAAAGTTTCTTTTTGGGCAGAGGAACAGGCCACAAACATCATACTAAATGTTAGACTAAAAATTAGGCAGCTGTGAACCCATAAAATCAATGAGTCTTCATCAGTCTTTTGAGCTATTTTGATTAATTTTGCTGTAGATTCAAGTTTTTGGGGGACCTTTGCTGTGTGAACACAAAGTGGGTGGAGGTTTGTTCATGAAGGGATGAAGTACTAATCCCCCCAAACTGATAACAGCCATTTATTTAGGGCCATGTAATACCTTGGCATTACTTTTTTTATGTACAGAGGATTTCTGAAAATGGAAGTGACTGGAAATAGTTCTCATATTTCAGGTCTCCCAAGCGAGAGCTAAAGCTGCAGGTGATGTTTCAATAGCTATGAATTAGAGAGCTCCATTTAATTCATTTAAGGTCGTGATGAACTCGTAGCCTTTGGTAAGAAGTCTTGAGCCAGCCAGAAAAAGATTGAATTACTTTGTCTCATGGGAGGCTTTTCTCTTCTGCTGGAGATTTCAGGCACTTGGGGGTCAATGTGGAACACCTTGGACAATGTCCTCTTGGCTGAGCCCCAAACCATCAAACCCTTCTCACTGGTTTTCTTTGCCAGCACTTCACCTTCACCAGTCCCAAGATGCACAAAGCCAAATAAAAAAAGAAAAAAAAGGGTCCAGATGGGAAAAGATGACCAGATGTTTTGGTGAGGTTGGGATGATCCATTACAAAAGAATTCTGTTTTGTTGCCACAAACATAAAGACTGTTCTTGTGCATTGAAACACAGAGTTTTCATTATCCTGGGCCTTTGTTCTTCCCTTCAGACAGACATTTCTGAATCTGCACTCAACTTGCCTTTGCATCATGGGTACAATGGGAAAGAAATGGTTTTTTCACCTGCCTGGGGCAATCATTTCTAGAAAACACTTTCCTAAGGAGCAACAGGTCTTGCAAGTTCCTAATAATGCTCCTCTGAAAGGATTTAGCCACCTTAGGGCTGCCCCCAAATGATCTGAGCTGCAATTCTTACAGAGCTCCTGAACTGAACACGTATGTTCGTACATTCTCAGCAAATATTAGTGCAAGATATGGTTTCTTTTTAATCAAATAAAACCTGTAAATGAGCTGGAGAATCCATAACCCTTGGACATGAGTGGTTTAAACTCAGTTAATGTGAGATTTTTAGTGAGAAAGAGTCTCAGACTATGCAAATATGAAGACATAGAGAAGCTCCTGAAAAAAAAAAAAAATTCCTTAGGTGTCATAACCTTCAATTTCACTTTTAATAAGAAATGATAATTCAGCCTGAGATAAAATTTAAAAAGTATAATTAGTGAAGTCTCTTATTCTGAACTGTCAGCCCCTCAAAATACAAAGTTAAGAGTGTAACAAACAATCCAAGAACAGCCAGCAGGATATATTTGCCTCTAGATTTCTCAAATTTGCTTGAAGAGCAAACTTGACACAAACAAGGCTTCAGTTAATTCATACTTAATTAAAAGTAAAGAGACTAATTTGTAAAATAAGGTAATTTGTCAAATAAGGGACTACTTTCTGATTCCACAGCTCTGTTGGGGAACCTTTTCTGAATTGCAGTGGTTGTACACATTTAAGAGCAATGTGAGAAAAAAACAGGTTCTTGAAATAGATGACTGGCTGAAATTGTGGCTGGACACTCTCAGCTTCACTGTGGTCTTTCACACAGGTGAAAGAACCTGTGTGTGGTTTGTGTATTTTTTTTTTCCTGAATGCTTGTGTAAGTTCACCAAATTGGGATTTGCTCCCTTTTGGTTGCATTTTAGATCTCACCTACGATGTTAAGCCTTTAATTCTTACTTTAGCAAAAGCTTTGCCTATCTGTCATCAGAACCTTATTGTTTCTGTGAGGTTTTTGACCATTTCCATAAATAATTGCATATTCCAATGACTGCCCTGCTGCCAGAGCACTGTGGAGGGCTCCAGGCTCAGATCACCAGGAATTCACAGAGCACTGAGCCTGCTCCAGCTCTCAGAGATTTACAGGACAGGGATTTTTAAAAGGTTCATGCTCACAGGAAAAAATGCTCTTCTCATGATTGAAACTTGCTGTGAATCTCCAGAAAAGGTGTGAGTCAAGTGTGTTTTATTGACTTGCTTAAATATGTGAGGGCAATTTCAGCTTTTTTAACCATCCCACATGGTAAGAAAGTGGAATAACTGATACCCACCTTGCTCATGTTTAAGATTAGTTTGAATAGGAGCCTACTGGCTTCTTAATGCATCCATCCATCTATGGAGCCAAAAAAAAAAAAATCCATCCTGTAGATCAAGGCTGTAGCAGATGTGCTCAGTCTTCTGCCTTCAAGGATTGTTCTTGGAATTCTTGTAGTGGTTTTATCTCAAATTGAACAGCTCATTCTCTCAGTGAAATAATTAATTACTCTGATGGGATACTCTATTAAGTTTGCAGTAGAGAGGCCTGTAAGAAATGTAAATGTTCAAGCTGCTCATAATCCTTTTGAGTGATATTCAAAAACTGGGATTATTTCCACGAGATGACATCTTTGTGCATTATCAAGGTAGGAAAAATTACAAACAGAGAATTCAAATACAAGCAGATAAAATATTTTTCTCTTCTCTTGGGCTGTTTTATTTATTTACTTTAAAGTAACTAGAATTTTAAAAACTAAGTGAAATTTTGGGTTGGTGACAAGCTTGGGACAGTTCATTCTAAAATCTAATTTAAACAAAGAATTGGCTGATTAAGAATCTTTGGCTGGCTGTGTTTTGAAGGCAAATAAAACATCATTATCCCTGTGTGATAAGATAAAGTACCAGATTTGTGTAGGAAAATGTTCCTTGTTCCATTCTGGAATTAATTTTTAAAAAAATACATTGCTATTTCATGCTTGTCTAAAGAAGTTTTAGAAAAATTATATATTATCTGTTGAAATGGAGAGAAGACTTCCCCCCCCTTTAATGCAGACAGGGATATTTGAGTTACACAGGTGCAACTCCCATTCTTTTTAATTTTTTTTTTTTCCAATGGCAGAATTTCGCCCCTTACACTCTTCCAAACAATCCAGCAGCAGCATTTCCCTCCTGGTTTGGAGAGCTGAATAAAGTTATATATTTCCCATTTCTTGACTGTTCTGGCACTCCTCCCTGAAAGGGAGGAAAAGCCTTCCAAAGTTTCCTGTGGCCTAAAGCCCAAAACATCTGCTGCAGCTGGGGGAAGCCAGGTCTGGCTGTGGAGGTGCCCACAGTGGGGGCTGTGGGGTGGAGCAGCCCCCAGGGCCCTTCCTGGGGAGGGGAGATGCTGAACTCCTGAGGGGACATGGCTGGGGGGCACTTTTAGGTGCTAAAATTAGGAGGAATAAAGGCAAAGAAGAAATAACATGGAATTATAAAATGATTTGGGTTGGAAGGGACCTTAAAGTTCATCTGGTTCTGACCTGGCCACTTGGAGCTGAGTTTGCACTCCCTTTGTGCCTTTGAAAATATTGTGAATTTATTCTGACTATTTTTTCAGAGTGAAATTGCACTCTGACTCTTATTCAATTATTTTTTCTTTTCTTTTCCTGAAAATAAATATTAAGTAGCCCGTTGAGCAAACTTAAAGGGCCACAAAATATTTTTAAGGCTCATGAGAACAGGAGAGAGGGGGCTGGTTTTTCAAAAAGCAAATAATTGCATTGCTGTGTTCAGGTTGTGCTAAACATTGAGCAGCCAAACGTTTGTGCTCATTCCCTTTCAAATGTGCATGGTGGTGAAAAGCAATGTATTCTCTTTCAAACCCACCAGAAAAGGGATTATTTTAATAAACATTAGCCGAGGGTGTGCACATGGACACTAGGAGCTGACTTGGGGAAATTTGCTAAGCTGGGAATGGATGAAGCTGAGCTGAGAACCTCAGTCACACACAGGGAACAGTTTGCCAGCTGCTCTGGAGCTCATGGAATGAAATCCATGAAGAGAGGAAGGCATTTGGAAGCACAAGACTCTCTCAGGGCTGACAGGGCTCCTTTGCTGAGCAGGGAGGGGTTTGTGCCTTCTTGTTTCCCTTGTCTCTATTCCATGTCCTGTAAAAACAAGGAAGATAAATGACAGTTTTTGTTTCATTTGGAGTGTCTGGGGGAAAAATGCTTTGAGGGCTGCAAATGACTATAAAGAGTAAGAATAAGCTGCTAAAACCAGGTACCTTAAAGAAAAATCTATAAGCCTAACCAAGGCCCCTCCCTATTTATTCCTGTGTGTCTGGCTTATTTTAAAACTCCTCTTCAGGTAAGAGGATGTTCCTGTATTCTGGCAGCTTGGCAGGAGCAGCATTCAGGCTCATACCCAGCAGGATGGGAATTTTAATTGAGAATGAAGCCACTCAAGCTCATTAAGCTGGTCTTAATTTGTAGCTTAAAGGTAGCTAGTTCCTATTAAAAGCCAGATATAAATATATGCACACAGTGTGACCTGCTGGGTGCCTTGGGCTTTGCTTTCCATCACAGAGCTTCCTGGGGGCCAATCACCCTCCCAAGGGAGCAAACAAGGGGGTGAGAAAAAAAAAAGAGATGAAATTCCCACTGCAGAGCTTTTAGCAGAGCCCTTGGTTTGGGGAAAGATTTTTCTTTCCTTCCAAAGGAAAAGAACAAAGCTCTGATGCTCCAGAGCCCTTCAGCCTTGGGCCAAGACAGGTGCACAGCTTCAGTGAAAGGAAAAAGCTTTGGGTGAGCTTCAGGTCTCCTCCTTGTTCTCCTGTTCTCCTTCTGTTGTTATGATGTTGTTTTGGAAATACCTTTACTTCCCTTCTACAGCCTCAGGAAACTAATAAGAAAACTTTTCTCTTATTACTCTGAGAGCAACCTGGGCTTTCTTCTAAGTGTTTGTGGAGGAAACTTTCAATCCAGCTGGCAGCTTATCTAAATTAAAGCAGAGGACACTGAGGTGAGCACTGTGACTGCCACTAGAGATTTCTCACTGTGTTACACTGAGAATACACTGCTCTGTGGCCCAGGTTTTATTTGCAGCTTATTTTTTTCCCTTTAAATTCTCAGTTTCTTGCAAAGAGACAGGGTACAGATATTTTTCCAAATAGTATTAAATATTCTTCTTTTATTATAGGCCAGTAATGATGTTTTTTCTTCTTTTGCACCGGTAGCAGTTCTTCAGGTGTGTATTTAAATATAAAATACATCAACAAGATCTTTTTCTGGTGCATGCCATGCACATGCACTGCACAAAATATGGTCCTTAAGTCTTCTGTTTAGTTCATGTGTGGTGCAGCTGCAAAATATGGCAGGAAGGAAGTTTTTTATGCATTTTTGGAGCTGCGTTACAGAATCAGTTTTTGGACACTTCCCTCATCCCCACCCCTCTTTCCCCTCACTCCTCTCTGCCCCCAAGGATCACCTCTGGCCAGAAAAGTGTGTGATTGCAAAGCAGGTAAAAGACACCCTTGAAAGGTAAAACAGGGGTGCAGCTGAAGGAGAGGTTTGATAAGGTTGCTAAAGCAACTAATAACATCAAGATAAGAGATTTTATGGAAAATTGTAGAGGAAATAATTGTGTGTATAGTTACAGTTCAGAGTAAATTCAAGAAGGATAATTATAAATGCTAAGTACATAATGAAGATGTAACCTGGGAAAAGGTCAGATCTGAAAGTCCAAACTGATATTTTTTTTTATTCTCACTTTACCTGGTTATGATATAATCATGTTAAAATCTGAGAAATAAGGACAAAGCCTGTTCAGATTTATACTTACATAACCTTAATATTAATATGTATATTTACTATTAGTAGTTGCTATTCTGAAGGCACTTGTTGCCAATACTGCTTTTAGAAATCGATGTTTATTCACTCTCCCTCTACAAAATAAAATCTGAGTGAAAGAAAAACACTTTCATCACTGTTCTTTGTGCTGTTCACACAGTTCTTTCCAGTGTTGTCCATGCTGATAGTTTCATACATTTCTCAGTACACTACATTTTCAACCTGTTAAAAATCTGGTTTGTGCAGTTAGGTGTACAGTTTTGTAATTTGATGATCATCTCACCAAAAAAAAAAAAATCAACCCAAACAAAACCACAAAAACTCCCCACATAATAACTTTAATAAAGTTATATTAAATTTATATTATGATATTAAATGCTGGTCAAAAAGAGAGACAGTTTAAGGAGACTGGATTCATAACTCCTTAGATTTTAGAGGCAGGGAATTGAAAACAGGCACAGAGCTACAGTCAGGGAAGCTACAGCCAAATATTATGATGACATCTCTGTCCTTCAGCCAGCATGTGTTAAATTAAGAACAAAGGCTGATAATGTCCTTCAGGAAGGACATCTTTTCATTCCCCAAAGCCATGAGATATCTGACACCACCAGTGATGAATTCCTGGGGCCACAGGAGAACAGATTGCCCTTGAATCCCCTTCTCCCCAGCTCCTTAGGAATGGGCTCCCCACCTGTGTCATTGTTAAGGACACCTCTTGGTTTTCTTTAAGAATTTAAATGGCAAAAGGAGCACAAAGCAAATCCCCAGCTCCAGATGTGGATCTATATTTGACAGAGCAGAATGCAGGCGTGTAGAGCTGTGTCTGGAATGGCACAGCTTCACCCATTTATCAAGAAAAGCTATTTGATCAAATAAAAATCCCAACAGATCCTGACAACCACCTGGTGGTGTGTGTGCCACAGCCAAAGCTATCAACACATCAAGTGAAAGAGCTGATCACAGCTAAATCCTGCACAGAATGAGGAGCTGTCTGCTCACATCCCCTTTTGAAAGGAAAGGTTGGCTTTTTACTGCTAAACAGCAGAATTCCAGAATTCGTGCCACAGTTCCAGCTGCACTGGCACTGCCTGCCTGCTTTCCTGATTGTGGCATTTGTGGACATCTTCCATGTGAGGTAAAAATACATTCCTACTCTTGGTGTGAAGGGAGGAGTCTGTGAAGCTCTTTTTTAGTTTTGAGGAAGGTGCAGGCTACCTTTTATCAGTTTTAGGCTAAGAGCCCTTTAAGGGCCTCATTTATCTGGTGTCCCACCCATGCCATCAGCAATAGTTAAAAACCACAAAATATTCAATAATTTTGTTCAGTGACAGTTTCTGGAAATGTTGCACCCCACCCAATTTATTTTTGCTGTAAGAAGTAAGTGAAAATGTAGGTTATATAAATTAAGAAATAAAAAAGGCTTTGTTTGAGCGTTTCCAATAATTAGCAAGCTGTGTTAAACAATCAAATTTTAAGTCGAAATTTTAACTGCAAAAAGATCCAGTTCAGGTTCTTTGTGTGTTTCATTCTGTGGCTTGGTTACCTTGTTTTATTTGAAACTGCTTATCTGGCTGCAAGTGTTTCCATTGCCGCTCATTATTTCTAATGTGTTTTTCCTTCATGTTTCATTCTCTGGCAGTTTTAACTCCCTTCAGTAGAGATGTGCAAAGCCTCTCTCAGATTCAGTGTATGAACATATATATACATATACTATATCTATTTCATGTCCAAGACTAATTCCAAATGTGATTTTATTTTTAAGTGGGAACTCATGAGCTGCTTTATTTGACTGAAATAATGAATTTTCAGGAATATATATCAAAAACTATTATCTGAGCTATATTCCTTCAAAGACATAAAACAGGAGCAAGCCCCATCTTTGTTTAAAAACCCCATATTTGACTACTAGAGAAGTTAAAAATGAAAATTCTTTTGGTTTTGACCGGTTTCCTCTAATACACAGTGAACCCAGAGTAACTCATTGAGTGCTTGCAGAAGTCTGGGCTGAGGCTCAGGTATCCAAGTCCTTTCAAATAATCAACCTGTCTTCTCTCACTCCCCAGCATCAGGGCCACGATGTAATATGGGAGATTTTGGTGTCTGGGGGAGAAGTCCTCTGGAAATTAAAGCATCAGTTACCTCTGCTGAGTCTGGGGTCTGGTTTGGGCTCTTTTTCCCCTCTCTGCTGGAATCACCAGGCAGTCTGGACTCCTCTTCCTGCTCTCCCATCTTCTCACACGGAAAATTGGGAAGGGAAAGATGGAGTGGAAGAGCAGAGAGAGAGAGAGAGCCCATCTCAGGGTGAACATTCCATGGCTGCCCACGTGTGTCTGACTGAATTTTAGCTCGGGTTTGAACCCTGCCAGCACTGAAGGTCTCTGGTTTCTGACCCAGCACAGACCAGTTTGTTTTGAGGATTTCACATCTGACGTTTCCAATACCAAGAAAAATCATCCCTTCGATTTTTGAATGCTAAACTTTTTCCCCAGAGGAGCCCACGTGATCCTCAATTTCCCCAGACTCACAAAAGTGGTTGGGATGTATGGAAGTGACCTCTGTGTCTGGATTCATCTAGAGGCAAAAAATAAATCACTAGAAATTCTTAAATTATTACATTTACAACGAAACAAATTTTTAAAAAAACCCAACAAACTCAATCAGGAATCTCTATTTGCAAACTAAACCACAACCAGATCTAAATGACTGTTTTGAACTGATATGTCAGGAGTTTTGGGGGTATTATAGTCTTTTTTCTTAGTCAGTGTTACTGTGTGGATCATTTGAGTTTGTTGTCACCCAAAACACCGAGGTGTGTGGTCAGACAGTGCTTTGACCCCAGGGGAACGTGGAATCTCAGCACTCCACAAATTCATTTCTTCAATTTATGAAACAGTGTTACAGAAGACAGTGCTGCAAAAGCAAATCTTGGTGACTTTTGTCTCAAGTACCTATAAAAATTTGGTACTCTCTAGGAAGTCTGACATATAACATTCCAGGGGATATTTCCGTGGAAGAGTAGGAATATATCTGTGGAAGATGGAAAGATGCTATTGCTTGAGAAAGGAAAGCTCAAAATGTTTTTCCTCCACCTGTGGATTGCAAGGTATTGTAATGGTTGCTCATGTTGTGGCTCTGTGCAAAGACTGAAATGTGTGCTGTGAAATAGAGGAAATGAGAGGATAAAATGAAATATAGAATATCTACTGAGATAATGAAAATGTCCTGAGCAGTACCGTGAGCCAGACCAGTGATTCTGGCATCATGGCTTAGGGGCAGAGTGTGGGATGCTGCCACTGATTCAGTTCAGGTTTGCAGAAAAAGATAAGAATGGTGAGGGTGTTATTTGCCAGTATTGCTGCTGGGAACACTGGGCTGATCTCTGTCACTCTGCTGATTATGACATTTCAGAATAAGTTGGATAAAATTCCGGAAAATGCTCTGTCAGGAACCTTTTTGACCAGGAGCGGGGAAAACATTAAGCAGTAGGAATCCCAGCCAAATACTCCCATCTCATTTTATTTGATCATTTTAATGATTTACCATTTCCTTGATTGACTTTCTATGACAATTTTGTCTTGGGTGTTAAAGTGTCTTTTAATTTATTTTTTTTAAATTATTTTCACGCATGGCGCTATTTCCCTTTCAGATGGGTTCTGAGTAGGGGTGGCTTTTCCTGATGCTCACTTTGTCACAGCAGCAGAGACAATTGAACAAAGGAAGTTTCCTTTGATAATTTATGATCACAGGATAAATATTCCTAAGCAAGCAAGTGAAATAAATCATGGTATGATTCATTGCAGCTCAGAAGCACTTTGGAAAATCATGGAGATGGCATGGTCACATCCTAAAGTCCCAAAAATGGGAGCTGGATTTTCTGGTTGGCCTTCTTATCATCCTTACTAAATTTCTCAAGAGATCTCTTTATTATCTTGCCTTTGTCTTTATTCCTAACATTAACATTTTGATAACTAACAGATATTAGAAGCTCCCTGTGTGTTTTTGGGAGACATTAGAATTTGTACTTGCTGCTAGCCCAGCTGATAGGACACAGAAGTCAAAACTGAAGGCCACATTCAGGATGTTGTGACTGGTTTTTTTTATCTGCTCATCTGCAAAATGAGGGTTATTTTCTGATTCAGAGTAGCTAAAATGTTATAGCCATGTGTAAAGGACTTGAGGACATATTTAGAATATTTTTATGTTAAACAAATGCAAAAGACTTATCTGCTCACAGGGGAAGAAAATACATGAAACAGAGGTTTAGAAAACAATTTTATTAAATTTGAGGTTAAAAGTTATTTGGAATTTTATCCAACTTTGCTCTTGGAAGTTATAGAGACCAAAGGGTGTTTTAATTGGTTGGTTTTTTTTTTTAATGTTTTGAGTGCCTTATAGGAGAGAAATCAAAGGGAACTATAGAAGGTCAGTACTTGCAAAAAATAAAAATTCTTCAAGATTGGCAATCCAAATTTCTTGTTTAAAAAGAGCAGTTTGCAATTTTGGTTTATAAATTTTGCTCAGTAATTCAGGTATGCAAAATAGATATAAATGTATTAAAAAATAGAGAATTGGGCTTTTTCATGATTGCTGAAGAGTCATCCCGAGGGGTAAATCAGTAAAGGTTAGGAGATGTATCTGATGGAGAGTCAGGAATGGGTGAAGGCAGGAGAAGTTCAAAGCAGGAGATTTTGAGTATAAAGAACAAGCAGGCAGCAAAACAGACTCTCAAAAAACCCCAAACAAATTAAAAAAAAAATCAAAAAACCTCAAACAAACTCAAGGATGGAAGAAAGACAAAAGACCTCAAACAGCAATGAGAGAACTTTGAAATTTTTCGTGTTTCCTGTTGCCTTCCTAATGCAGAATCTGTGCTGGGAGGAGTTTGGGCCACGAATCTGCTCTTGCATCACTATTTACTCCATGTGTTGCCATGTGCCCTGAGGCTTTTTTCTCCCATCTCTTCTTTCTCAGTTGAAGATTTTTCTTTTCCTCTACCTCTATGTAGAGAAATCCCTCTGCTCACCAAAATGAATTCTGTGTCAGGGAAGTGAAGAAAATGGGTGGCGAGTTTGTGAAGAGAAGATATTTCTATTTCTTTTGTAGCATCAAGATCTTTTCTGTAGTGAAACTACTCTGATTGCCCTGATTTCTGCATCCCATCTGGCCAGTTACTCATGGTAAAAACTTGGTGGTATTTTTATATTTGTTTTACAGCCATAGCTTAGGACAGACCTCCTGGGTGTGTGGTGGATAAGCACATTGTTGGCTTTTAATTGGGTGCCTCAGTAGATTTTAGACCACTTAATTCCAAAGGGATGGATGAAAGTGGAGGAACACAACAGGACGGAGACACAAGAGGACATTGGTGAAAATGTACAGAAAAAACCACACATTTTATGCTTAAAATGGTAACAGATTTTGTGCCAAGTGGTGAGGAGGCAAACACAGAAACCAGAGCAGCTGCTGAGACTGTAAACCAAGGAATTTCTGGAGAAGAAATTGATTATTCCACTCAGCAGGACTATCTGGATGTTTTGTCCAGGGGTGAATTTGACAACACAGCTGATAGCCATGAAGGGATGTGCTCTCTTTTCTCACAACACTTAGCTCATCCCTGGGAATTCATGTCTGAGCAAAGCCTCTTCCAACAGAAAACTGGAGCGTCCCTTAAAGAGTCACTCACAGAAAGATAAAAGATGTGTATGAGAGCTGTAAGATTTTCTAGCAACAAAAGTCTTTATTTGCTGGTTGAGTTATAAATCTACAGTAATTTGGATGGCTTGACAAGGGTGATTTCTTCTTTGCAGCTCAGTTAAAAACTGCAAACCCCTATGTGATACAAGAAAATTTATTTCTTTGGCAAGGAAAGGACACTTTCATTGCTGACTCTGTTCATTTTCAAAAATTAACACTTTAGAAAGAAGACAAGAAATTTTATTCTCAGTGAGAAAGATAAAGAATGACTTGGCTTATTACTCTGCTCTCTGTATAATTCATAGCCCAAAACATAGCTGATCCTAAATCATATAAAAAACAATTACAAGAAAAGTTCATTATTTTATAAATAAAATAATCAGCAGCACAATAGATGGGAGAACACTTGAATGTACACGAATGTAGAATAAATTATTCTTCCTCCTCAAAGCTAAGTCAGAAATAAGGAGATTAAATATAAAATTACTGCCAAAAAAAAGTGTGTGTAGCTACTCATGGCTTGGACTCGGTCCCCAAATCACTGCCTGTGGGTCCTACATGGCCTCAGCAAAGGTAATTGACACCAAATTATTTAATATAACATTCAGTTGACTTTAAGTTGTTTAGTAACTGTTTCTGGACACCTGGATTTCTTCTCCTTTCTCTTTTTTTGTTTCCATTTTGTCTCTGAAGCCTTGTATTGTTTCAGATTAGGCCAGAATGAATGATGCTTGTTTGCCATATAAAGCCACATCCTTTGCTTGCAAAATCAGTGATTTTCCAACCCAAGAGCAATTGACACAAGGTTTTGCAGTTTTATTGGTCTCCAATGGCAGGATATAATTTCAGAAACAGAGGAGCCCTCAAGAAAACATGGATTTTCATATGCCTCACTCTCTAGGACTAAGTAGTCAGCTGGGGAAGGAGGAAGGAAAGGAGGAAGTGAGCAGCTGATATTAATCCAAGCAGATGATTTTGCCAAAACTACCCATGAGACAGCAGTGACTTTTTCTTGAGAGATGAATCAATCTTTCTTTGTGATATTTCAACAGCTTTTTTTTTTTTTTTTTTTTGCGAAGGAAATGCTTTTCAAATTTGACAGTAGTTGATAGGCCTGACAATAATGCATCCCAATTCCTAAAAAGTAGGGAATGGAATACAGGGAAAAATCAATGTGTCACTTCTTTTCAAGCAAGAGTTTCAGGGCTATTAACTCAAAAAAAATTTTCAAGATAAACTCCAAATTTGAAGGAATTGAGTGTTGTGTCCCCTGTTTTTAGAGTGTGTATTGGGACTACGTGAGCGTTGAAGAAAGGAAGGTAATTTTTAAGGTGAGAAAATTAAAAGGAGAACGAAAGATTTCATTGTCTGCACTGGAAGGAGATATTCATCTCTGTTAAGGGTGGATAAAAGCTGGGGCTTTGATGAATCTGAGAGGAAAGGGAGGAAAATACTCCAATACTGTGTGTTTCGTGGCAGCAGAGTGGAAAAGCTTGGCCCTTTTCAATGTTGGAAAGAGGGGGAAAAAGTGGTGGAGAAGCCATGCTGAGAGTGATCACCAGGAGAGAGCAAAAAAAACCCGTGAGCAGAAAGATTCCATCACCTCCAGCCATGTAAACAGCAGGGGGGCTGACAAAAAATATGGGAACTTTGACTGCTGCAGGATGAAGAAGTGGGAAAACACCAGAACCCGTGATCCAAGGGGTGTACCAAGGGGAAAATAAACATGATTCAGGAGTAAGGCTGCTCGAGAGGGTTTGGACAGGATCATTTTAAAGCTCGAGCTTCTAATGGGAGTTTTTGGTATGGACAAACTATTATCAGCAAAGTATCCTTTTGGCCAAAATTAGAGCGACCACAGAGACCAATCCCAAAATATCTTGCATGATTCCATGGGAAATGCTGACTGGAGATGTGTGAGGATAACAGAACAGGAAAACTGGATGATATTAACTTTTCCATACGTGTGAGCCTCATGTTTATTGTGAGAACATGAAAAAAGAAACTGCCCAGTGAGGAGTTCTGGAAGCACAAAAAACACTGAAGATAAGAATACTTTTGTCTTGTTACATCCTTATTTGGGGCTCCAGAGTGAGTCTTATGTTTTATTTCATTTTTATAGGTTTATTCACGGAGATTTGTGTAATACTATTAGAGTTTTCAGGCTTAATGTTTCTTGTTTACCTTACTAAACAAATCAATTTTCAAACATTCTATTTTTAATCACAAACTAAATGTACAGCTGAACATGAGATAAAGCTGCTGTCACGGCAGAGGTGAAAAAAAACCACAAAGAGATGTAAAACACTGATTATTAAATTTAGTATTTGGAATGAGCATTTAGCAAATTTTAGGGTTTTTAAACCATCCAACCCAATTTATCATTTCAAAAGTCAGAGTGTTAAGAATGATAGTTGAAACATGTAGAATTTTAAAAGGGTTTTTTTTTGTTTTTTAACTTCTTAATATGTTGCACTATCTCTTTATTAGTATATCTGTTCTACCTGTGTTTAGATGCTGGGGAAAATCATTATTATTTTAAGAGATGTATATTTTCCACTCAAAAATCCTCAAGTGACTCCACCTTAGCCTCACTGACCAAATTTAATGGAAATAACTGAAAGATGAAGGATAATTCTCTAAATGGTTTCACTTCCCTGTTCTCTTGACCGAGGCAGAGTTTATTCTCCCAGAGCTAAGGAGCAAAAGGAGTAAGAACAGCAGTTGGCACCAGTAAATTCCTAAAATTCAGTTATATGAACTCAAGAAGATTAGTCTTGTCCAAAAATAAATTGATAGGCCTTAAATATTAAAGAAGTAGTAGATTATTAAAATTAACCTCAGCAAGGTAGGTGTTAACCATCAGAAAGAAACTCCCCAGACTTGTCAGGAGTTAGAAAATGAACCTCTTGATATAGTTTTATCACATTAAATACACAAGTTTACAGCCTGTTCCAAAGATCAGATGGATGGTCCACTCTAATTTATGGATTAGAAAGGAACAAGGGCATTAAAGAGGGGAAAAAAGGGGTTAGGCAGCTGTGGTGCCTGCTCCCTTGAATATAAAATTTTGTATTATGTTGCTTGTATTCCATCCAAACCCTTTTAAATTATTGTTAATATATAATATTTTATATATATAATTATATATATATAATAAATCTATATATATGACATTATATGTGTGTATATATATATATATAAAATAATGATAATTGTTGATATAATGGCAGAGCTGAAGCAGAATGCAGCACAGCAATACTTTGAGGCCACAGGTTTAATTCTTCCCCTTGCTCCTCCCAAGCAGCACATGAGCATCAAGCCCTGGGTGTTGCACGAGGTACCTGAGCTCGTTTGTTTTCAGCTCTCTGGGGCCACAGTTCCACTGCAGGCACTGCTGACATTTAAATATCAGCCAGATGTGGTTGTGATTTCATTTCTGACTCCGTCAGCCAAACTGTGTGAGCCACCCCCTGCTGATGGGGATGGTGCAAGTTGCTGGGAGAACCTTTCAGGCAAAAATTATCAGCCTGTTTGTGATCTTCCTGCTGCCTCTCCCCAGTGATTCCATTTAAATGCATTCTGCTTTCCAAAGGAAATCAATGTTGCTAACTCTAATTAATTCCAATCACAAATTCTGCAATAAACTGCAATAAGCTTAGATGTACTGAAGGAAAAATTCATCCTCCTGTCTTGCAAGTACTAAAGACTTTAAGTGGAGCCTGCCCCATTTATTTTGCATTTTTTTCACACAAGATTCAGAATCCACAGCTATCAGGATATCTTGTCATTGCCTGTGCCATCTCTGCTTTTTCTGTCTGACACAAGGTCTGTGTGACAGCTCTGCCTTGTAAATTCTAAACCAAAATATCAAAACAGGAAGACAACACACAGCCACAAAAATGATGAGGGACCACTTCTCTTTTGAGGAGAGATTGAGGGAGCTGGGCCTATTTAGGCCAGAGAGGTGAAGACTGAGAAGGGATCTCATTATTGCATTTAAATATCTTCCAACCCCTGCTATCCTGTGATTCTGTGATATTGCATTCCCAGCTAGCAGGGACAGAAGAAAAAAATGACTTTGTGGTCACTAAAGGTAAACTTTAAACCAGTTACAATGCAATATTAAAAAATGCAGAACTCTTCAAACTGTTCATATAAATCCTATGTCTTCGGTTTTTGCTATATATACAATACTTTTTTGGCCCTAATGACAAGATCACTCTGTATTTTATTCTTGAACATTATTCAAGTTACAGAGGAAAGATGGATACTTTCAGTCCCTTTTTCAATTTAGCTCCATGACAGAGCCACCAAATGTTAGAAAGTGAGTAGAATTCCATTTCTTTTAGGTAAAAGATGAGATGAATCCCACTAGCCCATGCTGAGCCTTCCAGAGCTGCCTCTGGGCCTGCTGCTGTTGCTGTGCTGAAGTCCAGCTGAGTCAAAATCACCCCTTTACCTGTCAGAAAATCTCATTTCCCCCACCCCTGCCTGGGTATCTTCAGTTTTGGTGCTTCAAAACACCCCATGAAGTGCTGACCCCAGCAAGATTGATGTCAGGATGCCAAATAATTGATGCAGGGCTGGGGTTTTACCCCTGCTGGGAAATGAATAGAATTTGGAGATCAGGTAAATGAGAAAGGGAAATCTCATCATTTTCTCCAGGGCTCATAAGTGCATTCACACCACATGAAAGGCTTTGAACAAAGTGGCTCCTCATCAATTTTTAGTTTGAAATTATCAAACTGATGCAAGTGATCAAAGGTTTTTGTTTTTAAGGTGAGATGAATAGTCTTTTGCAAACTAGGCCATTGCTCTTTATCTATTAAAAAAAAATCCAATTTTTACTGTGATTTTGATTTTATAAAATTTTCTGTGCGCTAGGATTCTGAGAAATTTCATTCTTAGATTGTGAATATAGCTTAAAAATGTGATGAACAGGAGGTCTTTGGGTCTTCTTATGTTAATGAACTTATTCTTCATGCAGAGCAAATGAAAACATAACTTTTTAGGTGACCAGTAACTCCTGCCTGCCCCAGGCAGGTCAAAACCTCTGTATCTCCACCTCCCAGCACTGAGTTAACTGAAATATTCTTACATTCTTCCTCTCCTGCTGCAGACAAATGGGAGTGAGAGCATATTCCTGAAAAACGAACATTTCCTCTATTTAATATCTGTTTTTTACTTTTTAATGAGTGATCAGTGAAGGAGAATTGAAAAGCTTCAGTCTTAATGAATCATGTCTATTTTTCTATATTGAGGAACTTCCTGAAGTGGGAGTATCTGGGCAGAGGGAAGGAAAGCAGTGCCTTGGAATACTTTAATCACCAAGACCCAACAACAAACCATCTTGGACCTTTCTGCTGTCTGAGAGAGAGGGAATCTCTGGCCAAATGAGTCCTCTCCTGTACCTACCACCATATGGAAGTGCTTTTCAAGAAACTGTTCCTTGAGGGTTTGGAAAGCAGAGGAAATGATTTTCATGATTGTTTTAGGACTTCATAAGGATGGAGATAAATTCTTTGCCTCGCCCACAACTGACAGCTAGTGCAAGAGCCCATGCCGACAGGAAATTCAAATTTTCTGCTGGATATCAACGTCATCCCTACTTAACTCTGGAAAGTGGGGTTAAAGGACGAGCTGTGGTTACAGTCCATGGAAACTAAAAGCATTGTTGCCTGAGATGCTGTTGGGAAGAGCTGAGGTTTTCTAGGCAGGGAGCCAGATTTTCTTCCCCCTTATTTAACAAACTGGACTCCAGAGATGTTAATAATTTCAAGTGGCAGATTACAGTGTGCAGCGGCGGCGAGGATTTTAGGTGGGTTTATTTTAAGTGCTTGGAGAGGGGTGATCTTTTCTTCCTGACATTTTTCAGGCCCAGATTCGAATTCCCAGGGTTTGAATCCAGAAGGGACTGTTACATCAATTTGATGGAACTCCTGTTTTCCACAGGCTGTTACACTTCACACAGTTATTAACAGCGTGTTGAGTCTAGGAACTTGTGTTGGCATAACACTCAGTTTCTAGGAGGGTATAAACTTGAAGCTATTGCACCATGGCCCTCAGGGGTGTGTTCTAGTCGTTTAGGTGATGTGCTTTTGAATAAGTTAATCAAGTTGTTATTTGTTTTAACTGAAATTGGTTTAATTGCCAGCTGTTTTCTCCCTTGAGCCTTTGTTAACTGTTTAAAAGAATCCTTAATGTTAAGTTTCTTTACCCAAGTCCTCTTAAGTTTTGAGATCTTTTTGCATGACTTGGCCAACGGCTCTCAAGTAATTTTGTAGATCTCAATTTCTAACCTAAGATTTCAACATATTTTTAAACCCTTTGTTTAAGGACTTTATCAAGAATCCAAATCAATCACAACAATGTTATCAGCCATGATCACATTTAAATTGAAATTGAATAGATAGTTGCCTAGAAGTGATCCCTAAAAATTCCTAATAAACTTTTCACAAATGATTAACTGCTCACCTTCTTTTTCATATTTGAGAAGCAGAGAAGTTTGAATCCAGGTAATATATGCTTTGTTATTATGTGCTATTAATTGGAAGGTTTGTAGAACAAGGTCAAAATCTCACAAAAATCTAATTTTAGCTTATCAGTTGTTTTTATTGTCTAAACTTATACCTTATTCAAGATGACGTGATTATTTGGCACCACTTGTCTTTCATAGGATTATATTCCTTAAAATGTGTTTTTTGAATCCTACTAAATTTTTCATATTTCTTTTTCTTAGATTGGCTTGCCTGTGTTACCATTATACATATTTTCTTGTGAACTTTAACAAAAATCTGCCTGGTTTTGCAATTTTTTAGAAGTAACAGCAAGCCAGAGGTCTCTTCAAAACTTCTTGAGTCTTGAGCAAAAGTCATCATCATTCCTGGATTTTTTAATGACTAATTCTCTAATGGATATTGTCTAATGACACCGTTCTCCCTTGCTAATGGACTGGAAAGCACTTCATTGCCTTCAAAGGATGTGATTATGTCATCCTAACTCTGTCTAAATAGAGAGCTGTGATATCTGTTAAATGTCTCTGCCCTCGTGCTTGCCGGAACTAAAGAGATGCCGTGCCAAGATGGAGCTGCTCTGCCAGTTTTGAGCTAATTCTGCACTCTACTGATTTTCAGGTGCCTCCTAGTCTGGGATTGCCATTAATGACTCCTTTTACAAGAGCTGTTTGACCTGCACAGCATTTGTCCATTTTAAGGATGTATTTCTCCCATCACCTTCCACATCTTCCATCCAAACCCACCACAGCCCCCAACACAAAATTACAGACAAAATTTTCAGACAGGTTCTTTAGCCAAAGAATTTTCAGCGCTTTGTGCAGATGAGGCACATTCTTAGAAGTTTTCTTTGGAAGGGTGAAGTAACTTCTCCAGTGAGTTTTCTGTATTCCCTCAGCACCACATCCCTGCTCTGCTCTAGGCAGAGAAGCCACGTGCAGGTGAGCACTGCCTCTGTCTCACAGGAATTATTTGTTAGCTTGTGAGATGAGCCTGCTCTTTGCACAAGCACCATGTGGGGAATAATCCCAGCAGTACAAAGTCAAGGAACCCCATTTCCCTCTTATTTTTACAGCAGAGATAGTTCAATAATCATCTGAGCTGATTTATTATCCACTTGATTCAAAAGGAAAAATAAAAATTTAGGGTGTGGAGCTCTCCAGAGTGGAATCAGTTTGGTCCTGGACACCACTGGGCTCTTTGGTCATGCAGACCCCTGGAACAGTGGCGCCTGCACAGCCAAAAACACATCCAGGGACAGCAGTGCCAGGGAGAGATTTGGAGTTACTTCTGGAAAGGAGCTGGGCACTCTGTGAAACATCTGCTTGGAGTGATACCACAGCAGCTGTGATGATCTAAGGGCAAACAAAGCACTTCAAAACTCAATTGTACAAAAGGGCCTTTGAGGAGGATGATAAATGACCTAAATTAAGCCACAATTTTTAAGTACCTCATTTGAGCCTTGCTTATAATGAACACTTTCCTCAAGATTTCTTGCACCTGTCACTGTTAGAACATTCACCTGTCTGTTGTTTAAGGTTGATTTCTCAGCACTTTATTTGTCAAACAGCATCTGAAGTATTGGCCTGAGAAATTAATATGTTGGTTTTTTGGTTTCCTTTTGGCATGCCCCTTGTTTGTATGCACCTGGGAGGAACTCAGAGAATAACTTTGGGGACAAAAAAAAGTCTGTCTTGGTCCAGAGTTCCTTTGGTAAAAAGTTTTTTTTTTATATTGATGTCCCTAAAATTTTGTTGGGGTTCTCCATATCTCAAAATAGCAAGGAATAATTAAGCACTTGTCAAGATGATGAACCTGGAGGGCAGTAAAGTTTTAAATAAATTGTGTAGGTGTAGTTTCCTTAATAGCAGTGCTTTTTAACTGCTGGATTGGTCTAGCATGTTTTGTGCCTGAAATTAAAGCATGATGAAAATGTCATTTGCTCCATCATCTTGTATTTCCTACTCTGCTTTTTGGTAACTATTATTGCCACTCAACCCATTGCTGAAATCCTTTTCAGGACATAAATAAGTCTTGTTTGCAGACATCAGAGTTGAAGATTGGCAGTTCTCTAGGCTTTGGAGTTGTGTTATTACTTGGCAATCTATTTTTGGGTGTTACATTTTCTTTTTGGTTGAGTGGAGGTGGTTTAAGTGCTAGCCCATAGGCTGTGCATGAACTGAGCTTGAAAATGTGGCTACTAAAACCTCAAACCCAAGCAAAGCGAGGAGCCAGAACTATAACTTTTGAAAATCAACTTTCCTAGAATTATTTTAAAGTAATTTCTTCCATTACCTCATTAATATCTGTATCCTCCCCCTGCTCTTTTTTTCCTACATACCATTTCAGTGAAGTAAAAGATTATGGTTGTGGGCAATAAATGAAAAATATGGGGTTATGAAACGAATTTAATTTTTCAGGCTCTTTTTACCGAATGACATTGTGAGGGCTGCTCAGTGCTCCACAATCCCGAAGCACTGGGATTTCTTGCAGACATCCCACCTCTGGGCTGGCTGCAATGCTGGGGCTATAAAAATGACTAAAAGGTGAAGATTAAAATGAAGCATGGGACTACTTTCTGCTTTCTCCCGAGCCTCTAAATCTCACAGAGGTTTTCAAAGTT
Organism: Drymodes brunneopygia; assembly: GCA_013400955.1. Classification (NCBI taxonomy): domain Eukaryota; kingdom Metazoa; phylum Chordata; class Aves; order Passeriformes; family Petroicidae; genus Drymodes; species Drymodes brunneopygia. Next base: position 588,795 of record VZTZ01002460.1, on the reverse strand, counting down.
CCATCTTGAAGTGGGGTAAAAAAAAAATTTGCAAAGCAAAACTTTGTCGTTTTGATTCCAGGAGGTAAAATGTCAAATGTTTTAAGCTCTCTGCTCTGACTTTGATTCTTGCCAGAGGTCCAACAAAATTGTGCCATTTTGAAAATCAAAGTGCCTGGGAGCATGATGTATGTTTGTGCAAAGCAAATGCCAAACTTGCACGCTGGAGTATTCATGATCCACAGTTTTGGATCCATAAACAAGTGTTTGAGCCAAGGGTCCTTAAGTATCAGCCTGATGGAGAGCAGAAACACTGCTATTTACTTATCTAGCTCATGTGGGCTGATCAATACTCCTTCAGGAGTGAATATTTGAAGAAAGTAATTCATGCTTTGCTTGCGATGTTGAAGGAATTAATTGAACAGTTTTTGGTAATGAAAACACTATAGGAAAATGCAGTCTGATTACACAGCAGGCAAAGAAGCAAAATGCAGTGCTCACCTTTTCCTTCATGAATTGGTTTCTCTGTTATAATAAATTCTTTCTCAAGGGGTCAGAGATGGGTAGGTTACAACACAGAATTTTCATTAACCCTCACACACAACACTTTTATAATACCCTTAATTCTTGGGAGATATTTAGATGGTATGAATCTGTTGCCAATAGTTAGAAGTCCTTAATTAATTTGTCACATGCTTTCTTTTGAACACCCTTTTCCAAACTAAACTCTGACAGCTCCAGATTTCTGGAGATTTGATTTTTTAATAGGAATAGTGCTTCTGTACTTCCTTCCTGAAATCCTTCCTTCCATCATTCCTTCCTTCCTTCCAGAATTCCTTCCTTCCAGAATTCCTTCCATCCATCCATCCATCCATCCATCCATCCATCCATCCATCCATCCATCCATCCATCCATCCATCTCCTCCTGCCTTCATTTTTAAATCTCTCTTAACCTCTGCAAAGCATCACATCTGAGTTTTCTGGTATTTGCTTGCACTGAGCTTTGTTTATTAAAGATGAATTGACATGATTCATTCTTTTAGTTCATAAAAATGTCTCATATCACACTTCTTGCCTGGCAAGAGCTTGTAGAAACATCTTTCTCTGGGAGACTTTCTCTGTTGATGTGATTTAATCGTGTGGCACAAACATTTCTCCTTTGGAGGGGGGCCATAATGAACCATTCTCCTTCACAGGCATGTGGATTCCTAAAGGATTCTCTGTGATTTCCCTAGTTCTCATTCAGGAAGGGAATTCCTCTCCCCTGTTAGGTGGAAGCTGTGGCAGGAGAAGGGACTGGGGAAGTATCCACAGGTTGCCACTATCCAAACACTGCTGATAATATGCTTTCAAAGCTCATTAATCAGCTTTAGCAGTCAATGTTTTTTAAGTGTGGGTTTGATTTTATTTCTTATCTGTGCTGGAGTAAATTTACGTTAATTTTTTGGAGTTTTTCTCGAGCAACAACAGAGCAGGAGACCCCCAGTAAGAGCTCATGCCTGGGATACTCCCATGGGCCCCAGGCTGTGGGAGACTCTTCCATGGCCAGAAGAGTTTGGAGGTAGGTGAGCTTTCCTAGATTCTGCATTTCCAATTAGAGCACTGGAAACTCTATAAATTAACCAGAACATCTCTAGAGAGGGAGGTATTTTCTGTCCTCAGCTTGTAACCCGGACACAGCTTCCATTGAGTTTGTTTTGGGTTTTATTTCCTCAGGATGTTTTAGACGTGATACTCCAATGGAAGGGAAGTTGATGTCATGAATGGATCTACTTCTTCTTGCTAACAATGCAACAGAGAGCTCTTCCAGATGAGGAATAGATTCAGGTTCCTGTAACATTCATAATTACAATGCCTCTAAAAGTTTATTTCATATATAAATTACCAAAATAATCATATAACTGTTACAGTCCTTTTTGGGTAGGCAGAAAACAGAGCAGGTTTGTCTTTTTTAGATGATTTTGCAGACAGCAGAATTCAAATTCGACTGTCTTCTTCTCTATTCAAATTCAAATTCTTCTTCTCTATTAAGTCCTCTAAGGTTCTTAATATTGGATAATGAATTAACCATACTTTAGTAAGAAATAGGATTCCTCTATAATTCGTACAATGTGAAATTTCAATTGTTTGCATTATAAAAATAATATAATTGCAATTGTCTGTTTTGTGTATTTTTATTTCACTCATCATCTAAAATGTATTATTTCTGTATAAAGCTCCCATTGTAACAGTAACTTTAATAATATTAATTCCCTTCAATGGTATTTTAAGTATGTTAGTTGTTTCACTGATAAAAATGAGTAAAAAGGGGGGGGGGGAAGTGCAAATACTAATTTTATGGCTTTTTAATTTGCAGTAATTTTTCAAAACCTGCCAGCAAATGAAATCTGGGAGAAGACTGATCCCAACCCACCATTAGAGAACTTACTGACATTGTGCTCTTTATGAAAAGAAAACATCCTGGCTGCTCTTATTCCAACTGTAGCACACGGGTGGAAAATACACACAGCAATTTTATAGTCAGCAAAGTGTCTGTAGTACCCATACAGGCTGTTTGTATCCCCTGTAAGGGTTTCTGCCCTGACAGTTGGAATAATCTGAAAATTTAGGATGCCTCTCTAATGCCTTTTAACATATTGTTGAAGCCAAATGGTTGCCAGATGAATGCTGTATATAGTATATTAATTTTTATAAGCCCATAGAAAAAGTAGTTTTGTATAAGAAAGCATTTTTCTGCAACTCATTCCCATACGAATATTCCCAACCCAGGCTAATTTGTTCATGCCAAACATCTTATATTGAAATGGTAACCATCAAATAAGCACTTTTACTTAGAACACATCTGCATCCTACAACTCTGCAGACAGGGATGCTGGCCCATGTGAAAAGGGATTTACTTTTGGGAGCTTTCCCAAGCAGACTTGGAGTTTGAAAGAGCAATTTAAGAAAAAAAAAAAAAAAANAAAAAACAACCAAAAGAAACCAAAAGGCCAGAATGGCTTTATTTCGATGTTTATTTCCAGTGAATTCATATACAGGAAATTGAGGAAGACTGTCCTGCAATGGGCTAATTGGGAGGGGTAGGAACATCAGAACAGTGTTCTAGGGCTGAGTGAAACACTTCCCTCCTCAGCTGCTCACGCAGAAATTCACTGCTGTTCAGCAAACTGCAAGTTAACCTCCAGGATTTGGGGTGAGCCCTGATTCATTTGGCCTGTGGAGCAACTGGAGGCCAACATTTCAAACAAAATATTTTAATTTCTGCTCAGATTGCCATTAACTCCAGCCATCTCATCTTCTTGCAGTGCCACCTCTCTGTGGGCAAAAATGCAATGGGAAATCTCCCCATTTGTGCTCTCACAGGGCTCTGGAGGTGGATGATCATCAGTAGATGGCTGAGAATTCAAATTATCCATTGTTCTCTCCTTTCTGCACTGCTTGGGCATGGTGAGATGTCTTTCCTGCCTGGGATAAAGAAGAAAGGGATCTAAAGCCCCAGGGCAGGCAGCTCTGTCACTGATGCAGAGGAAAAAGGGTACCCAGGTGCTCTAATTAAGGGAAAAAGGCACCTCAAGACCATAGTAAAGGGAAAGCCTTAATGACAGCAAAGATGTCAGCTGAAACTTAACTTTTTTGGATATTTTAGCCTGACAACCCCAAATTACAAACCTATATAAGCACAGCCAGCCTGTGTCAAACTGTCAAGAGGAGAGTTAAGTGTAATGTGCACTCTGAAGCTTGTCCTTCTTGCTTTGCATAAATCTTGCTCTCTGCCAGATGAGTTCAGATGCTCCCTAAAACTCATTGAGACTGTTTTTGATTCTTACTCACAAAAGATTCCAACTTAAGTTGTTCAGGGCATGGAATATTCATGAAAAAGGATGTAAGATATCATCCACTTTACATTATTTTAGCAGTAAATTAAAGCTTGTGACATGTAACAAAATTATAAAGATGGTTAGATTAGCAGGGAAGGAGTTCAGCCTAATTCCAGCATGTGAAACTGCAAAATGGATCTCGCTGGCTCCATTAAGAGGTTCAAGAATTGTAACAGGGGTCTCCAGATTTCTATTAAAACAGTACATACAGTAGGATTACAATGCATTATATCTCTATATAATATTTATTCATTTCCCTAGTCTTTTTGAACTTCATGATCCTTTGATCAATTATTTTCGGAGGAGGAAATTGAAATTTCTTGCGTGGCGACTTTGACAAATGTGCAGCATATATTTTGTACAGCATCCTCATGGGGGAACTTCAGAAATAAAATTAGTTCCATCAACATGCCACGAGTTCATTGGCTTGGGCCTTCCCAAACCCTTTGTCATGGTGAACGTGCAAAGGATTCTTTCACCTTTATCCCTTTTTAGAATCATTGTCTAAGATCATTCTTATTACTCTTCCTAATTACCTTTCCCAGCAATTTACCCTTCCTCTCTCAATAGGGGTTTAAGAACAAGGTGTAATTTCCCCATGGAAAAATAAGTGCAGAAATATATATATATATAAAAATACACACATATATATATGTGTGTGTGTGTATGAGTGTATGTAAGTGCATGCACACACATATATACATAATTTAGTGGAAAAATTACTGTCTCAGCAGGCAATAGATGCCTTCCATTTAGGAGCAGGCCGAAGATGATGATGAAATCATTAATTCTGTCAATATAAATGCTAAATAGAAATGGGAAATTGGTTCTCTGCCTTGTGTCACATTTTCTCTGGTAGGAAATTACAGCAGAGAAATTCAATCTGACGGACTTTCTGTGTTTATGGCCCCCTCATCAAAGCTACAGCGTGTGAGAGGCAATAAATAGTGTGACACCTCTTAATTAAACAGTGCTATTGTTTAGCCCAAAATAAATGCTTTTTTTTTTGTTTGTTTTTTTTGCTTGGCTAGTGAGCAAACTGCAAGCTCCCACAGGAATCATAACATGAAGAGGCCATAAAAGTTAACCAAAATCAAATTGACAAGCCTGCACTAATTATCTCTGGCATTATAGCACTGCAAAGGTGGCTGTAGGTTGAGAGATAATAGAAGCAAGTCAATTAGTAGTAAAGCACTGAGTGTTTTAATGTTTGTAAAGAGAGCATTTTTTACCTTTATTCCGGGTATTTTATGCTTTGTGCAATTTTCTAAATTACCATCTTCGATGTGTTTGCAAGTAGAATTTATAAAAGCACTATTTGTGGTGGAAAGTGGCTACATCAGAGCTGGGGAAGCCTATTACAGACAGATGTAAACTTTGATTTTCACACTGGATGATTGCAGGGACTTGTAGAAAGGTGGTGAAGGGAAGGAAAGGGAAAAAATGTGCAAGAAATAAACGAGTCTGATTTTGCAGTGTGAGGTCAGACACAGGAAGAAGATTATTCCAAATCTTCCATGTATGTCTGTGATTTGCTTTTCTAAACACATGGAATACTTCTTGTTATTTGTGGATTTGAATTCAGTTTGATTAAAGGCTGTAAAAAAGGAAACACCTTTTCAACCTCTCCTTCTGTGATCTCTTTATTTTAATAGATTTATCTTCCTAGTAGGAAGGAAAATACTAAAAAAAATCATAAAAGGCCAGAGTATTAATACGAATTTCTGAATGCAATCAATTGCTTTTATAAATACAAAAAAATTCTAGAAAACTGAATTCTTTTGTTCATGCTTTACCCGTAATTTCCCTAAAAGCTCAGCCATGAACTGCATGAAGGAGAAGTGTTGCTCTTCCATATAAGACACTTGACCCATGAGGGACTTTGCTTTCTATAGACCCAAGCACTGTATTTTACAATGAACGAGTCACTAAATGGAATTATTCCTTCTGCTCTCACCCATGGAATGAGTAAATAAAATCAAAACTCACTACAGGGAGAAGAAACCTAGCTCACCTCATTGTTGGGTTGAGGCAATAAAAGCCAGGGTCATCCTACAACTGCAAAATGCAGAGAGCCCCCACCATAAGCTCAGAAAACAGGGGTTTAGGATTCCACTGGAAAGGAAGGGTTCATATTGAAGATCCAATCTTGATATTTTACTTAACTTTGAACAGATGAATTTCCTGTTACTACGTGTCCAAGTTGCCTTCATATGAAAAGAGAGCTGGTGCTTGGCTTTACAGGCAAAAAGCCTGGATTAAAAATCATCCTAAAAGCAGTTGCTTCCTGTAACTCCTAAGTAATACTAATAGGTATTGTTGAGCTCCCAGATGCACCAGAGGCATTTTAAATGATGCATGTTTCTTTTACCAGCTAACCTTTACTGATCTCTCAAGTCCTGTTATCTTTAGGAATCAATAGTCCACCAGCAGAAGGAATTATGGAAACATGGAAAGTGCTCAAAGACCCGTGACTTCGAGCGCAAATGATGGAAAACCCTCAACTCAAATTACTGCCTGAAATATAGTTACTCATAAGGGCAAACAAGCCTTTTGTTTTGCCCATTAACCTGAGCATGAAGAACATTAAAGAGCAGCACGGCTGAACCCTGAGCCCCACGGAGGATGAAGTGTTTGTTATTGCTGTGTTTGTGTGCAGGGCTCTCGAGTGCACTGGGGCTGTGTGGCTGGAATACACAAAGAGCCTGATCACTATCAGGAAAACAGGTTCTGTAACCACCCTGCTGTCAAAGATGGATTTTACTGTGCTTTTAAAGCTGAGGGATTGCTCCAGAACCCAGCGTGCTGCGCGGAATGCGAACGCGGCGCTGCTTTATTTGACTGAAGTTCTGAGTTGTTTATGCTCTTTACTACGTAGAGCACAGTAAAACTTGTGTAGAAGGGCAAAATAATATGCACATAGTGAATTTAAATTCAAAATTAGAGACTGGGGGGAAAAGAAATGACAATGAGAGGTAATTTTTTCAAATGTTGTGGCAAATTCTCGCTCTCCAAATCTTTAAACTTTTTTGTTTGTTTTTTTTGCTTGGCTAAAATCAAAATCAGCCTGAAGGACGGTTACCAGAGAGTTTAGTCAGTGGGAAAACTTGTCAAATTTTAAGTTTTACTTTTTTTTCAGAATTTCTGGGCTGGGTGAGGATTGTCCCAGCAGCCAGCCCACCACCATTTTCTCAAGGCTCTACATGAGAGTAGTAGACCCACACCTTCATGGCAGCTGGGCATTCTCAATCCACAGCTTTTATTGGTTCTAGATTTGAATTTTTCTTTTATCAGCAACCCTTAAAAACCTTAGTTTTCTTCATAGATCCAGCCAGTTCTCTGAGGTAACTCCAGAAACAGCTCCCAACCAACTCTATTTTTGACAGTCATCAGCTAAAAATAAGTCTGAAAATTATGAACAGGAAAAAAGCTTGAGGATATCCCTCCTCACCAAGTATGATGGATTTTTATATCACTTTTTATTGACTGCAGCATTTCACTCTGTCTTTAGTAGGACTTAGAAAATGTCTCTGAATTCCTCACACCACATTCCCTACACTTGGAAACCTTGGAATTTTTTGAAATCTTTCAGCAAAGAGGCAGAGCAAGACCATATGAGCAAAACCTTGTAGCTTTGGAGGGCAGGGGAGAAGCAAAACTTTTAAACTTCTGATCAGACTTAACTGGGAATGTTCAGATATGATTTCATATTTTTGTGCCTATTAAATTTAGTACAGACTGACATTCTCATCTTTCCCTGGTGTGATTTCACTGAGGGCAACAATATTGAGCTGATTTTTATAATATCTTAAACCATAATTTCTCTATTTATTTTAAGTGGTGACTCAGTTTAAAGCCAATCTGTAGAAATATAACATTTTGCTAACTGACACCAAATATAGAGGTTAATGTAGGGTAAAAAGTTAATGCAAAATATTAAATACTGGGAATTGGTATTGTGACGGAAATATGGGGTTTTTTTCTTTGAAGCTGTCTTTTATTTATGAAAATGGAAAGTTTTACATTTCAGCTGAATAGAAGTATTTGTACACACTGATAATATTTTCCTTTTGCATTCCTATTCAAAAAACTTATCAATTCTCCCTCTATTCTAATTTTTTTTTTTTTTTCAGCTGCTTGGTTTTTAAGCTTCTGGGAATGTTTGTCCAGAATTTTTTACTGCAATGTATAAGATACAGAAATGAAGCTACATTTTCTTAAAGAAGGAAACCCAGGAAAAGGAAAAACAAAGGAAAATCCAGTTATTCCCAGTAACAATATAGCTGTGTTTCCTTTGTTTCTTACGAAGTGTCTGAAATTACTTTGCGATTTGGGGAAATTTAGAATGATAAACACTGTGAAATCATCTATAATATATAAATATAAAGCAAGTCTGGAAATTCACTAGGAGAGAGCCAGCGTGAGTGTCATCTTGTGTGGGAGGCATTTTGCCCAAGCACTTTCTTGCCGTGTGTTAAAAATACCTTTGGATCCTGCACGCTCAAGCCAAAGAGAAAGTGCAAAGAAATTCAGGCCCACGAGGAGACCACCTCTAGACTGAGAGGAAACATATGCTCCAGAAGCAGTGCTCTTTTCCATCCAGCCAGCCTGGCATAATCCTCACATTCCCAGACTGACTCTTGTCAGGATTTAAAAAATGCATGTGGGGGCAGCTGGAGTAGTTTCCGTTCCACTTTGTTTCAGCTGTGTCTCTTATCCTGCCACAGACTTGGCAGACAAATGCCAGCCTTCTTCAACTCTTGCTGGAGATGACTAAACCAAAGCCCTGCTATTGATTTTGGGATGATTTAGCACCCCCGTGTCAGGAAGATGTCCATTTATCCTTTTATTCACGCTGTTACAGGAATGGTTCAAATTGGCAAGGATTCACAGTTCAGACTTCATCTCTAATCCATATTAAGGGAATAGCATTGCTTTTCATTAACCTGTGTTTTTCATAACCCTGTGTTAATGGCCTCACTTTTCTTCTCTGTGAGATTTTCCTGACTCATTTGTCCTGAAAAAAAGTTTAACATACCCCACACTGAGTTTACGCATTATATTTATATATACATGTATATATATGTATATAAATTATTTCAACATACACTTATTTATTTCAACTTATTCCACTCTAAGAACAAAATTTCTCTAGAAATCAAGTGGAAATGCCTGGAGGAGGAGGAAATGCCAAGTATCAGACAGTCAGGGCAGGGCAAAACTGAGATCAACATGTGAAAAAGGGCCAACAGTTAAAATCAGACTTAATGCAGATAATCTGTGCATAATGTTTTAGGGGGTTCCTTTTCACATTCTTTGGATGTTTATGTGCGCAAAGAAGTCAGGACAAGATACAGGCAGTAAAATCTTAACATATGCGTGAAAGCATTGTAGTTTGACCGAAGTGAATGTTGGAGGCAAAACCCAACATATAAAAACTCATGTTTGATCAGAATTCAGAAATTATATTGCAACTTGTGGCTGTGCTGGACACAACAAAACAGGTATGTCTGCCTTGGGTTCATGCCAGGCTCGAATGCAAGGAACAAGACAAATATAACCCCAAATTTTATTTTTATTTCATCACATTTGTGTTTGTGAACTCTAAATACATCTAAGATCACACATGAGGAGCTGTAAATCTATTGGTCAGTGAACCCAAAATCAAATAATATTAAGAAGAGTAATTTCTTTTATAACAAAATTGCACGTAGAGATGATATTGGAGTTTAGGACAGAGAGAATGGGAATGTCTTCCAGTTTCTAAGAGGGATTTTGGCTGCTGAATGTTGAATTTCTGTATCATCCCTGACAATAACCAATGCACATTCAGTACATCTCAGCTTAACCATGTGCAACAGCAATAAAAACAAATATGTCAGCCAATCCCAAGAAAGGCTGGCCAAAACTTAATCTATTTTTATGCCAGGTCAAACACTCAAGAGGGAAAACAAATTTTCTGACAATTCTTTACATTTTTTTCTCTTTCTATTGCTTGTGTTCTTTTTTCCACACATTGAATTGCTGCAAGGAGAAAATGATGGTTTCAATTTTTACAGCTAATGATTAAAATAGTCAGACAGCACCAGGAAACTATCAGAAGAAGACCCTACTTGAAAAATAAAAGGTTATACCTCCTTTCATCTTCCCTCAAGTGTAAAAGACTTGTTTGAGGATTCTTGGTGAACAAATCACAACTGCCTTATTTATCCCACGTCCTTTTCTGGTGCAAAATGCCAGATTTATTTCTTCCACAGGAAGACTGCACAGCTGGTATTTCATCTATCTCACCTTTTAGGAACCTCTAAATCTATTTATGTGTTTGTTTCATTGGCTGGTGAACCAAAAGGATTTTAGGGGCCATGATTTGAGTGGAGAGAGAGCTTAGTGTTTCCACCGAAAATTCTGACCACAGCAGCAGGAGAAACACAACACTTGAAGTTTTACCAGATGTGATAAAAAAAGGAGATTATATTCACATTTAGGCTGGAGAAGGTGTTTGCTGGTGCCATGTGGAGTCTGCTGAGCTCTCCCAGTGACCACCCCAAGCAGGGAGGGAGAGAAAGCCCTGAATTTGCCCCAGCTGTGCTGGATGATTTTCTTCCCATGGAGAAAGAGCTGCACAGGCACCTGTGAATCACAACCTCGTGCAAGGGTGGGCTTTCCACATTCCCTCCCTCCATGCCTCACTCCTTGGGCAGGGCTCTTGGACACCAGATCTTTAAAACTATTTTAATAATGGCAGAAAATGAGTATGATGCATTGCCAGCAAAAATATATTGATCAATTTAAGGGTAATAAAAAGTCATTAAATTCATGGAGAGTACAGGTTTGGAAAGCTGAAGGGGTGCAGGTTTGCCAGCTGCACTTCCTTTTTGGATGCTGCTATTGAGGCAGAAAAGTATTTGACTGATCCAGAGATGGGTGGGTGCAGTCTGCTTAAACATGGAAAAAAAAATAATTCAATGACCACTCTTTATGGTAAAACAAGAATAGCTGGGCAGGTTTTGGGCAGCTTTTTGTTGTCTGTCAAAATGAAGAAATAAGGAAAAAATTATTATGTCCTTAGAACCTAAACAGAAAATATTTCATTAAATAAAATCCATAATTTTACCTTGATTTTACCTAAAACTTTCCCATTAACTCCAAAGAATTTTGCTTTTGTATTCTGTTTTTCCTATGAATTCCAACATCCAAATGAGAAATGACCCTTCAAAATTATTTGAATACCATCCCTCTCTCCCAAAAATTAAAAGGAAATATTTTAGCATTTCCAAAATATTTCCCACCCATTTCTTTCAACCAACACTATATCTTGAATCTGGCTTCAATTTCTCAACAGTTTTGGTTTTGGCACAATTCAGTTTTCCACTGACTTCTCCAATCTTTCCAAAAGATCAACCTGACTTTGATCATGTGTCCCCTCATAAGAAGTAGGTGTGTCTGTCGGGGAACAGCTAAATACCAAAAATAAGAGACTGCAGGTGTTTAAATGAAATTCCTGAGGAATTAGGATGCTCAGGAGGGAAGGGAGATTTTGAGCTGAGGCTTACTCTTAAATACTATGTCCCTGTGATTTCTGAAATTATCTGGAGATCTTGACAGAGTATTTCACAGTAATACCTTCTATGATACGTGGGGTGGAGAGGCTTCTATTGTTACGAATATTGTGATTTTTTTTCCCTGTGTATCTTGACTGCAGATAGGATGTAGAGTCTTTTCCCTGTACTAGAGCTCTGCAGGCTTTAAAGGTCTTTAAAATCAGATTTTCCAGAGGGAATTGCAAAGCTAAGTACAATCCCTGACACCTCCAGAGGTTTCTCCAGAGGTTTAGTATGTGCCTTTAGGGAATCTACTTCTCACTTTTTAATTCTTGAATTGGACCCCAGCAGTGTTA
>VZTZ01002460.1:514993-577015 GCA_013400955.1 Drymodes brunneopygia | reverse complement strand
AAAAAAAAAAAAAGTGAATGAATATTTAATATAATAAATGTCCTCAACGTAATAGAAAGCCATGGAGAAGTGAGAGGAAAACTGAAGAGCTGTTTTCATAATGACCATGATTAATAGTGTGTTATTTCAGAGCATCATGTTATACTTCAAATGGTGACTTAGCACAGAAGTACCATTACTGTGGGATTTAAATCACTACTTCTGAAGCTTTCTTCTGGTACAGTGAGAATAAGCTTGGCCATATTAATGCATAAAGAAAAATGTTATTCCATTTAGGCCCACAGAGTGCTCTCCATAATCAGGCCCAGCACTGAGGACTGCAGTTTTAACACGAGAGCACCACAAAAGGTTAATCATACCTGAAAATCCTGCTATGAGATGGTGCTTTGATGAATGAATTCTTTATGTGCAAATGGGGGCAATTGACTCTCTCTGCACCTTTGAAGGGGTATTGATCTTCCACTTGTGCTGTGGATGCAGTGTCCTTAATTGGGCTATTTGATTTTTTGTTATGTCTAATTTCGCCTGGTTTATATTTCAGTCGGAAGGGCTCCCATTTATTGAAGCTTCTACAGCAGTAACGAGATTGTCATTTAAGCTAATTCTGTTTGTTTCACTGGCAGAAAGGCTGCAAAACTGCCTTATTGATTTTGCTTGTAATAAAATGCTCCTTAAAACATCTGTGGTGGCTGCAAGAACGGGGACTCCGTTTCAGCCTGAGAAAAAAAAACGTTTACAAAGGTTTTCCAGATCTGAAGTGGTAGAACAAGATCATGTGAAGGAGGAACTTCTTTAAGTGAGGTTGAAATGAGGGGGAAATAAGGAAAAATGTTTGATAGCTGAGTGTTTCATGACATTTCTTTCCTTGCTGGTGAAGAAGCTCAGTGGGAGGACAGCAAACCCTGGGTCTCCAGACTCTGAGAGCTGGGCAGGGGTGAGAGCTGACTGACTATTCCTTGCTGACAGCTGCCTCCTTGGCAGAGCCTCCTTGGAAACCTTCCACTGGAGGCTGCAAGCTCTCTCTGCTGGACAGCCTGAGAGCTTTCATGTTTTGTGAGCTGTGAAAGCTGAACTTTCTTCAAGAACAGCCCCCATGTCGCAGCAAATTATTTCCAATGCTCTCTCCTTGATAGTTGTTAGATTCATTTTGATTAAATCCTGCCAGGTTTGTTGGCCCTGTGGAATAACTTGGTCTCTGACATATAAGATAATGTTAATAAATATGGAATTGCTATTAAAATAACGTCCAGGACCGGTATCCTCTGTACAACCTAGTCAGGCTTAATATTGCTTGACATTAGAGATGAAAGTTACAGATAAGGGATGCCACCGATGAAAGGGAAGGAAATGAGGCTTTTTCAGGAAAATAAGTGACACTGACACAGGGAAGTTTGCTGCAGTCCCCTGAGCCATGGGGGAGCTGCCTTTGGCACGTTATCCAAGAAGGGAGTGTGCTTTCTAGTGTGAGAGCCTCTCTTCTCCTGCAGGGCCTTGCTGTTTCCCCAAGCATTGACACATGTTCTCCTGCAGCAGCCAGGGTGGAAATGCTGATACAGTCCAGGCAGTGCTTGAATTTCCATGCAAAGGCCTTTCAGCCTGAATGACTCATCCAGGACACTCCAGCCAGGACTCTGTTGGCTCTCTCTGCTCCACTTGCAGCTGCTTGTCCCACATTAGCAAAGGCTGCTCTGCCTTTCTAAGTGCAGGAGAAGAAATGTCTGGTCAGGTCCAAGCAGATGTCTTTTGGAGACAGAGATATAGGTAGGGAAAGGTCATTATAGGTCCATTTTGTGCCTGGAGGAAAGCTTGTGACAGAATTTTGTCCTTGATTATTAAAAGACCAACAGACCAACTAGTACTTCAGTAAAAGTAAATAGGACAGAAAGAGTCCTCAGCTTTCCCATTTTATCCCTGCACTGGTGGGCCTAAACCAACTGAACAACACAATCTCCCAAACTCCTTTTCTTCTCTGGGGACATAAAAAAAAATCATCTTTCTTTATTATCAGCAATTAGGATTACTGGGCATCTTTCTTCTCCTCTTCAGTGTTCCAGGATCAATCTTTGCACACTCTAAACTGGTCTGAACTGAAATGGTGGTTTAATTGTCAAAAGAGAGAGAGAGTCACATTTTTCCTTTTGCCACCTTACCCTCCTTGATTCTCTCTTTATCCACCTTCTCAGGTAAGGCAGAATTTAACCTGAATTCCGTGATTAGTTTGGCTGTGTGGTTGCAAAGTTGCCCGTGTCAGCATGACAGCAGAGAGTGGTGACAGGGTAAGGCTGCAGTGTTGTCTCATGTCACAGCTGCTGTGAAAATCCTGCTGCAGCAAACAGGTTTCCTGCCTGAAGTGTCAGCTGAGCCCAGCTGAACCATCCAGGGCTACAAAGAACTCCCTGAGTCACCCATCTCCCTTTCCTCCCCACGCATCGCAAGAGATCAGCTTAAGCTTTTCATGCCTCAGACATTTTTCCTGCCCTACGTTTAACCACAATATCCTGTTCCTGCAGGTGCACACCCTCCTTTGCAGCCAGGCTTGTGTCCATCCTGGGGGATATTTTCCAGAAGCTGGTGGATGCACTCACTGCAAGTTTTCTCCCATGTGCACAGCAACTGCTCACAGCTCAGTGTGCATTTCTTTTCCATCTCTCCCTAGGTTCTTCCCAGGACATCAGGACTGAATTTTTCTCCCTGTCATAATGATTGGTGCCTACTCTGTTAGAATATTTCTTCCTGAGCAATATATCAGTACTTTCAGTAGAAAAAGAAACCCTGTATATGCTAAACAGAATCAAAACCCAGGGGAAATCAAGAGCAGTGGAGTATGAAGCAATAGAGCAAGTCGACACTTTGCAGTTTCATATGTTAAAATTTTGATGTTTGAGAAGTTTCCAGCTCTTCCTGTTTTTACCATCTCTAGAAGGTTGAAAAGCTGAGTCATGAAGTCAAGTCCTTCTGTTTGAACATTCTAAAAACCAGTGGGTTAATGAATGTTCCAAGAGTACATTCAACCTTTTGCTATGCAGAAAGCTGTAAATTTTCTCAGTCTGAATCTTTCATTTGAATGTATGATTGACTTGGGCTCTTTGTTTTGGTTTTTTAAAAAAGTGCCTGAGGAATGTCTACTGTGCTGCTTGGTTTTTGCCCCAGTCCTGCCAAAATAATGTTGTCAGAACCAATTGTGCTTTCCAACTACTTAAAAAAAAATCACTTTCATCTGAAAGGGACAAACAAGTTTTGAATCAAACTTCATACACCCAACTTCCAGCTACACCAGGCATGGCAGGCACAAGGCCAGGAGAGATGTAGAAAAACTGACAGAACAGAGAGCTTTCATGTAAAGCAACAATGCAGGTCAAGAAAAGCCATAAAGCAAAAGAAAAAGGGATTAAAGATGTCAGATGAGCAGCAGCGAAGGCAAAACCTCTCAGAGAGAAATAGTTCCTGCTGCAGGCTTTTTACAGTGGTTATGCCAGTCTGGACTGAACAGGGCTTTGAGGACCTATTGGAATGGATGAGAAGTGCTGTGGGAATGCAATTTTTAGTACCAGAATCTGTGTCTGAGAGTTACAGCCAGGACCATTACTCAGCCACGTTTGGTTTTTTTTCCCGACTTCACATTTTAAGGTAGCAAAGACATTTAGCTTTTGAAATTCATATTTTTAGAAAAAAGTTTTACTGACAGCACTAACAAGAGTATTAATTTAGTATCTGCCTCAGACAGCAGTTTTTTATTTGCCCTATGTAGAATGAGATTAAATCCTGCCTTCACAATTTAATCTACTCTATTCAAGTTAAATATTTTAATTTAGGCTGAGAGAAGCTTCTGTCTCAAAATTGTATACAAGCTTAGAAATAAGATTCTCACTATTGAAACCCAGTTTTCAGGCAGTGGAAGTGTGTTTTATTTCACATGATAGTAGCTGTGCTGTGTCTCTGAATGGTGTTGAAGAGGAGAGGTGCAGTAAGAAAGAAGAAAATGTCAGGATGCACTGTGAGCACTCATTATTAGACCACAGCCCCTTTCAGTACCCAGGTAATTCAGCTTATAGAGATAATTCTTGTTTAGAAACAAGTGCCTCCCTAGTGGCAGTGATAAAACTATATCATATAAACAGGCAAATGGGGAAAAAAAAAGAGGCACAACAGGGTTGCGTTTTCATGCCCAGATTAATTTAGTGATTTCTAAAGAGCCATCTTCCCTGGTGCTTGTCTTTTTATTGGTCAAACCTATAAACCAGACATCTTTTGGAGCATTCTTATCACTTGAGAAGCCCAGGGAACCTCGTGACTGCTCATTGCCAGGTCTGCCAAAGCCACAGACCGAGCCCTTCAAAAAGCAGTGACTGGAGCAGCATTACTCAACGTGAAACCAAGTTGTAAAACATTTCCCTGAGGCTCAGAATAAGTATTCTACCTGCAGAACATATCTTTTCAAAGGCATGTAATGCTTTCAAAATATAGAGACAGGCCATGATTTTTAACCTTATCTAAAAGCAGTTTGATATGCTAAAAAAACCCCACAAATGCAAACTTCACGTTGATATATTTGCCCATATCTGACAATATAGAGGGCACATATTCCAGAGCAGCTCTCAAATGGCACAGGCACTACAATAAACCCTTTTTTAAACTACCTTTTTAAAGCTTGGGGGCCTGAAAAGTTGTGTCAGGGCAGGAGTTTGTAGCAGCAAAGTCTGAGAGGAGGGGATAAAAGGTTTTTTCATGTATTTTTCTCTCCTGCCCTTACCCCAGGGTAAGCCAAAAGGAGACTTGCTGGCCTGTAGCAGAGATTTTGAGTGCTCCTGTGCAGTCTGAGGGGTTTTTTTTATCTTTAAAAAATGTTTTACGAGTTTGCAGCATCTTGTCAGAACAACCGATGCTTTAAAATCGCCTCCTGCCAGCTGAGTTATTGCCTGTCTTAAATCATTATCCCAACAAAACCACCAGGGCCCTGAGGCCACCAGAGGGTCTTGACCCCCTTCCCCAGGGTTCCTCCAGCTTGGCCAAGGTCCAGAACCTCCTGTCAGCCCCTGGGACTGTCAGCCCCTTCCCCCAGATGCCACAGCAGGGCCACAGCCACAGAGTCCAGCCTGGCCCCACTTGGCCCCAGGGAGGTGCCTGGGGCTGGGGCTGCCCCACTGCCCCTTCCTCAGGACCCCAAGGTGAAACTTTGGCTTGTTTTCGTTGGTTTTTTTTGGAATCTGTGGTGTGTTCTGGCTTATTTGTCATCTCCTGTCACCGTACTCACACAGGCACGGGCGTGCTGAAAAACTTAGAAATAAAAGAATTAGTGATCACACAGTTCAGGTGCCTGCCTGTGTTTGGATGTAAATGAGAGGGCAAAGGTTCAGCTTTCTGGCATATAAAGACAGAATTTTTTCTGATGAAACCTGTGAAGATACACAAACCATGGCTGAAAATCATCCCCCCGAAAGGGTCACTCCAGATGAGGCTCTGAATTTTAGTTTTCTGTAGGGCTGCATTAGGGTGCAAACCCCACACCTGAATCCCTGTTACCCTGGAAGAGATTTTTGATTCTTCCAGTTCTCTGTTGCTGATTTTGAACTTATACAACTGGGGTATTGTCACCCTGTTTTTACAGGGCCCCATAACGTGTAACATTTTAACTGTAATTTCCCATGCTTTTTCTGTAAACATGGGTCCTTGTTTTTCTTAACCAACCAGAATTGTTTTGCACTTGTAGAATTGTTTTTCATTCCTTTCCCTAGAGCAGAGAAAGATAATTAACCATCTCTTTGTCCTGTAAACTTTCAGGGGTGTTGACCCTTTTCACCAATCCTTAATTGTTTTTAGTAACATATAAAAATAAAAAAATAAAAAAATAAAAAAGAGCGGCCCTTTTTAGTCAGTGCTACCTAAAAACTCAACTACTACTCTAAAACCCACGTGTTTCTTCTGTTGCCAGCTGTGCAACAGGGTATAATTTGTTTGTGCCTGGGAGAGCTTCTGCCCTGAACCCAACGTTGCCAATAAAGGATAAGACCTTGCTTATCTCCACTAGGTTTGTTGAAAAAGAAAACCTTAGAAAATAAATGAGATCAGGACTGCCATTTGCTCTCAGCTCCTATTTGCTCATTTGTTTTCAGCGTGGAAAAAGTATCTAAACATCTCCCTAATGGATGGAACTCATTCTTTCCATTCTGTAGAAACTCTGCTTTAGAGAGGACTTGCTGCAAATAGAGAGACGAATCCAACAGACTTCCTAAATATGTGGGCAAATTCTCTTTTTGATTTCTAAGTTCTTTTTTTTTTTTAGGTTTGGAGAGTTTCCATTTTTATTTTTATTTTAAATCCTTAGTTGCTTTAATGGTGTCCTTACCTCCTACTCAGTCTCTCACAAGTAGATCAACACCCAATTATCAGGGTGCCAGAACAATCCAACCCCTTGTTAACACGACTGGACATTGAAAGTTCCTGTAGTAGATGAATTAAATTCAGTTTTAAAAACAGTTACAGCCCAGAAGGACATGGAAACACTGCATCAATCAAAACTAATGAAAGGAGCCTTAAAATGGAAATGGAGCAATACTTGAGATGACCTAATGTTACATGTTCATGTGCTTTCTAGTATTGGCTTCACATAATCTTGGACATTTTAAAAGGTGATAATTTAAATTTTAAGTTACTTTGACAGATGAATAATTATATTCTTCTGAAGTGAAATTAGCTGAGGAAACATGAATTTTTTATAACTGACAAAGCAATGTTTATCTGCAAAGAGAAGCATTAAAACCTTGAAAGAAGCAGATCTCAACTCCCTGAATACTAATTTACGTAATGTTCTTGCTTTGGATCAATGGGAAAGGAGGAAATTGGGAGGAAAAATTGCAGAATGTTTTCATATAAGGAGAGAATTTTTCTTTTACCTCACTAGTGAACAGGATTTTTGTCATCTTTTGAAATGTTTAGCAAAACCAGGGTCATGAAGTTTGTCATTTTATTAAATTTTCAAATCCCCAATTTTGAAAGCATTATGCAATAGTATATTTTCTGGCTTTATCTGCAGCCATGCAACAACAGCAGATTTTCCAGTCACTTGTGCCTTCTTTAAGGACATCTACTGAGAATTTGCATATTCTTACAGTGTGGAAGTGACATTAAAATAACTGGATGGTGGAGAATTTTTCTCTTAGGTGTTCCCACAGGGATGCACTTACCCACTTTAACTCATTGCTCACCTGTACTGTGCACTCCATTTTTCTTTCAGATGCAGAACTGTATTCTCACGCAGAGATTTCAAAGTGGAGGGAAGAAACGATGGTGAGCATGAAGAAAATTACCTGAAGAACACCCAGAAAAGCAAAACTAATTAGTGGGATTAACGAATACAGCATCACTTCTAAACAACTCTGGTGATTTGATAGGTGGGAAAGAGTTTATAGAGTAAAAGATGTCCAAAATCAAGACATTGTTCAGGTTTGTGATGGATTTTTCTGAGACACCCACAGAGCCTGCCTTAATTCCAGATGTTGTTCTGTAGCCTTGGTCCCATGTGAGGTTCTTCTGTCAAGGGAAGGTCTGATCAGGGTCTCTGGTGAGGCAGCTGGGAGTATTGATCCTTCAGCTGATGATACTGGGAGATGATGAAACCATCCAAAGAGCTTTGCCTTGTGTCAGCAAAAATACTGGGTGGTTTTGAAATGCAGTGTTTAAAAATAGTGCCTTGAGAAGAACATTGGCAAGGTGATGGTTTCTCTGAGGTACAAGCTAATTTCAGGGTCATGCAAAATGTATGGAGTGATCCACCAGGTACTTTTACTAACAAAAAAAAAAAAAAAAAGAAAAAGAATATTGTTTTTTCCTAGGACCTTTGAATATTGGAAAGGTCATATTTGTTTTTAAAAAAAAAGTAGATATGAGGGTAAGACTTGAGCTGTACAGGGTTTTCCTTGCCTTTCTTGCTGACTGGTTGAAACTCTGAAGATTAGAAAGGTGATCCTGGAAATGTAAAGACACAGATTCTGTTGATTGGTAATGGGTTCCACTCTTCTTCCCCCAGTGCAGTGGTGACAGAACTTAGCTCAGGAAAGTGCCTGAAATCTCATTTTTCTCATTGTGGCCATGGCAGGAATGGCAGTGTGGCAGAATTTTGGGAAGTCACTGACAAACCAAGTGAAACTCCTCAACAGTGTAAAAGAAATCTGTTTGTTTTAGCCGTTTCACAAGTGGCTGCTTCTATAACAGGACGTTATGTGCAATTAAATTAATATAATAACTGCAGCTAGTGGAATGGTGTGAGAATAAACACAGTGCAGGAGCACAGCCTGGTCAAGCAGTCACCCTAACAGAGGGAGTGATGTCATCTCCAAAGAGGAAATCAGATGCTTTAATTTGCAGAGGGAAACTTTTCCCTTTTAGCGCAGCTCTGAAAGATGCCAGCATTGGTTCTGTGCTGCTCCCAGTGGGCTGTAATTACAGTTATAAATGAGCTTTCCCTCCTGAGGATTAGCTCTGTCCTCCCTGAGCAGCTGAAGGGAAATAAAAGCTGGGGCCAGGACTAGGCAGGGGACAAGTGCAAAGCTGTGGGTCAGGGACGAGCAAGGCAGGGCATGGATGAAGAGACCCTGTCAAGGCAGCCGTGTTGATTCCTTGTTTTTCCTATGAACAGAACAAACAAAATAGCTGCTCCTATAGTGAGTTATTTACATTAGTGTGCTTCAGAGCAGATGGAGGGCTTTATCTCCCATTATGAAAGGCGTGCAAGTTACAGTGACACGAGTCCTAATTATGAACAACTTAAACTGCACCATCTGCATTTCACAAAGCTCCATATGCAGGGGGATGATCGAGCTTGGCTGCCTGCATTTGTTAGCAACACGTGCAAAACAGGCACCCACAGGAATCTCTGTGAGAGGAACTGCAAGTGTTTGAGGAGTCCCTTCTGCCCTCACTGACCAAACAGAAAACTGGGGCAACAATCACCCCAGGAGAGAATTATTGCCTCCTGTGGAGAGGGGCATAGATTTGCCAGTTGCAGCTTATTTCCACCCAGTCTTAGCTAACACCTGAATTTAAAATTTTTTTAAAATTTATTTTTTTTTTCATTTCTTCCTTTCATTTTTTGGCAGAAAATTTCACATCATCTTCCCTGCAGCGATCTGAGCAGACAGTGTGTAATTTTAGATGCCCAGATTGAAAGCCCAATCCTTTTGCCACTGACTTTGCCATGCACATTTCATCATAAGGGATCTGTTGACTTCAGTTTAATGGAGAATGAGAAAATTAATATTTTTCCTGAAGAGGACAGTAAAAAGCCCTGTTTACCCAAGACACAAACTAATATCCAAAAGTTTGACTTTTAAGGGGGTCCTTCTAAGCTCTGCAGTGGGAGGAATTGTTTTTCAGCTTCTTTAAAGAGCATTAAACACAGTCTGCAACTGAGAAGAGAATTAGCAGGGCAGTGCTTATTTTCCTTCTAATATTAGTAGTTGGTTCCACAGGAGGAAATTTTAAGACCTGAGCCACACTAAGCTGGTTCTTCCCCATAACTATGAGCACTTGAAATACAAGGGAATTCTAGACAGTGGGCAAAACTCCTTGGTTGAAAAGATAAAATTTCAAGTGAACACAAAATGATTTTTTTCTGTATGCTTGGAAAAAAGAGTGAAGGAGGTCAGGAATGTTCATGCCTCAGGTTATCATGGGTGATCTGTACTGGAATTCCTCTGACTGTCTGCAGAGCTCCAAAAGCACAAGCTAGCAATAGCAGGCTCCTAAATCCAGGCCTCTCATGGTCCTGCCCTCAACCACCCTTTCCTCTCCCTCGCTCAGAAAGGCTTTGATCTGGAGCAATCTGAGGCAGAGGGAATATCTGGTGAACTCTTGGGGTGACAAACATCTCACTCTAGGAGGGTTTTGGGAGTCATCCTTTAGTGAGAGATGGCAGGGGCTGAGGTAGCTGTTCTTATACTGGATTCAGTTCATCCTCAGGCTGGACTCTGTATCTCTGTGAGATAAAAACAAAATAGTGAATTAGGAACAGAAAAAAAAAAAGAATTGAAGTCTTTATAAGCAAAAGTAATTGGGTGAACACAGCGTGATTGAAAAGTGAGAGGGGATCATTAATGTCTTTTTTCACAGAAATCTGGATGTAAGGGATTAAGCTGACTGTAATAGATTCCTCCCACCTCTGTTTCCCCCCTTTCCATTCTGCTGCCTCTGATATGGAGATTTAGTGACCTCTGGGCTTCGAAATCTTGCAATTTGCCAGCTCTTTGATAGCAGCACATTCTCACTGGCCACTTAATTCCTTTCTGATCAGTATTACGTGACAGCGGCAATCAGAGGCCCTTTGATTCACCAGCACAAAAGGGAGAATGGAAATGTACTTTTTCCCCCTAACACAGCACTGCCATGGTCTCACAAGCCAGCTGTAATCCTGGTTTCATTTTTTCTGTCCTGTTTTTCAGTGATTTTAGAAGCCCAGCTTCGAGCTAAGCAAGAACAAGATAAGACAAAGTTCTTTTACCATTTGGATACTGAGGGAATAAATCTTTTTATCTCTCCCTGACTTCAGGTGCAGGAAGTAAAAAACCCTTTTCTGTATGAACATTGAATAGGACTGGTCCATTTTACTTTCCCTGCAGCAATAGCTGCATTTCTAAAAGGAGACCTATTTAACCACATAAAACAGCAGGAAGGCTGAGGACAAAATGGAACTGTTTTCAAGAAGACAACACTGAAAATTCAGACACAGCAGACACAGGCAGTAAAACCACCCTCCATTAAAGCTGTGACTGCAGGATTCAGGAGAAACTCCTTTAAATATTATTTCATGAATCCCAGGCCAATGTTTTCTTTACCAACACAAGTATGTTAATACAAAATATGTAAATAATAAGGGTTAAAATGAAGAAGAAAATAGAATTTAGATGTAAGGTGAAAAGTTTTCTGTCTTATATCCAATTTTTGCTCCACATTCTGTGTGTACACGGCGTATATACACTCCTTTCCTGAGGATATCCATGATAAAGTGTTGATGTTTAATCAGTTTTTAGACTATTGCTTGCACCTTGTTTACCAAAAAATGGTGTAACTTCATAAAAACCAGACAAGCCATATCCTTTCATATTATTCAAAAAAATAAAGGCCACATTATTCAAAATAACGCCATAGATTGATTCATGTAGCTTTATGTATGTGGCACATTAAAGTGGTTTCAAATTAGAAAAAAGGCAAAAATATCTTGGTTTGAGAGTTAAAATAACTGGGAAAGCATCAGGCACCATTGGCATGAGAAGATTTTCCAAGGAGAAGAATCTGCAGGCATTTTGAACTCGCTGATGTTGAGAAATTTTAGGCAGGTATGGAACACTCTCAAATAGATAAACTGTACTCACATGATGTTATTTAATCATATTCAAAATATGACCAAAGCTGTTGTCAGCTTTGCAATTTTTGAAGTGAAGGATTCTCTCTGATTTTTCCAGGAAAGACACAGTAAACAGGCAGAAAGGAACTGATGAGAAGCACAATACTTTTAATTTGAAAGAAGTCATTTTAGCAAAACTCTACCTGAAGAAAATTTTATGACATTTTAGATTTGTACAGGTGAAAAATAAGATTCTAACCTCATAATCTAAGCATATGTACCAGAAATTTTTAATTTAAATTTCTGTTTTCATCAAATGATCAATTTAAACACAATTTAGTCCCTTTTTATATTATTTATGTAATTCATCAGTTCTAAAAATGTCTCGTCTGGCCACAGACATGATGCTTCAAGTGGTAAATGCTGAGCTGCTTAGCAAAGGTCTTTCAAAAGGAGCTTCCAGGTCAGCTGTGACACAGGCAAAACTTGGGAAATTAAGGAATCATTGCTTCTATGAAAAACACATTTGCAACTCCAGTTTCAAATAGAGGCTCTGCCTGCATATTATGAAGATTGTTCTTGTCGAGTGTTGGAGAAGAAATCCCTGGAATCTCGGAGGAGCTGAAGGGAACAAGACGGGAATTGCTGAAACTCTTTAGTTAAGAAGTGAGGAGAAGATTGCCAAGCTCATAGCAATGGAAGGCGTGTATAGAAAGGGATGTAATTATTTGAATGCTTAAAATGGTGTGAATTAATTGCTTAGCTCTCCTGTTTGGTGTCAGCACCCATCCTCCTGTGCTCCCTGCTCTGCCCTTGTCAGATGTGGTGTGTCTGTGCTCGGCTGCCTCGAGGCTGGGTGGTCTCACCATGAAAATCACCCCACACTCCACTCTCAGGTTCACAACTGTGTTCATGTCTGGGAGTAGAAGCAAACCTTCACAAAAAATGCATGGGAGGTTCTCTTGGAGCTTCTGACTCCAGTAACCAGACACATCATCCTCCTGAATGATGCCAAGGAGCTGGCTGTAAAATTCTTGATATCCCCCTTCAATTGCAAGGAAGGTGCCATATCCAAACCCACTAAAATGTTGCGCCCTTACCCTCTCTTATTTTCTGACTTTTCAACCATATAGCACACAATTTTACCTCTTTATTCCTTTTTTTTTCATTCCCTCTCTATGATAAAATAACAGAGAGATAACCTATTTTAGTTTGGTTAATGGAATTTGTTAATAAGTATTAGCAAATTTAGGATTTTAGAATAAAATTGATTAATATCCAGCCTGAATATGTACAACTGAGAGAA
This sequence comes from Drymodes brunneopygia, assembly GCA_013400955.1. NCBI lineage: Eukaryota > Metazoa > Chordata > Aves > Passeriformes > Petroicidae > Drymodes > Drymodes brunneopygia. The sequence continues at coordinate 564,374 of VZTZ01002460.1, read as the reverse complement.
AAATACATGTTTAAGGTTGCCAACAGAGGATTGGGAAGTTATGAGTCAAAGAAAAGGAGAAACAACTTAAATCATCAGTCTCCATTTTATCCACAGGAATCTGAGAGCTAATTTAAAATTCTGCATGGTTTTAGTGAGAGCAAAAACCATTATTGTCTTTAATGTTGTGCTAGTTTGTGAAAGGGATTCAATAGCACAGCTCTGCATAATGAGGTTGTAGTTGCAGTGACCCAGGGCACCCCTTCCAGTTCTGTGCCCCCACAGTTCATATTTAAGAGGCAAAGCCATAATGGGGGTGAATGGATTTTTTTCAGCTACACTGAAAAAGCTCCACTTTGTAAACTAACTACCCTTGCTAGCTCAGAAGGTATCTGCTGACTGTGGAAGTTCCTCAGTCTGGCAGTGAATCATCCATCACTGAATGTTGGATCTAATTAGTGAGGCCAAGAGGGTTTTCCCAGTGTCCTCCAAGTAGGTAAGACCCAAACATCTTGGATCTGACAAACAATCCCCAACCCCTCCCCTGACCTTGGCTATGAACTTCTGGTGCATCACATGGAACACAAAATATTTAATTTTTAATTTTTTTTTAAATTGCTTTCTCGGTTTTAGAGCCCACCATTAGTTATTGAAGACAGATCCAAATTACAAATTTTCACTTCACGGTAAATGAACAATTTCTGCATGAGATTTCATAAGCTTCCTATTTCTCACAAAATAAAAAGTTTGAAAAAATATTTTTTGATAACTTGAATTACTGTACTCAAGCAAAGCAAACATTTTGCCTTTTAATTTTTAATGATGAGAAAACCATCAAACTTTTAGATCAAGTTTAAATACAAACAACTTACTATAAATTATATCTTAGTTGAAATTAACAGGGAGTTGTGATTTTAAAAATCAGCATTTTCCCAGAAATGTATTCCAATAGACAATATTTGACTGCTTCATTTGTTTTTAAGTAAAATAAAACTCTTTTGATGAATGGTTGGACGTGGAGAGAGAATGGTTTTGATTTCTTTTTGGTGACTCAGGTATCATGCAGCAAAACAAATTATGAAAGCTGGGCTTCTGTGATGATCAAACTGTATCAAATGAAAACAGTTAATTATGTTTTCTACCTTTTCTTTGTTTTTTGATCTTCCTTTCCCCTATTATACAGGAAAACCTGTGATGAAAATTATTTTAGAACAGTTACCTGTAGCATAAAGAAACTGTGAAATATGTAAACAAATCAAATATTAATTATAAAAGGTTCGTTTAGATCCTGTTAACTCTCCTTTGATTCATGAGCAGTAGCTAATCATGGGCAGAGCTTATGAAAGGAATTGAGCCTGAAGCTGTAGTACCTAGGTTGTTCAAAAGTCAATTTTTTGGTGCTGTTCTTCCTGTTATTAATTGCTGTATGGTTTGAAAATGCACATGGCAGAAACAGCAAGAGCCTCTTGTGGGAGCAGGTCCCTGATGAGTCCCAGCTTGACAAGAGAAGCACCAAAAATCTGCTTTTTTCGAGGGCAGTGGTGAAGTTCCCCGTGCAGCTTAGGGGTTACTGATGGGGAAATCCAATGTAAGGAATCACTGCTCTGTTTCTGGAGAGATAAGACTGCAAAAAGCCCATGAGATCTTCAGTTGGTAGAAATCATTTGCCACAGACACAGCAGCAGCACTGATTTACACCAGCTGAGGCCAGGGGATGGGCCAAGGTGGGGGCAGAGCAACAGAAAGTACAAATGAGCTCTTGGAAAATAAAAAACCCCTTTTTCCCCCACTGATGTAGCACTATAGTTAATTTGCCAGCATGGATTGAGAGCAGTTATCAAGTTTATTTATAAGCTTCAGAATAGAAATTCATCAAGGAGAGCTTTCCTCAAAATCTCTGCTTTGTATCTGCAGCAGAAGTGAAAAATAACCAAAGTGCAAATCTGCTTGATGCAGCACTGGAAATTTCATGTTAGCATGTTATAAAATAACAAACACACAGGTATTGATTGTCCAGGATGATAATAATCTGCCATCTATGAATTTATAACTTATTAATTGCCAGACAAAAAGTAGCAGGCTTTTCAGCATCTGTAGCTCCAGGAAGCAAACAGCCAAATCTGCTGATAGACAATTCAGCTCTGCTGAAATTAGAAAAGTGTAGTCTAACTTTTTCTAAGAACCATCTACTCATTTCATATGAACCATTGCAGGAAATGCTGTATTTCCTGCTGCAGTGGGACTGACAGTGACATGTCTGTGGATATCTCATGGTGGCCACCTTCAAACTGAACAACAGGACCACCTCCCCAAACCTCAAGTGTCTGCATCCTTCAGAGCTGTGACAGCCTTGTGCCTTTTACAGTGATTTTTAGTAAGGTTTCTTAGCTTGAGAGGAATCTCTAGGCAAATGACTCAGTGGCTGAAGCAGTACCAGCAGAATATTTGGTTTGGTTCTGGGGGTTTTTTGTTGCAGCTTTTTTTCTTAAATTTTATTTTTATTTCTGGGAGGGTTAAGATGACTTTTAAAAAAGGAGGACCACACCTGCCCCGCCCTACTTGGAGGGGAGCAATTGAACTCAGGTTTCCTGCATCTCCTGTGAGTGTCTGAACCTGTGCCCTGGAGGACTCAGGTGTTGCCCAGGCTCCTCAGCAAGCAAATGCTCTGAGAGAAATTTTTTAAAAAGGGCAAATCCACCAAAAACTGCTGAGTTTCATGTTGTTCAAGCAGCAGCTTCTTTAGGATCTGTATTGGTGGTGATGTTTTTCCTGCAAGGACTGTAAGTGACGTCTCATCTGTTTGTTTTTTTTTTCCTCACTGAGACTTATTTGCTGTATTTAGCCTAACTTTGGGAAAATGGCTGGAAATCTGCATCCCAAATATTGTAGAGGAAAGCTGATTTGAAGCTTTACTTGCACTTACTTTTCCCTTCTGGCAAATTTTTAGTAGTAATGAAATAACTGCATGTCTCGAGTTCATCATCTGCAAAATGTACTTAACTTTTCTTGGTGCAATAATGTAAAATAAGCAAATTCCGATATGTCAAAAATATTATTAGGACAAGCAAAATCATCTCTATGAAATAATTTCATCTGTTCCAGCATTTTTGCATTTTTTTGCTTCTAATTATATATACATATAGATATACAGGCCAACTTTTATAAAAGGGGGAGGATGAAATGAGATTTATCAAGTATATTTTTATCTTTCACTCTTGAAATAGTTGTCAGCTGAGATTATGCAAATATCACAGGGAATGAAATAAATTTCTGCAGTGATTAAGAAGGTCTTAAAAATAATACCAGGTAGATCTGTCCTGAGAGCAGTTTTCTTTCTGGGATATAGTTGGTTGGCTTTCATTTGTTTCCTTCAGGGTTTTTTGTTTGTTTGTTTGTTTACTTGGTTGATTTTTGTTTGGTTTTCGAAATGGATGGCAGAGGACACTGAAATGTATTTCAGGAGTAAAATGTAACTGTATTAACCTGCTGAGACTTGAGGTTGTGTTTTGAATTTACCCCTCTCCAAGTTGTTGTGATAATTTGGCTTTTCTGTACTTGGTAAGAGGAACAACTCATTGTGTATTTACAAGACATGACACCACGGAACTTTCCAAAATTCCTTTGCATTGTGTCCTTATTACTCTCTCTAAAACATGCCAAGGGTGTTGTGTCTTGTAAATACAATAATTTTGGTGTTTGAACAGTTTATATCTCTTTTCTTTCTCCAATGTTCATGTTGGGTCTCTTGGAAGATGAAAAGTTTCTGTCTGCAGTATGTTCACAGGGGTTTATTAATTTATTAGCGCTTCCCAAACATTTATGAATTTATTTCCATATCGATCAGTTCCCCTACACACACAGAAAAATGAGAGCTATGAAAGGTAAATGAAAATTGCTGTGTCAAAATCTGTGACTGAGGAGAAAGGGTGGTACTGGATAAAGAGATCTCTGGGCCTATTTACATATCCAAAATAATTCATTATTATATTTAGCTGTTATGATTCTGTTGGACCAGAAAATGATAGAGCAAAAGTGCTGTGTTCTCTTTTGGTAGGTCTCATTAATCCACCTTAGGGTAGTTACTCACCATTTAGTGCAAATTTTATATTAAAACAGCTGCCTGCAAACTGTTCTCCAGTATTAAATCTTCACCTCTAACCACTGACATGCCTTCCCTATGGACTAGAGATTGTGTATCCTGTTAAAACTTGCAAGTTTTCAGCTGGATAGTTTCTGTTACTTGATCACTTTCTANGCCCTCCACAGGACTCCTGAGCTAAATTCAAGTTAAAAAAAAAATAGAGAGGAAAAAAACCTTATCTCCTTTGTTCAGACTATTTTTGTGTGTATCTTGCACGGTGCAGCCCCAAAAATACTGTTCCAGTGTGAGAGAACCTGGATTCACACCCTGCATGTGGAGGTGAACAACTGGGCCCAGGGAGCACATGCAGGCAAGAGAAGGGGGAAACTTCCTGGGTGGTCCAGGCCCTTTTATACCCTAAAGTAGAATTTTGGTGGTTAAAACAAGTACTTTAGTCAAAGCCTAAGCAGTGCCTGTCTAGTGTCAGTAAGGCTTTAGTTGCCTCTTGGTGTCTGGTTTGAGGTGGGTGGGTGTGAGGGCTGCTCACCCCACAGCAAATGCTTCAAAGAGAACCAGAGGTTTGGGAGGATTGTCCTCCTTTTATTTGGTGAGGGTTGTCCTCCTTTTATTTGGTGAGGGTTGTCCTCCTTTTATTTGGTGAGGGTTGTCCTCCTTTTATTTGGTGAGGATTGTCCTCCTTCCTATGAGGAATTTCCAGGATCCAAAGCAGAGCCCAAAGCCTGCAGAGCTGGGATTTTTGGTTTTGTTTTTCAGTCTTGTTTCTCCAAAGTCAAGGCATAAAGTGCATCTCCCCTAACACCTGCTATCAAGGAAAACCTGATTCCTCCCCCTTCTAAGCTGCTTGTGCTTCTTACTCTCAGGGCTTGCCACTCTTGAAAAGCTTATTCCCTACTGCTTGTCTTGTTCACAGGAAGTTCAGAGCTTTCCAATTAGGCTGGTTTAAAAGTCTTTGCAGTGAGAAATTTAATATTTCGCATAGCAACATTCAGAGCAGAACCCCAGCTCTCCATATGGGGCTCTTTTTTTTTTAAGTGAAGATATGTGACACTGAATCCCCATCACATCACTTACTGCTTTTGCCTTGCTCGAGACTGATCTGGCATTTTTCTAGGCCAAGGAGGCAAAATATTTTTAATTACTCTGAGCATATTTTGCTCCCCAAAGTTTTGATTTTTCTGATGAGCTTTGCTGTTCTGAATTTTTAAATTTTATGCCTAATTGTATGGATATTTGGAGGTACCTGCTGGATTAATTTTGCTCTAGCACAGCTGGGGGGAATAACTGCACAAATCCAGGTTTCTGTGCTTAACATTTCATTGTCACAACTTTGCACAGTGTCTGATTTCAGTTCCACACTGAGGGAAGCATCTTTGGTGGAAAACACTTTGTGTNAAAAGAAAATTTTGTGGGGGCACCGTGGTCAGGTGTCAAAAATGTTTATAGAATTAATTTTACTCTCTCGTGAGGGACAAAGAGGAAACCCTTCCACATCTTAACTTTCTCCCTNCTGTGCTTAACATTTCATTGTCACAACTTTGCACAGTGTCTGATTTCAGTTCCACACTGAGGGAAGCATCTTTGGTGGAAAACACTTTGTGTATGGATGGTGAGCTGCAGGCAAATTAGGATTTGATATCTGGTGGCTTCTTGGGAGTGAAATACGTTAGTGAAAAATATTCTTTCTGAAAGAAATTCTGACTAGAGCTTTTTTAAAGTTCTTTTTTAGCTTGTGTATAACACAGTAAGTCCTACTACATCCCTGTTCTGTTTCTTCTCCTCTGCAAACACCCTTTTTTATGTTAGCCCTCTGTTCAGACACTGCACAATCCCCCTTGGATTGCACTCAGCACTATTAAATATTACAGCAGCATACTTTCTTGACTTTGCTGATGTTAAAAAAGAAAATGTTTGTTCTGGTTTGGATTTTTTTTTCTGTTTATTTCTGTGAGTATTCTGCTTTGAGCATACTTTGTAGAGCTTCTGCCTGGAGCCTGCCAAGTACTGAGGCAGGTATTTCAGGGGTCAGCTGGGTGGTTACAAAGGCAGTGAGGCCTGAGGGAAGCTCCAGCAAGCAGGTGAGGAAGGAAATAATGTCCTACTGATGTGCATGACAGTATTGAGCAAATTATATAATTATATAAATTATAATTTATGTAATTATATAANCAATAATGCTGAAGGCAGCCAGGTTGCAGGGGCACTGGGGTTGTACAGACACAGCACCAAACCTGTCCCAAAGGTTTTATTCATTAAGCAAGCATTATTATCTTTCTCATCTTCTCTCCACTTTCGGGGCCGTTGTCTGACATTTTGGCAAGCGTGGAATTCTCTGAACTCGCTTGCAGTCAGTGCTTTTGAAATATTTGTATTGCAGTTTCATTTGAAAATTCTGTATGTAGAATGACTGGGTTTTTAATATATATGCAACAGGATAACTTCTGAGATGGTTTTAACAAGATAAGCCTTTGCTCAGAGCACAGTTTGGAGCGGGGTCACGAATCGTCGCAGCACTAATCCGTCTGTAAGGGGAAAATGAGGAATGGTCTGTTTGGGACATGCTCACAGCACAAGTGGAGATTGTTATCTCACTTGGATCATGGAACAGGGTTCTGGGAGGATGTGAAATTCAGCAACTGAATAAAGATGACCTTGGTCTGCAAAGAGCACTTTTGTTAACAAATTTGTGGGCGCTCTCAGTTTCCATTTTCAAGCCCTTCTGTACTTATTTTTTTCCACCCTCCTAAACTGATCAATGCTTTGTGTCAGAGCAGTTGGGAATCTGTCAGGATTTGTTTCAATCCCTCAGGTGAATCCTGAGGAAGACTTTTTTTCCCCCAGCACATGAAATTAGGGATTATGATCTGTGTTTCTCTGGACATCAACTGCCCTGGTATTTTTGTAACTTCAGGTGTTTGGCTGGGGGTTTTGCTAAGTTTTGGTGGGCTTTTTTTTCATTATTAAACACTACTGGGGTTTTTCTCCCTGGCACACAAAGGTTGATGCTCAGCTGATTGGGGGGAGAAGCTGCTTAAAAATTAAATGACTCTGGTACCACTGTTGGAATCAGTAGGGCAATCAGCCTACAGCACATGAAAGTTTTCATTATAGTTAAAAAAAGGTAGGGAGTAATAATTATTTCAAAATAACTCAGGTTATATTCTCAGCTAACAAAGGTGGCTTTTTAAAAACCTTGTGCTGCTCTGAACTGATGACTGTGATGCCAAATGGAAACATTCATTTAAATTTCATTTAAATAATAATTGCTAAAACCATTTCTATCTCTATCTCATTTCTGCTAATAAAACAGCTTCATTTTTAATGAAAAAATGAATGCTGTCTACACACACTAATTTACAGCAAAATATTCCTTATTTTTCACAATTATTAAGACAATGGAGTATATTTGTGACATTATTAAAGCATCATCAACAAATTAGTTACCTTATCTGTTCTCTATCTGCATAATCCCCATACCCCTGTCACCATGTTTACAAATCCAAAAGAATATTATGCAGCCCAGATCTAATTAATTTCGGATTAGTCTCCCAGACACACGTAGTTCTGATCAAAATAATCTGTATTCTCTTTTTTTTTTTTTCAACCCCTGGAGTGTTCAGTTTGTCAGGGGATGTGCTGGACGAATCTCAACAAGCAGGTTAATGCTCGGGCTGTCACTTCCTCCCAGATCTGCAGCATCCTGGGTTTTGTTGCTGGAAACCTCAGAGATCCAGGGAATTTCAGGGAGCAAGTCAGTGTCACGTGGGGTTTAGGGCATTTTGAGGTCTGACTGGACATTTAAGCAATCCAGCATGGTGTGTAATGAAAATGGTCTGCTGAAATTATCTTTTCAAAAAGATCTGGCATCCTGTCATGCTCTCCTTGAAGGGAAAGAGCCAAGTGGATGATGTGTTTGAAAGGAAAGCTGAGCTGCTATGAATTTCAAAGTGGGTAATGAGAAATTTAGGTGATGGTGATTGGGTGATTTATTTGGTTTTTATGCACCCTCTGACAGGGCAGCTATCTGGGACTTCTGTTCCATGTTCATGGCATAATCAAAAGGTTTAAATGGAAAAATTGGCTTCTCCCTTCCAAGCTTTCATGGTGACTGAGGGAAAAACGTGAAGATATTATGCATGAAAATATTCATTAAATGTTTTGAGGAACTTACTGTTAATATAAAATCATCTCCCAACAGAGATAGTCTGCAAAGAACTTCCCTTGGAAAGCTGTTATTCAAAACAGGAACTCAATTCCTTTTTCCTTTTCCCAGAAACGTTTGTAACCAAAGGGTGGAAGAGAATAGCTTGAGAATTACTATTTTCTCAGTTGAATGCAGATTAAATCTGGTTGGGTTTTTCTTTCTGGTTTCCCCTCAAACCAGATTCGTGCCCCCTCAGAGCTCAGAGCTCTTTCTCTTTGACTTGGGGTCACCCAGAGGGTCACAGCTGCTGCCGTGAGCTCGGTACCAGCTCGTGGAGAGTCAGTGTCAGTGATTAAATGCCTTTTCCCTCCTCTGTGCCCTGAAGTACCAAATTTTTAGATCAGTGTCAGCCTTTAAACCATTGTCCCAGTTACACAGAATGTGCTATGACAAGGCAGCTTTATTTATGTATCACTGAAAACACCACTGAGCTGCCTTTTCTTCCGTGCCTCTTTTTAATGAGTTATTCTCCCAGGCTGGAGGCTGAGTGATTGAGCTGGTGTTGGAGAGAGCTTTGTTTGGAGATATGTCAGTGCTTGTGTCAAGTGAGACACTGCACATCTTTCTCTCCCTATTTCAGTCAAGCTCAGCTTATGATAAATACACAGAAGCACCTGGTAGCAGTTTTACTATCCTGAAATGAAAATAATACGCATTTCCTTCCTACAGAAGCTGCAGTAATTTTTGGTAAATATCTACAAATCTGCATCTGCTCATAGGCTGCCAAAAATGAGGAGGGAACAGAGATGCTGAAATACATTGTGGGTGAAAATTTGGCTCTAAGGCCCGGCTGCTGCCACTATTTAGGCTTGGGTTTAATTCTGTGTTACTGTGAGTTTAACAGAGGTGTTTGCATCAGGAGAAGTGAAAACTTGTGTAAATTTTGCTGAGAGAGGTTTATTTGTGAGGCTCAGCATAAATGGGCTAAATCTGGTAATGCACAAAGTGAACGTGTCCCTCAGAGTTGTTGCATGATGGAGTTGGGCTTAGATTATTTTCTTCTTTTGAGTGAAATCTAGAATGGGTTTCTGAAGGGCAACAGCTAGAAAGGAGAGGGGGAAACAAGGCTGCAAAGTCAGTCTAGAAAACAAAAGGTGCCAAAAATAATATTAAAGTGATGTTTGTAATGTTCATTTCATATTCTGCCTGCCTGATCAGTTCTCACTGGATGCAATTGGTGAAAAAATGGTTTGGGACTGCAATAGTTCTATGTATTGCCTTCTGCTCCTCCCTAAAGCCAAATGGTTGAAACCAGCAAATTCTTGGGGCCTTTCATGAAAAACAAAGTGTGCTGTTTGATATCTGAATTAATGTGGTGATATTTGGACTTCCCAGTGTTCAAATTATCTTTGTGGTCTTTGAGAACAGCTTGTCAAGAGTCAGATCCGTTGTGCCAGACACCACATGGTTACTTTGCTCAGTGATTTTCAATTTCTCTCTAAAAAACTATGAAAAACATCTTTCACCCCTCTAAACTGACTGTATTAATACAGTTTATATCTGTTTAAAGCTTAAGTTTAGGCAGAAAACTAACAAAAATGTGAACAAAATTAATGAGAGGAATTAACATGAAGTGTTAACTAGTAAATATGCACAAAGGGCAGAACTGGAAGAAAAAAAAAAGCAGCAGAAATTGATGTTATGACAACTCCTCTTTTAGATTGAAAAAACAACCCCTAGAAAAGATTAATTACATTGTTAAGTAGTGCAACTTTTAGTAGCTAAAAAACCCAGAGGGCTCAATTCATCTTTGTATTTTGTCTTCAGAAGTGAGTGTCAAATGATGATGCAAGAGAGGAAACACTGATGGATGGGTCTGAGTCCTATTTCTGAAATATTGTGGTGCTGTAAATCTGTGCTTTCCCCCTGACCTTGGTGTAACATCAGCTGATGGCAGCTGAGAATTTGGTCCCTTCTTATATAACCTTTCTCAAGAGAACAATTAGCAAAATTTTGTATAAGAAAACGAAGAAAAATCTGAAATCTAGACAGAGAGGTAAATTAAATCTCTTGTTTAGAGAAAAGAAAGGTAAACTAATGTTTCCTGATGGGAAGAAACATGTGCTGCTTCATGTGTAAAAGAGGAGTCCCATTCCTCTGTATAACAGAATGTGTATTTAACCAACCTTTTGACAGACACTAATGGCAGAATTTACCTAATTTGACTAAGATTTTTTTTTTTTTTTGCAGGAATGCAAAACATAACTCCAGGTGAAATCTTGCTTGAGTCGGGAAAAAAACTAAGTGGTGATGATGGACATTGTGTAGCTTTATTCCTGAGTGGGGATCAGGGCTGTGACCTCAGAAAGAAGAACTTTCTGAATGCACAAAAACTTGACATGAAGCCTGATTGGTCATAATTTAATCATGGCTAAAGAATCAACTCATCTCTGTTATAACTGAAGGCTGTGTACAACAACAAGGATTCAGCTTCAGGAAGAATGTCCCAAACAGAACTGGAGGGATGCTTGGGAGAAGGCTTCTTTCATATTCTTGCATAAAACATAAACTGAAATAACACTTTTTAATATTATAGGGAGCTCAAGCAGCCATTCTGCACAAGGGAGGACAAGTCTTTTTGAGTGGTCCTGTGAGAATATAACTTGTTCTTCCTGTCTGACCAGAGAAGGATGAAAAGACATCAAAACATCCCCCTCCCTGATGAATCTGTCACTCTGATTACACCAGTCAGACACTGGCTTTTTTTTTTTTTTTTTGCAGTAATAATAAAATGTGCTGGGATTGCAGAAGGCTTACAGCTGCTGCTGCCTCATGAACAACTTTGTGCTGGTTTGAAGCAGTTCATCACCACACCAGAGGAGGTTCCTCCCCTGCAATGCTGCATTCCTGTCACAGTGTTCTACAAAGACTGTCCCTCTCCCCTTCTTCTGAGCTGCACAGGGACATTAGCATGAAAACGAGGACTTTGTTCCTTAAGTGTTCATCCATTCCTCCAGCTTATCCTCCCACCTGAAGGCCTCATCTGTGGCATCAATGAGTTTCACTGGAAATTGGTTTGATGAGGCTGCTTAAGTGCAATCCACTTATGTATTATATGCAATAATCTCTCCGTAATTATAGACCTCCCTTTAATATTATGACATCTTTTAACACTTTTGAAGTTCCCTCAGTCTCATAATTCAGCTTCATTGACCAGAAAACAAAGAAACGCACCAGCTGCAGAGTTAAAATCATGATGCTGTTGGCTTTAATCTCTCTTTAATCATTAAAATATAAATTAGCACTTGTACTCGTTACTTCCCAAGCAGCTTTCTCTTCTGGATTTCTTTCATCCTCTGCTCACAACTGCACCTGCTTTTGCTGCACCAGGGAGGAGATTCCTTCCCAGGGTCTGTCAAGAGCAAGGTTTAACAGCAAGAAATCATAGTACAGGAGAGGAGTTGAGCAAGTACAGAAGAGTGGGTCAAGGATGTGGACATCTCTGTCCTAAGGAAACTCCTTTAGTAAATCCATTTTGCTGGGGTATTTCTCAAGGTAAGAAGCTTCTGAAACCTCTTTGGGGCAGTGCTGAAGTTTTTAGCCAAAACTGGATGAGTGGCATGCACCACTTGTGTGAAATTTCCTTGCACACCCTCTGATGGGGCTCAAGATTGTTTTGGTTTCGTATAAGTTATCTCTAAGTGAAAATGTGCTTTATTTCTAATGTAGTAAAGCGTGTAAGTACACATTGCTGCTTGTCCACAGCTGCCTGAGATCCTGTATCAGGAGTAGATTTTCTGTTTATAGCTGCATCTCCATCCCAGCCAAGGAAAACTCAGGGAAAATATCCCATCTTCTAATGGGATGGTCTGGTACACAGCTCTTAAGGCTCACAACTCTGTGTGTGGAAGAGTTTTAGTGTTACATCCACAGCAATGATTTGCTGATCTGTGAGAAAGGCTGAAGTAATGGAAAAATCATGCAGCACATCTGACTTAATTGTGTCCCTCATGGAATACCTAAATGATGTGCAAAGGGATGATCCTAATTAAGGAGGGCTCAACCTGTTGGTTAAATTTTAGAAAATTTGTTCTTCCTTATTATCTGAGCTGCTTTCCACATTTCCTGAATGTACAAGACAAAATTTAAGGCTTAAACCAGTGAAAGATATACTGTGTCTGGATTTTTTGTATCCATGATATTTTCCACAAACTTTGAACATGATATGGTTTGGTTCATGGCCAGTTCTTAAAACAAAGCCTTTTTTATTATTATTATTTAAAAAAAAAAAAAAAGAAGTCTATCTTCCATGATATTGCTCAGACTATATGAATTAGTCATGTGAAGCTGTGGCTCCATTGAAAACAGATTCTTTTCTCCAATAAATGCTGAGGAAGCAGTTTTGTTCTCTGCCAGAATGAGATGGCTATAACATCTCTGAAAATAATCTTCCTAATTTTGACAATACTACGAAAATCCTGGTTTGTTTTACCGCGCATAAAAACTGGCTGTACATAATTTGTGATGTCTTAAAAGGATATCCAGGGCTCTATTTATCTTTCACTTCAATAAGCAGGGAATTGGAAAAGAACAACAGAAAGAAGCAACAGATGTGCTTGGGTATTTGAGCATAAACCCATTGAGGGAGACTCAGTGTGGTTTATTGGAATTTCAGAATTATGAAGCCGAGCACACGTGACTTTATGGGGAACCCAAAATTTGTCTCATTCGTGCAAAGTGGCACAGCTCTGTGCCTGGCAGCAAATAATCTGCCAAAGGCAAGCAAAAAATATAAGGGGCAGGTGGAGGCAGGAAGGCCCTGAGCAAAACCCACAAAAACAGAGGGTCATGCTTGGAGTTTCACTGGGCACCACTGAGAAAGGCCCAGCCCTGTTTGATTTGCACCCTCCTGTCAGACATTTATTCACACTGATAAAATCCCCCTGAGTCTTTTCAGAGCTCGTGGCCCCAGCTGTCCCAAACTCTCCTTGTAGGTCAGGTGCTGCAGTCCCTTAATTATCTTCACAGACCTCTGGTGGACTCTTCCCAGGAAGTCCATTTCACTTCCACTTTCCTCTGTGCTTAGCAATCCTCCCAAGAATTGAAATTTGGGGTCTGGAACAGAAATTAATGCAGTTATGATCAGCCCTACTGTCACTCCTGCTATCAGCCCACCCTCCCAAGGGAGTTAAGGCCATACAAGAAATATTCTTCTGCAAAAGCAGCACACCTGCTTAGCTCTACTTGGAGGATGGTTTCCCTTTCTTCTCTTAAGGCACTGCAGGTATTGTTTCAGACAGTGGGATGCTGGAACACTTCCCAGTAACATGTAAAAATATTGAATTGCCAGGAGCATGGTGGTGCCTTTGAAAGAAACAAGTGGGAATGGGTTTGGCCATTGCCAAGGGTTTAAGTGACATTTGATCAGGTGTGGATTCCTGTATTCCAGGCAACTTTTGTGTAGATGTTTCAAACAAAAAAAAAAAAGAAAAAAAAAACTAAATAAAAAAAAACCAGACTAACCAAACTAAAAAAAAATCAAACTGAAGAGTAAATGCAGAGACCTCCTTGTACACAAGTCTATATTTCAGTTAAAATTAATTTTATTTCATGCTTTATAATCTTTTATTTTCAGTGTTAATTTTTCTCTGTCCTTTATATAGTTTATTTGTAAATACCAAATAAGAGGCGTGCTGCCAGGTGGGACAGTTTCACAGCAACTTGAGCCAAATATAGTATTTTTGTACTGCATATATTGAGAATAAATGAGGTATCACTGAGTTTTAGGTTCTATGTGTTTAGCAAAAGCTGCATAATGCAAATAAAGAAGTCTCTAAGAAATGGTAAATAAATAGGATTTATTATTTGAAAATACCAGGGTATGTTTTGATTTTGAGGCTTAACTTGAATGGCTTTCAGTGTGCTATTAAATTGCTGGTTACGTGGGCTGTTTAATAACTTAATTCAGTTAATTCACTGAATAGTGAGCAATTGGTGAAGAACTTCTGTGTTCAGTCAGGTCTCCACTGTAAAATGAGGATGCAACAGAGGAAATGAAGCACTGACAGCAGGTGGGTGGATATCCTTCCCTGAATTCAACACTGACTCCTACATAGAAAGGGATGTTCCCATCTAACTCAAAGAATTAAAATGTTCCCATTCAGTTCTAACCAGTTTTGACAAGTGTCTGCAAACCCTTTTTTTTTCTTCCGAGAAGTATGGAGGAGAGAATTTTTAAAGACCTGACAACCAATCTTTTGAATTTGAAAGGAACTATCAAGTGGGTGTGTTTGTTGTGCTTGAATGTGATTTATACCTAAAATATGAACCCACACATAGAAGATGGAGGGGCTTCTCAAAGCATTTTGTGGTGATTTCTTGTTTAACAAGAAATTCATTTCCCATTCTGCATTTCTTCCAGCTGTCTGTAGTACAGTGATTTATGAGGAAGGATTGTTAAGGTTTGATTTAGAGCACAGCCAGGTGCTGAAGTACATTCCCTTTATAACAGATATTCCTGTTAGCTTCAGAAGACCTTTGCAATAATGTCTCCATGCCCACCCAGATCTGTTAGAACCTGCTTAAAGGCTCTCAAGCAAAATCCCAGCCTCTGATTCCCTTTTGTACTCTGCCTTCCCAGCCATGCAAGGGGGAAACTTAAGTGCAAGACGGAAAATTAGGGACAAGAGGGAGCAGGTGGTGCAGAACTCAGCAGCAAATTAGCCATAAACTTGGGGAGAACAATGTAGGTAGAAGCAATTAATTCCATATATTGAAGAATATTACTCCTTCCACTAATCACAGCTGCTTCAAGTCTTGCTATGAATAAGAAAAGAAGAATGATGGACAGATATTGTAATGCCATGAAAAAATACACCTGGTTTACAATTTAAATTGTCTTATGATAAAGGCTAAAGCCATCTAAATTCCAGCTTTAGGGAAACATTAACTTTTATTCCTTAGAAAGTATATTAATGTATAATAATACATGTAATATATCCCTTGTTAGAGGTCTTGAGGACTGGCTCTGGATTTCATTATCAATTCAAGGCTACATCACATCCATGACCCTTTTTTCCCCCTTTTTTCTACTCTTTGAGCTCTGCAACTAAATTGTGATAAAATAAGGATTCCAGCTATTTATTTCACTAATTTTTACATCCATCACAATGGTTATAACGGTTGTTAAATCAGAGATGGAAATGGGGGTTATAGAGCATAACTTTCTCTGTTACGTCACTTAAATAAGGACCAGTTCTGCTGTCTGTTTATTATGACAGCAGAGAGATGAAGTTTTTATTCACAAGGACTGGTAAAATCCCTTTTTGTCATTGCTGTGTCCTCACCAGAGCTCACCTCTGCTGTCTGAAGCAGGGCTTGGAAGCAAAGGACACACTTTGAAAGGAACAAAAAAAATCACCCTGGTGATGAATAAGCAGTGGTGAAATGTATATTTTTTTGGAGCATCTAGGCCAGGTTTGGGTGTCCCCTGAGAGAACAGGGGAAGGAGAGCAACTCCTAATTCAATTGTGAGTTTATGGACTGTGAGCAGAAACTGCTGCATGGAACGGCGTGCCTTGTGTTCTGGTGGTGGTGATTACACAGGGATTGTTTTCAGTCCTTGAGGCTCTTAAAAATCAGTGCAAGTTGAAGACCCTCTGTAAGGAGGGAGTGCGAGTGGAGTGAGGTCATTCAGAGGCATGGGGCTCACCAGCAGGCCACGAGACGAAATCCCAAATTATAACAGAGAAACGAGTGCGTGTTTGCGCTATTTATGTGGAAATCCTCTGCCTTGCACTGATTGTTTCTCTTGGAACCACTCGACCCCCGGGGGCAGCCTCCAAGAAATAAGGCTGGAAGGATCACATCCATTTGGCCTGCTCGGGCTGGTTGAGTCAGATGTCTGGATTTGTCACTCCCTTCTCTTCTATAAAGTCTGGGCTCGGCTGCTCACTGGGGTTTTCTGGCCAGACTGGGGAGGTTGGTTCTGCTGAGCTCCCTTTCCTGCCCTGTCTGGTGGGGAGCAGACCTGGTGCTCTGGCCCGAGTTGTGCTCAGGGTTAGAAACTGCTCAGGGTAAGAAGAGCAGGCTCCAGCTCTCTGGAGAGAGAGAATGAGCAGGAACCCAAGAGGCAGCTGCACGGAAAATGGATAATGTCTGCAGCTTCCCACAAGGGGGAAGATGCTGAAGTTTAATGACAAAATGCACAATAGCTTTGTACACCAAGCCCAACAGGGAAAAAGATGAAATTAATAATTTCAAACTTTGGTGGGAACTAGAGTGGCCCAGCAGAGTTTTATCTTGCTTTTTATACTTTTTGTGGGTTTTTTTACTAGCTCATGTAATATAATACAATAAGCGTTTCCACCAAAGGCAGGGTACCAGTTTTATCCAAACAATAGCCCAGGTGTTACCAAAAAAAAAATGACAAAATAATCCAGGAAAACTTGAAATTACTAAATATGAATAAAAATGGAATTTTTATCCATTATGTAAATTGCATATTTTTATCTCTTACGTCAGATTGCCTTGTGGTATTCTTCACCCTCTTCAAAGTTCTTGCTGTGCTTAACTTGTCTTGAGGGAAGGTATTTTTCTTATTAAAAAGGCTTTTGTAAAGTATGGAACTCAGTTACAGTTCTGACTGTTCTTCAAGAGAAACATATTCATTTAGCCCAGCCTTTTTGGATGACAACTGATGCAGCTCTCATAAGTGACCCAACTAACCAGACACTGGCCAGACAGGTATTTCAAAATCACAAATTATATTTAAACACTATATCATTTACACATCCTGGAAAATGTTGACAGTTATTTTCTTGCCTTTCTCTGAGTCTTTTGGCCTGCATGAGAGCTGAAATTTAATATTTTAGAAAAATCCTATTCTAACCTTTGTCCACCAGAAAGGGGGATTTTCAAACAGCATTGGACATGGCAGTATTGTTATCCAAGGTGATGGGTGACACAACAGCTGCCATGACTTGTCTAATTAAAAGGCATTTTACTTGCCCTGCTCACATCTTTGGGATTTAGCCTGACTGAAGCTGCCTTTGGAAACCAGTTCCTCCTTGCCTGCACAGTGGGGAGGCACACAGGACCTCACAGAGCAGCTGAGTGCAGTGAGAGCATGGCACAGGGCAGGGATAAACCCCTCCTGTTTATGTCTGACCATTAAACCTGAGCCTAAGGTTATGTGCACCATGAGATTTACCTCATTTCCTCTTCTCAGAGGATACACTTGTGCAGATTTGAATGGTGGTTTCTTAAGCTTTAGCCTTCATGTGGGTGGTTGGTAGGGGTCAGCTGAGGCAGCAGGCACTCACTCACCTGAGTGGCATTTTCCATGTGTGTTGTGTCCTTTCTCTGCTCAAGAAAGAATTTAGGGAGAGGAGGGATGCAGCAGGAGCCAAGGCCATGGCAGTGATTTGTACAGCCCAACATCTGCTTCCAAAAGAGAGAATTTAGGGAGAGGAGGGATGCAGCAGGAGCCAAGGCCATGGCAGTGATTTGTACAGCCCAACATCTGCTTCCAAAAGAGAGAATTTAGGGAGAGGAGGGATGCAGCAGGAGCCAAGGCCATGGCAGTGATTTGTACAGCCCAACATCTGCTTCCACCCCTTCCCTCCCTCATCTACTGTAATGACAACTTACGGCTACCTGTGTTGGGTATTAGCTTCAATTATCAAATTAATTATCAAAGCAATGCAATTCAGCTGAAGAGGGAACTGGGAGTTCACCCTCACTGCCATTTTAATGCTGCAAAATTCCAAGCTCACTGCCAGCTGCCTGACAAGTCAGGCCAACAGGTCCACCCCAGCCTGGTGCTAATTTTGCACATGTGCAGGAGGGTTCTCGTGCACAGAAACTGCAGAGCTCTCCCTGGCTCTGCCCAGAGCCACCCAGAGAGGCTGAGGCAGTGGAGCCTCAGCATTGGAATAGCTCTGTGTGCTGTTAGAGCTCCTCACGTCCTTATACCCGGGAGAAGGCAACTTTAATTTTCATATTGAATAGCAATGCTCCAAGCTCAACATATTGCTTTGAATCAAAGCAGCCCAAACTTGAAAGCATTTATAAAGTGGAAACAGGTGTAGTCAGCTGTTTAAATACTTTGCAAGTTGTTTGACACATTACCACAGTAGTTTGGTTCACATTTGAAAGTTAGGCATTTGCATAAGCAGAGTGAGACCATAAATCATTTTGGACAGCATATTATTATTGTGTTAGTTCCTGGAGATTGATGGAAACAAGTAGCTGGAACAAAGCAATGCAAGCCTGTTCTGAACATATAGATACATGTTTATGATTAGCATTAAAGCAAAGAAAGTAATAGAAAATAATTTTTCATAAATAATAAAAATCAGACGAGGGTTTTTTTTTTTCATTCAGCTGCATTAGTTTTGTGCCTCTTTTTAGTAAGTGGAAGTAGCTCAAATGACTGTTTAAATAAAATGTCAATCAGGCACCTAAATTCCATGTAAAAGGGAGCTCAGGCATTGCATTTGCAGACTTGAATTCCAGATGCTTCAGAGCACTCCCGACCACGTGCTATCTGCTGTTCCTTTTTGCCTTTTGAATAATTGTTGCGTGCCACGACCTGTGATCTTTGTTTCCCTACAAGTTCATACTACTCTGTATTTTATGACATGCTGCAAAATGGATGAAAATATTAATCTTGTGAAAAGAAGCTAATTTAACAGAGGAAGAAGGGAGAGAGCCAAGCGTTGTGTTACACTTGCTTGATGAATGTCCCATATTTCATCTTCATGCACGGGAGCCAAGAGAGGAGCTCGTGTCTCTTTGCATAAACATATGGAGGCTTTGTTTTGAGGCAGATTTGTGACAGCAGTGAGTGAGTGAGTGAGTGACTTCCCAGGCTCTGACAGTTGTCATATTCCTGGGCAGCAGAGCTGCCAAAGAGCATGAATATTAACACAGCCATCCAAATTCCCTGTGACTCCAGAGCACTGGATTCACAAACTGCTTCTCCTAAGGAAGTTGAGAGTTGCTACATTTGTTCGCTCAGGGGGGGCTCTGTTCATTTGTTTGGGGCTTTTTGCTTGTTGTTTTTACAGTTTTTGCAAAGTCTTTATTTTGGAGCCAACATATACAACAGGAACTGATTGCCTTTGATCCAAAGTAGTCAAAGACACTGGATTTCAGCAAGTGCAGTCTCTTTCTGGGGAATAGATGTGTTTGTGTTGTTTAATGATGGGAAGTGACTGGTGTATTTTCTCACTAGACAATAAACGTGGGACGCTGTGAAATGGAAAGCAAAAGGAACATCATCTCTGTCTTCCCCTTGGCCACCTGACAGATCTTGCTTCCTGAAAGTAGGCAAGAAAGGGAAAATAACGAAGAAAACAGTCATGAACAACAAATTCATGCAAAGCATTTTATGGAGAAGGGAGAATGTAGAAAAGGGGCTAAAAAGACCATGGTGTGCTGTGCTGGGAAACCTTTATTCAAACACATTAGAGGAAAACCAGAATGTTTTATTATTAAACAATTTGCGTTTTGTAGCCAATAAAACAATGAAACAATAGAGGTCAGATCTAAAGAAAGCCAACTACTCCATTTCTTGAAAACCATCACAAATTTTCAGAGGAAAACACCAGGATCAGAACAGCTTTATTACACTGAAAAGGAAGAGGGGAAAGAGCAGACAGATAAAAATTTGTCTTTCTGTGCTCAGTTGAGTTCCCCCCTTGACTTTGGCTGTGCCAAGAGCCACCAGCCAGAGAGACACAGGAGCTTCAACTTGATTATTAGTCTCAAGCTTGCTAGTTAGATTTTAAAATATAGGATTTCCCACAAAAGTAGTGAGTAAAACAAAGAAAGCCAACTTAACAGCTAACTCTCATATGTGTTAACTCTTTATAACTGTTATTTGCTGAAATTTTGATGCTGTCTACCCCAAATCCAATTTTTATCACAGGACTTGACAACTGGATGTGAGGGGAAAAATTCTCTGCTTCTAATCTCCATGCATCAAATCTTATTTAAATGCAAATAGTAACCTTAAATTCTTTCTCCCAATTTAGTTTTGCAACCCAAGAATGCCAAAAGGTCTCACTGAAGTGATTTTTTTTTCTATTAGTCTGACATTTGTAGAACCAGATCCAAATCAACTGTGTAATAAATAATAAACTGAACATTTTTGTGTAATATAAATATCATTGAACATATAAATTAGCAAGCTGGTAGAGAAGACAAATGTGATAGCAAAAGATGGCAAAAAAGGTCTGTGATATTTCAGATTATTTTGCTCCCAGTGTGATGAAGTTGTTATAACCCAAAGATGACAATGAAGCTGTCCAAGGAAAGCACAAAAAGATCATGTTTTTGTCTTATATAAATATGTAGATGCTGAGTCAAAAGTAGAAGGAGCAGCCAGTGACAAAGTTTTAATTTCTGGATGTACTTCCACAGACTCTTCAAGTCCTTGATGTATTTAGAAAGCAGCCAACTCTTAATACCCAATCTTACAGGGAGAAAGTTCACTGTGGAAAACAAAACAAAAATATAATTCTTATTTTTGATACAGCAAACCACTTAAGCACGTGTTACATCTCATAATCTGGTTAGCAAAGCATTGAGGCATTTATTTCAGTGTTCCCTATAGTGCTACTTAAAAATTAATTCAACAAGCTGTTGAGCAATCTTGCTTGATCCAGTAAAACACTCAGGCATGAGCAAAGTAAAATTCTGCAACAGATTTTTATTGTCCCAGTCATTTTTCCATTTTTATGCATAAATTTGCTCTTTCCTTGGCATCAGAGAACGGATTTGCTTTGGTATTAATTGCAAACTTTATCCTGAAATACAGAGTTAAATGATCACAAAGAATCACATGTGATTGAGGAATAGCAGCAGAAGTGGTGAAGTTTTTATTTCAGGTAAAATTTGGACGGACAGGAGATGAGCTCTGCAGTTCATAGCTTTCTTCTGAGTGCAGCCGTGTAAAGAATATTGTTCTTTTTTCCAATTTCCTGAGTTTTTACTTTTTCAATAGTGTGTGTTTTTGATATATTGTGCATTTTTTTTTCTGATTTTGGGTTGAATTTAGGGACATACACTAAATTATTGGAGTAGAGTGCTTTGGATAGCACCGGATTCCTCCAAATTTTACTATCACTAAACAAAAGCAACATTGCAGAATTGGAAATCCACTTCATCTTATCGGGATGTTTTAGAGGCCAAAAAAATAAATAGGATCAAAAAAGGATTAGGCAAACCCACAAAGGAGTCAGGAGCTATTAAACACAGTATTTCTCCAGTTCTTTGAGCGGAATTCCTAATCTGCTCTTCAAGGATGAGATAAGGAACACTGCATTTGCTTTGATTCTTCAATATTTCCCTTGAGCATTCACTGATGATCATCATGACAGGCAAGATGGGTTTCTGTGTTGCATCTCTTCTCCTGATACACTCTGATATCTTCACAGAAAAACCTGGCAGATATCACCAACGGAAATGCAGTTTATTTTTTTTTCCCACTTGTGATTGCGGAGAAATATTTTGCCAGAGGAAAGAGGATGGAGAAGTCTCCTTGAAGAATCCAGAACAGACATAGAGACAATGTGCCCTAGAGCATGTCCTGTTCTTCTCATCCAAAACATTTTACCTAAACTTTTGCATCTACTACTTTTGATTTTCTCAGCCTGTTCCCCAAACTGGAAATAGAGTTATACCTTCACAGGTTGATACCTGGAAGGGTTAATGTGCAAGCCAGTCTATTATTTCTTCTGAAGGAACTGTCCTGTACTTGCTTATAGGCCAGTATATTCCTTATTTTAATTGGTGATTTTCTCAAAAATTAAATAAAATAGAGATCCAGGAATAAATAAGAAAGTCTGATTTAGATGTTTCTTCCTCTCAGCTAAAGGCCAAATATATTTGTGGTCTTAGGGCCACAGATAAGTCCTAAGAAGTATTATTGATGATTGTGAATTGCACATTAGAAAATAATTTTCTGTTTTCTTTCTAAACAAAAGGAGAATGCCTTCTTCTGATAATAGACTCATTAATCTCTTGTTTTGACCACTGAAAAAAATGACCTTTTCTTTTTTTTCCTACAAATCTATTTCAGACTGAAAAATAGAAATAGATTCAGCTGAAAACTCAGAGTTTTTAATTTACAATATGAGTACTGGGACTCAGTGATTTGATTCAAGTTGCATGTGTTCCCTGACCCTTACAGAGACAATAATTACAATCACCAGGCAGTAACTCCCTGGCAATTATTTCCCGTGCTGTGTGAGCTGAGTTGTGTCATCTGAGACAGAATATCCACAAAATTTCTATTGGAGGTTCTGCTTTCCACAGCAGCCATCAGGCAGGTCATGGGCATGAAGAGCAGCTCTGATTTCAGAGGCTGTGGGCACTCTGCACTGGGAGCTTAAACACTCAGGGATGTGGTGGAAAAAATAGCTCTTTAAACAACTTAAATTTGGTTGGCCCTCTACAAAGGGTATCACAAAAGTCATCCCCAGTGTTTTGAGGGCCATGGAAGGAGGAGTTGGGTGTCTCTAAAGCAATGCTTATAATCATCTCTAGTTTGTGGGAAGAGTTTTCACTGTTCCTTTGAGAAGTTCAATTATGTGAAGATTACAGAAGTAGCTGTAGGATTTATTCTCAAGTGTCTTTGGTAATAATTCAAGAAGGAATGAGTGAAAAAATAATTTGAAGTCTGGTATTAATCTTTGAATTTGTAGAAGAGCAATTGTTAGAAAATTCCCGACTGGTTTGTTTTCCCAGTTCAATTCAGAATAGTTTTGAACAGGAGGTTATTCAGCACAGAGTTAGTGCTTCTTTTCTGTACAGCTGGCATAAAATATTGCTGTCAAGAGTCAGTTTGGGTTGGTAAATATTTTTCTCCCGCAGTCTTCCAGTATGTTTTTAAAACCGACAGAGCAGGCTGAAAAGCTGATCTTGGAAAAAGAACTATTCCACAAAGTTTGATTAACATCACTTGGTTGATGGATCAAAACCAGGATCTGAAATCAAACTTTTTTTTTCTTTAATACAGCGCAGCCAAGAGTTAAGTCTGTTTATAATGTTTTTTGCCTTTAAAATGAGAATGTTATATCCCATCTGTGTTTGCTAAAAGCCTTATGAAAGAAACTCCGTTTACAACAAGTTTATTCAGATTGAGATAATCAAATTCCATCTGTATGGCCTGGTCTCATCAGAATTATCCTATTTTAGGTTACTGTCTCTGTGACAATAGCATTCAGATCTAGTGCTCATGAACCTGACCCAAAACTAAACCATAACCTTAGGCAATCTCGGATCTGAGCATTAAATCTTTCCTAACTGCAAATTATATTTCCTTCATTAATTTCTAGAATTTCCCAAGTTATCAATTACACAAAGCCAAACGTTCAACATGGAAAAAGCCCAGTAGATTTGGATTTTAATTTCTCTTAGCTCTTTATCATTGTTCAGAGATAGTGCATGTGATTTACAGATGCTTAAAAATCCCAGGAAACTCTCAGGATATTGGGAATCACTCTTTCACAATTTGCGTGAAAGGCAAGGTGAGCACAAGGCTGAAACAAATGTGTGCTTTACTCTGGCCAAATGAAGCAGCAACAGCTTAGGGTAATATGACAAATGCATTTTGCTCTGGTTTTCCAGATTAGATGAGTCCGTGTGTACAAGCTGGAACAAAAAGGTGCTTTTAATTCAGCTGTTTTTAATGCTATGCAATTGCCATACCATGGTGTGCTCAATGGGAGAAACCAGATTTCTATTTCCAATTGCAAAACACGAGGCAAAAGGGCAGGCACACACAAAACCTGGCTGGGACACACAGCAGAATATCACATGCCTTGTTCTTAAACCCTTGTTCTGAACAAGGGTTCCCATCAGAACCAAGATCTCTTTGAAGACTTGGAAGATTTCCTGTTAGGTTTGATGAAAAACAGAGCTTTGCATGAGTTATTTTCACAAGCAGAACACAGGGCACAAGTCAAATTATTGGGCTCTCCTGGGGATGCTGAGACAATTGGGCTGCTGGATTCAGGGTGTCCTGGATGTGGGGAGGGCTTAGGCTGAGTTTGCTGATGCCACTGTCTTGTCCCCACGAAGGTTTTGGCTTTTCCCTCTGGAGGGTGAGTGAAGGGGAGAACAATTAATCTCAGTATCTTTGCTGCTTGACAATTGAACACAAAAATTTAAAGAGAGGCAGAGTTGTTGCTACCTTTGTCTTGACAAAATGTTTGAACTGCACTCAGTTTCATACACAGGGTGCAAATTTGTGTGGTGGCCTTTTGGTGCCTTCAGCCCCTGGATCAGGACTTTTTTAGTGTTGGGAAGGTGTTCTTGGTGTATTAAAGGAGGCACAAGATCACTGCTTTGTGCCTGTGTGGCTAAATGAAAATAAAACTGCACACTGCCTTTCAGGGTGCTCTGCCTTAACATTTGCCATTTTTTTATGTTGAGTAACTGCTTTTAATTATTCCCCCTTTGGGATGCACAGTGTGCTTAGCACAAGTGGTTTCCATTAGAAGGCATTTTAGCAGGAGTGCCCACACAGGTGCTTTTTAATGACATGTAAGGGATCTTTGCAGAGAACCCTGCAGGCCTTCAAACTTGCCAGAGCATTATGGCAACAAATAAAATAACCTAAATCTAAATAAATAATCTAAATAAAAGGTTTTGTCACAGCTGTGAAAAAGGAGGGATTTGTCCTGGAGTCTTGAGGAAGGTTCAGATGTCCATTTCCATGGTTTTATTTGGGGATAGAGGGCTCAGGTTTGCTTTTTATCAAGTGCTTGCAATCAGTTATATACAAGTGACCAGCAATATTTGCACAATCCTTTCTATATGTATTTATAAATATTATTTTCATGGTGAAATGACACAGAATAGCCTCTGATCTACTCATGCTAAGTAACTTTTTACTTAACAAATAGTCCTACTGAACTGTGAGGGAAAAAGTTGATTGAATACTAAGGTTTTGGAATCTGACCATAAATAAATGTTGACTTTTTTCTTTTTTTTTATTGCTTCCAATTTCTTATCTCTGAAGTTTCCTGGGGTAGATTCAAGATGCCCAGAATTAAGATCATTGCTCCTCAGTGTAAATTAAAATCAAAAATTAATTATGTCTGAATTTATTTCCCACAACTTTAATGCTTTCAAGATGGTTGTGCTCCACCTCACCCTGAGCTTCACCAAAGTCAGTGGAATCAGGCCAGTGGTAAAAATTGTCTAAGATTCCAAGAGGGAAACTTCCTGCACAGAAGATGACTGTTACAGTTTTTAATTTAAGCTGCAGTTTTTCAAGGCAGATATTCAGAGAGTCAAAGGCACATCTGGGAATATTTTATAAACTGCAGCATTCTCCCAATGAAAATGTAAAGCTTGTCTTATGTTATATCCAAAATTTCATCTTAATTAGGGTTTGCATTCCCTACATGCAGCTATATTTTATGTTTGTTTTGACAACAGAGACATGCCATTAATTAAATGTCAGAAAAAGTGAAGGTGGTGGAGAAAAAGAGTGACATAAAATATGTACATATGAAAACATGTCTATGTATGTATGTGCATGTGAAGCTAAATAGTTTATTTTGCTCTAAGAGTCAGCATCAAGGTCGTTCTTGAGATTTTATTCCTTCACTGGGGAAAAATTACCTTGGGATTTTAATGGAAGGGTAAATGAGATGAACTGATGAGAATTTTTCTTTTGTACTCAGCTTCTGGTAACCAACTTTTGAGTTTTCATTCTGAAGGTGCACTCTGATCACTCCTTCTGTTTGTTGTAGAAAGCCTGCTGGGATGCCTTTGTGCTTGTTTGGTTTGAGGGGAATTTTTTTTTTCCCAGTTCTTTTTATTTATTTATTATTATTACCTTCAGTTAACCTTAGCCCAGCTGTCAGAAACATAAGAACAAGATGCAGTAGGTGTGACTTGATTTCTTATTCTGGTTTCAGACAAGTGTGGTCTGAAGCTCACAGATACTCCAAACTTCTCAGCTACAGCTAAATCTGAGTTAGAAGCCAGGAATGGGAGTAGTAATTGGCTCTTTTTAACCATACATTGAATATGGTTTATAATAATGATGTGGCAGCGTGGGGCACACAGTAATCAACTCTGCAAATGTTTATCGAATTTTTGGTGATGTCTTCACTTCCTTACATGAAAAGTTCACTGTGCACCAAAGCCCAAGTGGAAATTGTGTGTGTTAGTCCTGAAGGCTCTTCCAGATCCCTCCTGTCCTGCAGGGATCACAGAGAGGGAGCCAAACCCATTTGTTTGTGCCAGAAGACATCAGCCCACTGGAGTTCCTCACACTTTTCCACGTATGACTTCTTGTTTATCCTTTTATTGCCAATATGTTGCTCCAAGTTATGCTCGAGTGTGTGAATAGTATTATTTTCCATGTCCTCTGGCATTATAGACTCCTCTGACAGCAAATCTGCCCCTTTTTATATGAATATAAATATATACTTGTTTTCTTATATCAGCTTGCAGATTAGAGGGAGCAATAATTCCCTCTTGGAGAGGGAGAACAGTATTCCACTTGTCCTGTCATGTTATGGTCTGCTGAGTTATTTAATACTCCACACATTTATTTTATGCCATTAATCACTGAATCTGGATGACACACAGATTTTTTTAAAGGTAGGGAAAACATCCTGCCAGAATCAAACTGTAGGGTTTTTATAGAAGGTTTTTCTGCCTGTGTCTGTATCCTGAGAAGGGAGGCAGGAGAGTTCACTGCACTATATCAAATAATCTGATCTTCAGCATGCAAAAAATCACAGCAGACATCTTATTCAGCACCAGATAAAAATCTGAGTGAAAAATTAAATTTAGGAGCAGGGTCCTGTTCCAAACCCTTCTGGAGGCTGCTCCTGGATACCTGAGGAGCTGCTTCCCTCTACAGGAGCCTGCCTGACCATGACAGCTGTGGAATAACAGAAAGACTGGAGGAATAATCTTTTTTAATTACTTCAATGAAAGAATATGTGTTGTACTCAAGTCATATTGGTCTTTTGCAATTCTCTTCTTTAGATGGCTGTCCCAGAGTAAATCTCAGTGTAAAAATGTGTGGTGCTCCTTTGGGGAACCTGTTTGTGATTTTCAAAACTTGTCCCCTCCAAGAAAATTTGCTCAGCTCCTGTAGGTGGAATTAAACAGTAAGAGAATTGTATAGAGAGTAGGATATGAAGTGCTTTTAGGAAAGAATAAGGTGTTTAAAAATGGTGATAATTTTGATGTTATTGGGGTCTGAAAAAAGCTCTTTTGCCTGTAAATCTTTGCCATAGAGTAATGTGCCCAGTAAAAGAGTGGGATGAAGAAAATAATTTTGGATTAAATGATTGATTGTTAACTCTTGCTTGGCTGAAACTTCAGAAATTAATAAATAGCAGAGTATTCTTTTGAAAAAGGCAAACTTTACCAGCTAAACAAAGTGAAGTTTAGATTAATATTTGTCATTCTGATATTGGATGAGCCAGAATGTCTTTAATTATCCCAGAGCTGTGAACCATGTGAGATTGTTGGGCTGCAAAAAGAATTTTATCTCCAAAATCTTAAATCCAAAATCAAAATGTGTAAAGAAAAAGTAAGAATTGCTGAGGTCTAATGCAGTTAGAATTTGTTAAAACAGCTAAGAAAGGGCTTTTCAGCTTTATAAATAAATAAGAGGAGATACTCTTAAGTTCCAGTGTCCACATGGATGTTGTTTTAGATGTGGCAGTAAAAAAAAATCCTGAAAGAAAACAAAAAACCTCACAACTTTTTTGTCTTGACTTTCCCTCATTCCTAAAATATAAAGAGATATTTAAAATGGAGAGAGAAAAAATGACCCATGTATTTATATGTATCTATAGTACTGAAGGATGAAAAAAAAAATTAAGTAACCATGAAACACATTGGAATAAATAGAAAATGTCTTTTGTTATAGCACAGCTGTAGATCAAACAAGATTAGTCACTCTGATAAATGCATACAGACATATATCCTTTGTCTAGCACAGTGCATCAGCCTGATATTCATACATTTCAGTCATAAAAACGAGTAGAAAATTGGAAAGGGCATGTTTAATATGAGAATTGCAAGATTTTAATGTAAATGAACCATAAACAGATGATATAATGACAGGCACTGATGAAAAGTGGATTACATTGCAGATTAGAGATGAACTCTGGATTAATTTGGGGATGAATATTGTTTTCTGTTTTGACAGGAGCTGTTCTGGCTGTCTATTATTACATTTGCTTTAAAACCACGAGGGAGAAATCCTCTGTAGGGTGAAAGATCAATGCACAAAAAGGAATAGACAAAAACTGTCCATAATTATATTTTGACTGAAAACTACAAAAGCAGTGAAATTATGCAGTACCTTCCAGTAGAAGAAGACAAAACCAGAGATATATTACTGCTAAAATAAATAAATGTCTGTATCAATGGACTTGATGATCTTTTAATCTCTAATTGGTTTTAATGAAGGACAGAGTTTTTTTAAAACATAAAAAGACTGAAAGAAGAATTTAAACTGCATGCAGGGCTATGTTTGAAACAGCAAGGATACAGGGAAATATCAAATATTCAATCCTCAAAGACACCTCTGGCCCATGCAATGATATGGGTGGTATCTCCTATTAGGAGAGAAAATTGAGTATATAATTACAGTCTGTATCATAATGCAAATATTAGAGGGGGGGCTGAGTCAACATTTCAAAGGGCAGATGTAATTCAGATATTTTGTTTTTCGTTTTAATTCTAATTATTCTAATGGTAGGTTTGGGTTTTAGGGGTCTTTTTTACATGCCTGTGTGTATAATTCCTGTCTGCACTAAGACAGGACACCCAGCAGTGCTTTGATAAAACACTAAATAATTACCACAGGTTGAAAGTGTCAGTTGTAGGATTATCCATCCAAAACACTAGAAGTGATATAAATTCCACCATTCTTTCTTCTTTTTTTTTTCCCTTTTTTTTTCCCCTTTTTAGCTTTCTTAAATCAAAAATCACCAAGCAAGTTTCCAAGCATTGCTCAATCTGTCCACACTCACCGAGTTCCAGGACATAAAAAGGCTGATACAGCTGCTTGTAGCACTTGAAAAATGTTGAAATCTCTTTCAGCAGCAAAAAAAAAAAGGATCTTGTACCATAAGTTCTCCACAGAAAAAAAAAAGCTATCAGTGTAGAAGTTTCAACTCCCTTTAAAAGGCCAAAGTGGCAGAAAAAGTTTTTAGATCCTTAAGAAGGGCATAGAAAGCATCCAATTGTATATAAATTTAAAAATGCATGTTTTTGTGGGATAGATGTTAAAGAACAGCTAGACAAGCAATGCTCTGCAGTGAAAGGATTAACATTAATTTCTGTCATTTATCCTAATAGAGGTTTTTATGCTTATGGAGCCTGTTGCTGCCAGAAACTGCTGCAGCAAAGTCATCTTCAGTAAATTTCAAATAGAATAAATAATCAGTCAGTGCTTGTCCCCCATTAAGCCACTACAAATAAATTAGAGAAAATATGAGCTGCAGAATTCACAATCTCAATGCTTCTATCACGTTTTCTCATGTATATGGTCATAGTTATTATGGGGTTGTTTGGTTTTTTTAAATTCTGCTCTCAAAATATTCCTACAGACACTGAAAGTATTTGCAGATTGCAGCCACCAGTTGTCCCACTGGATTTCCAAATTGTCACTTAACCACCCTAATCTCACTTGGACTTTAAAAACTGCTGATAATATCCTCTGACAGTCACTCCCCGAGAGATCTCTTACAATTAAAAACAGACGAAAGCTGCACCTTTCAGTTAAAAATTTGAATTTATGTTGTTTTCTTGTTGGGAAGCCAGCAAAACAAACAAATCTCAGAAGGGAGCTCTTCATACGTGCTGGAAATAATTGAAATCAGGCTGTGGCTACTACAGAAACAGAAATGTTCTTTATTTGATGAATGACAACTTCACAAAATCATCAGCTTCTCAGTAATTCTCCAAGGGACTCAATTTTATGCTGAAATCTGTACAACACTAACAAACAAGCAGTTTTGTGTTCCTTGCTTGGTCCCCCTGCTGTCCCTAGGGTTTGTACATCATAAAAATTAATTTAGCAATGCCTCTTCTGTTTTGCCACAAATTACATTTTCATTGCATTGTGAGCTTGGCTCACAACTCTCCTAATTAAAAAGGGGGGAAAAAAGAGCATTCCTAATTTTTCAGTTTTAATCCCAACACAGGTCCACTGGCCCAGACCATAAGGAAACAAATGTTTCCTGTCAGAAGTGATGTTCCTAAAGATAACAAGGAAAATGCCTTGCTCTATCTAAAGAAAACCTGATCAGCTCAAGATATATTTTCTGGGGCAGACCCTTTAATTTCAATTTTCACTTTCACCTTGCATGATCTTAATTGATATGAGCTTCCTTGCTGAAGCCCCCAGACATTAATTTTGCCTGTATTGAGATATTTCTTTGTCAGACACCCAGAAATTATGCACGAGAGGTTTCTCTAAATATAAATGTTGACTTTGCCACATGCAAGAGTCAAAAAATGTGCAAATGGCTATCTAGGAGCTCAGAGTTCAAATGGGTGAAAGAGCTGAAACTAAAATGTAATTACTCTGTTGTAACTATGAAATAGGTTCTTGGATGAGTGCAAGACTGAGCTAAATATTTTTATTTAATTCAAGATTTCTAAGGAAAAGCAAGCAGGATTATAAGGGTATCATGAGGAGAAATTTTTTTCAGAAATGCTTGGAAACTGTTAAAAAAAAATTGCTGGAGCACCATGGTATTGTATCTACTTCCCTAGTTTATCCACAAAACTGGGTGAGGCTGGGAGGTCCCAAGTCCAGAAATAGATAGCAGAAAGGAGATACAGTGTTTTTAGAAGGTATTAAACATAAGATAAATTGCTTTTAAAAGGTATTAAATATGGAGTAATTCACACAAGCTGGGAATGCCTTAGGAAGGTGGAGTTGTCACAGGAATGGGACATTTTCCATGGGAATTTGCTTTGCTAAAGAAGCTGATTCATGGATTTCAGACCCAGTGGTAGAGTTTGCTGACTTTTAAACTGGGTCAGGATTTGAGGTGTGCTGTTCTGGGATGCCAGAGCTGGAAATATCCCTCTTTACAAAAATCCTGCAGAACTATTGGGATAGGAGGGACAATTGCCTAAAGTGCTGTCACTGGATTAAAAAAAAAAAAAAATAGGGGGGGAGAAAAAGGCACAAAAAGCCTCAAAGTTTCAAGCCATGCATTCAGCTATCATAATGGGAAGCTTAGAGATAAGGGATAACCAAGCCAGAACCAGTTTGTATTTTCTCATCAAGTTTTTGGCCTCTTCTGACCCACTTTCATCAATGCAGATTAATTAATAGGAAGGAATTTTTTACTGTGAGTGTGTTGAGGCTCTGGAACAGGAGCTGGAAGCGTTCAAGACCAGATTGGATTGGGCTTGGAGCAACCTGGTCTAGGGAAAGGTGTCTCTGCCTGTGATAGTGAGGTTGGAACAAAATCTTCAATGTCTTTTCTAATCCAAATCATTCATGATTGTATCTATTCTCCTGATGAGGATGCTAATAAAGCTTCTATCTATCTATTTAATTAAATTTATGACTATATTATGCGCCCTTGGCATTGCCTTTAGGCTCCCTGTAGCCCTGGCACAGCTTGATGGAACTGTCTGGTGGATGCTCAGAGCACAGAACAAGCCCTCAGCTTAAAACAAACCATACAGCAGAGGAAACTTAACATGATTTAGTCATGGGATAAGCCTTGGCTGAAGCTCACAATGTGTTCTTAAGCCTTATAACCAGAGGAATTTTAGGTTACAGACAGAAAAGTTTATGAATATCACTTGCTATCAAAGGGACTTAGTAAAAACATCTTTAGTTCGTCAGAAACAGGAAAAAAACCATGGTTAATTTTTTTTTTTTTAAATCTAAATTGGAAAAAAAAATCAGCTTTGGGGGAGTTTTTTCTCTTCTTTTTTCTTTCAGTGCTTCCAGAAACAGCAGGGCAAGAAGAGCTACACAGTTTCTGGTATATTTTGCTTTTTCCAAATTTCTTCCTTCTCCATCCACTTTTATTACCCTTCCTTTCTCACACAAGTACCTTTTAGAAGCCTCTACCCTTTTCCCCTTACCCTGGTACCTCTGAGCATGGATTTCTAGGGCTATGATGGTAGAAAATCATTTTCATCCTGTAGAGGAAACCCAGGGAAGATGATACCTTGCAGAAATTTCCTGTGGCACAGGATGCTGTGCTGAGTTTTAGGCAATGAGCAAGAACTGTCCACCCTGTGAAGGTCTACAGCCCTTTTGGCTAAGAAAATTCATGAACATATCCCTCCAGTCCAGTCATTTGCAAAAAGGTTTCTTTGTTCAAAGCTGAAGGGGATGTGGATGAATGAAATGAGCAATTCCTGAGAGAATCCTGTAATATTTTCCATGTTTGGTTAGAAATGTAAACATGTTGGGAAGGGGTTTGGGGGACCAAGATTTGGAGGTGTGAGGGGTGTGCTTTAGCCTGGTCAGAAATCTGAAAAAGTACAAAAAATAAAAAGCTAAATAAACGAGGAGTAGGTATAACCGCTTGGTGTGGGAGTTTTACTTTAGGGGTTTTTTTTTTACTGGTTGCAGAAAGTGCTGGTACTTCCAGCCTCCTTCTGGAAGAGCAAGGCAGAACAGCAAACTCTTTCCATCAGGCCACAGATCAGGCAGCAGATGGCAACTTTGGACAGCCTCCGACTGGGCTGGCTCCAATTAGAGATGAGCCCCATCCCCTTCCAAGTGAGCACAATGCTGGGCTGAGCTGGGAATTGGATCATGTCTAAACATTGTGTCTGGACTCAGGATGCAGCAGAGTTTTGCTGTACCTGATCCAAGGGCTCGGCTCCAGCCAAGTTCTAATTAGGGCTCGTACCTTAGCAGAGAAATGCTCTGTGTGTGCTGCCATCAGCAGCTCTGGGTTACCTTTCTCCTCTGCTGAGGTTTGAGGAAAGATAAACTGTCTCCAGGGCACAGCTGTGCTCAAAGTACTCTGTTTAAACACCTGAAAAGAAAAAAAAAAAACCCTCTATCTGATTTAGTAAATTGTTTTCTTTACAGCCAGCTGGACTTTAGAGACACTTCCATGAACACTCCTTAAAACAAAAGCCAGGTAACCTCTGCAATAATCAGCAGCTTTTAAGCAGTTGTTTGCAAATCAGGAGCAACTTGCACTTTCCCAACGTAGTGTGTGGATGAAAAGAGGCAATAACTCGAACGTGAACTTCAGAACAGCGAAAGGCCAAGCCTGGGAAACAATTCTGAGGGCAGTTGTTAATGATGTGGATGACAAAAACCAGAGGAGCCTCTCTAATTGGTTTTTCTGAGTCCCTCGTTCTCGGGCTGGCTGATTGGAGCTGGGCTGCCTAATGTTACTTTCCACTCAGTAATGCCTTGATGTGCAGAGAAGGGGAGAAAGTGTTGTGGGACTGCAGCCCTGTTTGTTCCTCCCTGACATTCCCTGTGCTCCTGTGATAATAGCTCAGGTTTATTAAATGGGTCCAGTGTCTGCATCCCCTCGTAGGCAATCCTTCTTCATGTGCCCCCTTGCTGTGGAGCTCAGCTCAGCTGCAAAAGGATCTCAGCACCTCATTCTTTTCTTTTTCTGCCAAAGCCCTGCACCAGGAACAGAGGTGAGGTTCTCCCTGGCCAGCAACCTGGAAAGAGGCACAGAAAGGCTGAGCCTCTGCAATACACTCACAGTGACATCAATCTACCCTGATATAGGCATGAGTTGTCTCCCTCTCTCTTTTTCTTTTTCTCTAGAAACTATTGTTTCATAGAAAAAGAGCAGTTTTATTCTGTGCACATGCTCGTAACTTATATTCCAAGCTCAGAGGACATGGATATCTGACATTGTAGATTGCTTTATGATAGGTGCCTTTGGGTTTATTTGTCTCAGCCATGCTCTACCAGAGCTGTGCTTCCCAACCTGCCCTGGGAAGGGGATTCTGTCTGCACCAGCTCCCTGTGCTGGGGAAATCACTCTGGACGAAACTAAAGGACAAAAATAAAGCTTCCTCACCCCCACCACACCCAGAGGGAAGCCAAACCCCACAAGGGCTGTGGGCCCTGACTCTCTGCCCATAAGGGCAGAAGAACAATCTCATATTTACTGCAAATTTACGGGTTAATATCTTGAAAGTCTGCCGCAGCAAAGGTTGTGTAATACTTGAGGCTGCTTTAGCATGCACATCTTGTTAACATGCCAGCCTAATTCCACTCTTTTGCTTCACAGACAAGCACCACTTTATTAGCCACAAATCCATTATCTTCCCATTTGAAGGGCTCTGAATAGCTTATGGCAACATTCTGCTTTTGTAATACAACAAGTCCTTTTCACGTCGCTTAAAAATACTTTGAGACATGAAAAATAAAAATTCAACAGTGACAGACATTCCAGTCGTGCCTTTCATCCTCCCTGTGTGAGCCAGCAGGTGCAACTTGACATTCTTTAAACAAACCTTCCCCCTGCTTTGTGGCTGAATAAAGGCTTTGACAAATGCTCATGCTTTGATATGATGTGTACTTGACAAAATTCACGGGGAGATCTGAACTGCTGCTTTGAAGCAAATACTTATTAGAACAGTGGAGCACTAAAGTGCACTGTGATTTGGCTCGGTTGCTAGTAAGACATCAAGTAAAATGTGCCCATTATGTCAATTCAAAGCCAAATCTAAACACTGACTTCTGAGAAATCTGAAGAGAATTCGGGACCGCGCAGCTCTCCTGCTTTATTGCTTATCTAATTTGCATTTCCTTCTCTGTCTGTCAGTTCCCCTCTGCATTTCTAGCCGAGCAGTTGGTGAATCATCTGGAATTCATTAAATATTTTCCATTACATTATTTTGCTTTCCACTTGCAAGCCTTCTCCCCCTCTCCCCCAAAATGCAATGCACTTCCAGCTGGACAGGGAGGAGACCTGTCTCCCTTTCACAGCTTCAGGGCTGTTCCAGATTTGTGTTTGATTTATACAGGTATTCAGTGGGGAATATTTGGTCTAGATCACTTGGAAAGGTGCCATGAAGAATGGACCAGCAGAGGGTCAAAAAAAAGACTCAAATTGTAGCCCAGGAAAGATTTGTAGGTGAAATGAAAAAAAAAAAAAAAAAGAGTTGTAGAACACCTTTCATCCCTTTTCTCTATTAATGTCTTGAGCATTCTGAGAAATGTCACAGTTCATTGCAAAATCTTCTTTCTTTGTTGCATGTTAGTAACCCCTAGCCTGCTTTTAGCTGTCTGGGCACAAGCAAGCAGCTTCAGACATGATTCCCCAGGTCTAGAGAGCACTCAAAAAGTGCCTGACCTGCCTCTTCCACAGCAGATGGCAGATAAAGCCACACTGGAAAAGGATCTTTCTCTGATCCCAACAAGCTGTCTAATTTAGCAGAGCTATTTCAAGATGCAGCTTCAGTGAGCTTAGGAAATTCAGATTCAAATTTGAAATTCGGTGTAAATTTTAAATACTGATTGTAAGTAATTACCAGAACAGCCTTCCTGGATGTGTTATTTACTCACTTTACCTTGATATATTTACGGCAAGTCTTTATAACTTTTTAACAGATTTTCTCTAATCTGATAACCTCAAGCAGAAAGCTTTTCTCACAGTTTGGGCTGAATAAATAAATGCATCTAACAGCAGCAAGTAAGGAGAAAGGTGATCCAGGTTCTTGTTTCCCCTGCTGTCACAGGAAAAGTGCTTGGAATTCTTGATTTGTTGATGTGTTCAAGAGGGAAATGACACTTTTTTCTTTTTCTGAAAACTACCACGCAAACACAGCAAATTTTATGTTTTGCTTTGAGCATACGGGTTACATCTTAAATATTACACCTTACAGCACATAAGGTATAAATACACAGAACAAAGTAATCCACTTGCAAGGCTTGCAGCCCTGGAGAATGGTTTTGGAGGGCAAGGGTGAGGACTACAGAGGGTTTTCCATGGCTTGGTGAGGACTGGGCCATTCATGGCACTGAACTGGCCCAGCTGTGCTGAGGGCAGCCCGCTCACCCTCGAGTGGAACTGATTTTAGCAGAGGTTTGTAGGCAACTTTCAGGTAACGCTGCCGCAGAGAGTGAGATTCACACACAGGGTTGGTTTCTATTTTTATACCTAGACAGCTCTAAGGGCTGAATCCCTCGGAAGCAGTGAGGGTTGAACACACAGCAAGCCGAGGGCAGTGCCACTCGTGTCCCCTGGCCCCGGCAGGCTCCAGGGGTTGTTCACCTCCTGCCACCCCCACACTCAGCTACCTCCAGCAAGGAACCTCCAGCACTCTGCCTTCACTCAGCAGCCCCACAGCGCTGAGCCAGGAGCTGGGCAGGGCTTTAGCCCAGCAGGCAGGAGCTCCGAGCCGGTCCAGCCTAACGAGGCAGGCTCGCTGCTGCTTCTGCTGCTGCTGCTCTCGGGTTTTGGCTCCAGCACACGGGGCCAGCGCCCCTGAGATGCCGAGGCTGTGATATCACAGCACCTCATGGCTCGGCATCACCTCCTGCAGCCAGAGCTGCCCCACTAATCACCACAGGGGCTCAGCAGAGGAGCTGCTAATTAGTGGTGCTAAGCTGGGAGAGAGTCCTGCAAAATTCCTATCGGTGTCAGCCCTGAAAGAGCTTTGCCTCTATTAAAGAGATTAATAGGCAGTGTAGACAGTGAAAACCTGCTGGTGCATCTCTGGTTTGGCTGCACCCCTCAGTCTTTCATGTGATGGTGGAAGAGCTGCCATCCCTCAGTCAAAAGGCTAAAGGAGTCTGCTTTGCCCTTTCTGTACACAAACTTTATTTCAGGCAAGCTCTTCTTGTATCTGAAATAGATGCAGCCTCTGAATTCGCATGAGACAGGGGCATAGCAGAGCATCCAGGGGAAAAGAGTGCATGAGGCTAAATCTAGAAACCCTCAGAGAAATTCCCTGTCAGGTTGGAGTAAAAGAAAAAAATAAAAGAACATCTATCATTTCCATGTTTGAGTTGTTTTTTAGGTATGCCAGTGAGACTTTCCCATTTTCTTCCATGGGAAACACTGGGGGAAAAAAACCCGAGCTGAAATATGATTATATTCCTCAAACTAGCTATTTGTAAAGTAAAATGTATTTCATCTTCTCCAATAGAAACCAGGGGAGTAGGTAAGGTGATTTCTTTTCCTGCCATTTTCCACAAGTTTCAGTCTCTTCCCACGTCTGGTAAATGTTTCTACGAGTCTGTAAAAAGACATCTGGGAGGCTCCCAGGCTCCCAATATTCAATTAGCATTTAGTGCTACACTCTTCTCTTTGCAAATTAAAAACTATGCAGTTACCATAGCAACCCAAACAAGATAAGAATCTGAGTGAAGACAAGCTGATTTAAGTGAAGATTAACAGACAGCAGTGTAGATATTTTAAATGAGTTTGGGGGTTTCTTGGTTGACTGGGATTTTTGTTTGTTTCTGAGGGGGTTTTGTTGGTTGTTTTTGTGGGGTTTTGGCGTTTTTTCTTTCCTTCTCTCAAGGTGTATTTGGAATAATAAACTGTAATCCTCACTTGAAAGATCTCTGGCAATGACTGGGCAGCAAGAGATTCTGGTATTGCTCCAGAAAATACATCCAGCACAAAACAGTGTTCTTTCACAAAGTTCCTTGAGCTCTGGTGTTGTTCAGACAAAAAATAAATAGGTGTTGCCATCTCCCTGTTTTGTTTGTGGTTGTTTTTTTTTAATTAGGGGCTGGGAGAGCGTGCTGAGATTTGGTGTGGCCAAGGAGAGCTGAGTTTTGTTAGGCAAGCAGGTGGGTTTGTGCAATGTGACATTTAAATTGCAGTCTATAACGTGCATGCACAATGCTTGGATCAATGGATGTCCCTTTGGACACGGGCAGAGCATGATCTACATTTGGTTGTTTGTGCAGATGGAGCTTCAGGGGTACAAAAGCACATGCTCTGTATTAGTTTTGTGAAGATCAACCACAGGTATGAACCTGAGCTTGGGGGAATTCCCCCCAAAATGCTGGCACTGTGCTCCCCTTTCTCAGGATGAGCTTGTGGTGAATGGGACACTTCCAAGCCACAGAAAAACCCTGAACAAGTTTCTTTTTTGTTTTTTCATAGAATTTTTCTGGCCTTTAAGAGCAATATTTCTCAGTGTTCCTAAAGCATTCTGTTTTAAAACAAGGCTGAGGAGAAGGAACTAATTCCAAACCCCCATCCTTGCAGTGTTTGCCTGCAGTGAGTTCCTCCACATGACTGTGTGGTTACAGCTGAAGATTTAGGGACAGAGCACTGGCTCTTCTCTGCCAACCATCCTGATCCCTGTTGCTGTTCAGTTGAGGGTTTAACCCTGTGTTGAGTCCCTCATCAAGATTTAAGCCCCTTTAAGCCAAGTCAGTGAATGTGCAGCACACTGCCAGTACCAAAATTACCCAGTGGGGTGACAAACTCAGTAAGATGTCGCTTTATTCTCAGCTCGTGTCACTGCAGCACAAATGAACCTGTAAGATGTGATTCTCTATGCTGTATCAGGTTGATTGAGGCAGTTTTTTGCTGTGACGACAATAAAATTGAAGGCAAAATATATTGCAGTAGTTTATACACATTTGTGTTGTCCTGATACCTCTGTTACAGCGTTCTGTGTGAGATTCTATACTGTGTGGATAATGAGGCAAATTAGGTATTCCAGCTGCAAAAACACAGTGTGCAGGGAGTGATGTGCAGTTCAGCTGCAAAAATACAGCATTTTTGTGTCATGATGTTCAACCCTCTTCCCCTGAGAGGTCTCCTTGCAGGTCAGTGTGGACAAGACAGCCATTGCCAACACGACAGAGTCCATTTGCTTGGCAATCAGGAAATTTGCCTTTCTGCAGTTGCCAGTTTTGTGCTTCCAGCAAATATCAAAGTCAAATGAAGAAAACTGGACTGTTAAAATCTCTGTTAGCAGACATAAATACGGTTTGGTTGGGGTGGGAAGGATTTTGTAAGAGAGA
This sequence comes from Drymodes brunneopygia, assembly GCA_013400955.1. NCBI lineage: Eukaryota > Metazoa > Chordata > Aves > Passeriformes > Petroicidae > Drymodes > Drymodes brunneopygia. Next base: position 525,182 of record VZTZ01002460.1, on the reverse strand, counting down.
GAAAGTAAAAATATGCATGCTTTTAACATATTTAGTTTCCATTAAAGAGGTAATTTCACAGCTTAAAACATTTCAGTAAGGGTCTTTTCATTTGTGTCCCTTTCAAATTAAAGTACCTATTTTATTTGGCTTTATTTTATTTATTTCCATGATTTTCATCACCATCTCCACCTTTCATCCTGGTAGATTCACTGAATGGTCCCTAGCAGAGAAGTTCATTGATCCAACCCTGATTTTTCAGGTGTGTGGATATAAAACTGTGAATTACACACTTGCACCATTTCGGGGTGAGCAGCAACTCAAAATTCCTGTGGGAACCTCCTCTTGGATTTCCTTTTCTTGCCATGGGTGCTTTAATAAGTGTTTTAAAATGGGAGCTCATAAGTGACAGGAAAATCCATGAATTGCCCAAGTTCTGGGTTCAATCAAGGTTTATGAGATTTTAAATTCTCATTCTCATAATTATTAAAACAGCTTTAAAGATGCACACTCAGAAAGTCTCAGCTGGTAGGATTAGGCAAAAAAAGTCCTTTTGCAGCAAATCTACTGAAAGAAACAACTGAGATTTTGTGTAGCCTAAATTTTCCCTAATCCAATGCATCCTGTACTCCATTCAAAGCATCACTTCACAGTGTGACTCTCAGCCAGTGTGCATAATTCATTTACTAATGCAAATTCAATGGCCCAGGAAATAGCTCTTCTTTAAGAAAAAGAAAAAAAAGAAGAAGAAGAAAGGGGGGGAAAAAAGCTCTTGTAGGAAAACTAAAATTTCTTTGTTGAATAGTCAAATTTGGAGTTTTGCACTTTCTGTACTTGTTTTTTTTTAATGCACATCACCCTATTGCAAACGCCTTGGTGATATTTTATGGCCTAAGGTTGAGGTGATTGGGGAAAACCCCAAAGTGGATGAGCTGCAGACTGGATATGCTAACAGGTGCCTCAAGAGCTGATTTTGGTTATGGACCATGTGCCAGTGGGGAAGGCAGAGTGCAGAAAAGACTGTGATCCGTTCTGAAATTCAGATTTTCAACAGTCTCAGCTCACAGGGACTGATTGGATGCTGAAACTTGGAGGGAAATTGGTCAGCTGTAAACATTGAGGCAGAAAAGGTGTTTCTAAGAGCTTTAAAAATGATGTGAATTGTGCTTTCCTTGATGCTGGATGTGGCAACTCGATGCAGCGTTGATGAGATTTGTTTGGTTTTTAGTTTTGGTTTGTTTTGTTTTTCATTTCCCAGCTTACAGTCAGTCTGCTGCAGCTGCAATAGTTAATGAAGTGCTGAAAATGGAGTTGTTATTCAGCACAGGGGGAAAAGCCTTCCCTCTGCTGGCTCCCCACAGGCTTCAGGAGTCCCTGGGATGGATCAGGGGAAGGACTTGGCCGTGAGCTCGGGCAGCAGAGCCTGATGAGCAGAGCTGGGGAGTTTGATAAACAAACATCTGGGCAGCTGCATCCCACCCAGGCTGGGGATGGGAGCACAAACCCTGAGGTGTGGCTGGAGCTCTCCTGAGCTCCTGAGCTCCTGCCTTTCCCCTGCAGCAAGTGGAACTGCAGGCAAAAAGCACTTTCACTTTGGGATAAAACCCTTTGTTTTGCGTTTGCCAGCCGAGGTGTTGACGTTTGCCCTCTTTTGGTTTGTTTCACGTAAGGCTCAGCCCCAGACATTCTCACAAATAAACAGACATCTAAGGCTTTTGCCAGCATATTTGCTTTTCCAGTGTGAAAATAATGAGTGACGTATTTCTTTAGCAGCTGCCTCGGTTGTGCAGCCCCTTCCTGCAAAGATCATGCCCTGAGAATGAGGGGGAAAAAATTTAAAAAAGAGTTCAAAACCTGGTGGAATGATAGCAAACATATAAGTATAGCTGTACAATTAATTGAAATAATAAATGACTCACTTCAGCGAGACCCTGAGTGAATCCCAATCCTGGACTTCCTGTGCTATGTGAAGAGGGCTGATAGTGTTTATTTAAATGGGAAACATTCTCTGCAAGGAAATGGGTAAATAGGGACCTCAGAAGTTCAAAGCTAAGGTCCTGCAGAAGAAATACCAAAGCTCAGGGCCATGCCCTTAATTTGTGTACACCATTGGTCGCAATTCATATCAATCAAAGATCTGTCTCTCAGTGCTTGTTCACATTATTTGTTATTATTGAGCTTACAAAAATTGATCTTGTCTGATTTTAGCCTGTAGGAGCTTCTGTCTCTTCAGTCTTTAATGACAGAGGAAGGTAACACCAAATTTACCTGATTTGGACAGTGGCTGCCTGGTTTTGGTTCTGTCTTGAAACAAGAAAGGAGATGGATGTATCTGAGCACAGAGGAAATTATGAAAGCAGTTAAAGATATACAGATTTAAAAAGTGCTTGTCTCATATTCTGGAAGGCTCTGGAGAAACAATTATCCAAAGACACTTTCTGGCTGCAGCAATCAGGGGAGGTCAAGCCTTTTATTTGCCAATGCCTTCTGCAGTGTTTATGTGAATTAAGTAACAACAATAATTTTCTTCAGCCTGGATGTTTCCAGCATGTGTGAGATAAATTTTGCCAAATAGATGAAACAAGAAGAGATCTCCAAAATGTGCAAGTGAGGCACAACGTCACATTTACAGTGTGCTCCAGGGACAGCTTGTCAATAGAATTGCTCCTCTCCCAGCAGTGTCTGCTGGAGCTGCAGACAGAAAATCCCAAAGATGTGTCAGTGATGCCTAAAATAATGATAAAGTTATTTTCAAGTTATTTTCTAAGGAGGTATCTTCTGCCATGGCCTGACAATAAAGCTGTCAGAGATTTGAGCAGGCACTTGGCCCCAGAACAGAGTGCATCAGATCTGAGTGTTTGCACAAGTCAGACACAGGAGTTGTAGCACAAATATCTCTGAGGATGCTACAGCTGACATGGTCTGCTGTGTTCATCACAGACTGAGTGATGGAGGAAGTACCAAACCCAGTGATAAATTCAACTTTCTACTGAGAGTTTCTACTGGAACTTGATCACGGTTTGGACCACACCCTGTAGGATACCTGGACCTCACAACAATCTGGGGTATCCCTAGAGCTGCTGTGGAAGCTGAAGGGTTTAATATGGTCTGTGCTTAAGGGCCATCCATTAAAATGCTTGGCTTTAACTCTGCAAAAGCGTGGATAACTTCAGAGGGCATTGCATTATTTATTTATTCCAGTTAGGAGTGGGATGAGCCCAGGAAGACCCCTTAGACCTGCGAGTGCAACTCAGCTTCTCTCCTGTCAGTTCATTCTTGATGTGTCTCTTTCAAAATCATGTCATTCCAGAATGTAGCAGAGAGCAGTCTGGCTAGGTGTGAGGGTTTTATTTTGGAGAAAGAGTGTGTGTGTGTGTTTTGTTGTTGTTATTTTATAGGGTTGGTTGGTTTGGTTTTTTTTCTTGTTTAGTTGTTTGCGTGTTTTTTGCTCTATTTTTAACAGGAGATATTTTTCACCTGCTATTTGTGGAAGTGTCTGGGGGAATGGACCACCACACAGGCATGGTAAAATAACTTCAATTTAGTGATAATTCAGCACCAGATTCTGGCTGGTTATGATGATTCCCAGGGAGTTTTCAGTCCTACTTTTCCCTGGTTTAATTCCACGTCCACAGGACATCAGGAGGCTTGCACAACCTGCACTGGTTTTACAGTGCATGTCTAAAGTGCCTGATTGGGTATTGTTTGACAGGACAAAATATGCATTAAAAATAAAAAAAAAAGAGGGAGAAAAAAGCCTGTGAAAAAGAATTTGATGCTTACACCAGCATGAAAGTTACTTGCAGGCACCACTGGTGCTGCTTTGCAGTGCTGAGATGATTTCAGCCCTTGACAAATTTAGAGCCTTAAAAGGGACACAGCAAATGTTAACCTAAGTGCCTCCAGGGCATTGATTTTAAACACCTCAGCTTCACTTTGGTTTTCCATTTTTAGGCAGGAAGTTTATTAGGAAGGAAAAACACACACTGCAGGAAAGGAGAGGCCTCTGGTAGCTTCCAAGTCAGCATTTACGTGACTCAGGTTCATTTGGAGGAGAATAATTTATGGTGGTGTGAATAAATAATAGCTGTGAGTTCTGACTGTCCAAACATGATACATAATACCCTGGGAAAGCTTCCTTTGCTGCCTGCTAATGACTGATTGTTGGCTTTTATGTTATGAGTGACTGTGGAGAGTAAATCATTGGGAAACAACTGACGTGCTCAGGTTTGCTTAAGCAGCACTTGTCAAAATGCATCTTCAAGCCAACCTGAGACACGAGTTCAGCTCACTGCTGCAGTCACTGTGCTCTCTCTGCCCGCATTTGTTAGCAACCATGCAAGATCAGCTGCTGAACTCAAAGTGCCAATGGTTTGGTGTGATTTGCTTTGCACAAAATTGCTGTTCTATCAGCGTGGAAATAAACTGATTGAGATATCAGCTGGGTGACCAGCTCATCTGGGGAGATCATCTGTCAACTAATCCTAAAAGCAACACAAAAATATATTCTCTCACGTGTTCATTTTGTGTGTGGAGAAGCATTTTCAAGCTGTTGTTCATCTCACCTTGTTGGCTGCTCCTCTGGCTGCATCCACAGTGAGGAACACTTCCTTTTTTTCTTATTGCAGCTTTACTGAAATGGCTCTTTTTTTATTCTTTTTTTAAACCATCAAAGAGAAGAGTGGTGCATGCTCTTCTCTCTGCCTGACACTGCTCCTTGACAGAGAACCTTGAAACTTTGTCATGAAAGGAAACTATCTAAAATGCTGCTTTGATTTTCAGTTGCATCTCTTTGTTTTTTCTATCAGGCTTTTGGAAGGCAAGGGTTTTTTTCTCTATCTCTTGTAGAGGAAATAAACTTCTTGGGTAAGGAGATAACTGGACAATTACATTTTTTTCCCTGCATGGCAAAGCCTACATTTATTGTGCTTTCTGCATGAGCAATTTTCTGAGTTGTTTTCTGAGGAAAAAAACCAAAATAAAAGTAGTGAAAGGAGTAGTCACTCAACTCACAGGGGCAATAAAAATTTCTCTCTGTCCTGCCACCTTTCTTATCCCAGGTGACAACACATTCATGGAATTTCTCCTGGGCTGTCCTCCTTGTAATATCCAGGCACTGAGGTTCCCTATTAGAGCTGTGTAGGAAGGAAGTCTTGGCCCCCTTAATCTCAGGCTTTTGGCAAGGACACGATTGTTTCCAGTGTCACAAATGTGATTTAGGATTTTCTTGCCTTCCAACCATCTGAGAGTGCAGGTTGGGGTTTTTAATTGCTTGATGTGAACAACTGTTCTTAATTGGATTAAGAACATAAAGGCAGGAGGATCCCAAAACCTCACCCATGTATTGTGATGGCTGTGGGTCACCACAGATTTGAAGCCAGTCTTGAGGTGGTGACATGGATTTCAAAGGTTTCATCTCTTATTTACAGTTCACTGAGCCTGCCAGTTCCACTGCTCAGCATTCTTCTTAGTCAAATCAGCTCTTCTGGCCTTTTTTCCCTCTTTTTCTCTCTTTTGCATATCTTCATGGTGAGATGAACCCGCCCAGTGAACGGTAGAGTGAAACTACCCCGGTGACAGTAAGTTGTTGTACCTCTGGACATGGTTTTATCCTGCTTTAACTCTCACAAAATATTTGTATTATTTTTAGCAGGTTTTGTACTGGGGGGAGGCAGTTCCCTGCCTGCATTTGAGCTCAGTTCTGATTACTTTGGATCCAGTGCACTCATCTGAATTCAGCATTCAGTGAGCAATTCTCTGTGGCAGTCATATGCATAACTTCTCACCATCTGGCATCACTATGGCTACTACTGGCCCAGGGCAGTTGCCATGGTAGTCAATGGAAATTTCTGAGGGTGACTTCACAAATCCAACACACCAAAGAAAACCCAGAAAAGAGCTCAGCACTGAAGCACATTTTGTGGGTTTTTTTGGGTTTTTTTACTTTGCCCTATTTATGTTTTGGGGAAAGTGTAATCCCCACCTGACAGGTGGGGACCACTGTCTCCAGATTGATCCAGTATTTTTAAAGGGGTGGAGGAATGTAAAAATAGGTCCAAGAATTGTAAAAATAGATCTTCCAAGAACCAGGTGAGTAGCCTAACTCTGGTGCCATCCTTGAGGAAACAGCTGTGGCATGAAAGCATAAAGGTAGGGGGCAAATCAGCTATCACTGCATCACATTCACAGATCTTGAAACAAATTCTTCCTGTTACCAAGAAAAAAAGAAAAATCCCTCTAAATCCTTCCGTGGTTAAGTTGTTTTAACAAAGGTATTTTGTTAAAATGTGTGTGTGACATCTGATTAATGCAAGTCCTCCATTGTTGCTGTGGCTTTCTCAGGAACCAGAGAATTAAAAGGTTACATTGAACAAGGTTCTTAAATTAGTTGAATGACTGTAATCAAGGGCAGGATTTGGCCTGGTATCTTGGTTTTATTGATGGCATTTGCCTCATGTGTCTCTAATACAATGGAAATACCAGAGTAGTTTCAGTGCCTGTGACCCTCTTATGAGTGAGACCAGAAACTCACTAGGAAAAAGAGAGCTACAATATTTCAGAGTTATTTTCATGCAGACTTTCTCACTATTATCTTTTTCTCTTCTCTTCAGGGTATTCTTTTTCTGTGTATTAAAAACCACTTTCCCTCCTCTGGAGAGATTTTCCCTATCCCATGCCCTCTCTACTCCCAGCTTCCTTGACCCTCTTTTTACCTTTCTTTTCACACGATACACAATTTGGGCTGTTTTCAAACAAACGTGAACTTTTACTTTGTTCTGATTTTATTTGTGGCCTGAAAAACAAAGCACATTAACTTGAAACAGACACTGGATTGCCTATGGGGGTAACTCGCAAAGTCCTGATGCTTGGAAAGCTCCCAAAAGAAAACAAAGCCCAGCGGTCTTGCCTTGTTTGTAGAGCTGATGGAGATCATTGACTCCTAAACCTTTGCCATCTCCTTCCAACCAGCCCCCTAAAATAACAAATACATGGGTTATGTCAAACAGTTATGGTCTTCTGGATGGCGAGCCAGACGTGAGAGTGACACTGAGGCTGTTGCTGCACATAAACATGAGTAGCTCATTTTGGGGGCAGCTCTGTCACGCACAGCCAGGCTGAGCTGTTTATTCCCACTGGGAATCTGGCCTGATACCCCACAGGGAGCAAAGCAAGTGATGGATCTGGAAAACAAAGCTCCCTCCATGTGGCGTGAAGTGCCTCCATGGGGTTTTTGTTTGTTGTGTCCCCATGATGTGCTCCAAGCACAGAAGTCAGTGTTGGATGCCTCAAATCTCACTTGGAAAGCAAAGCTGACAGGGAAAGTTCCAGGCAGGGAAAGCCAAGGTCAGCCTAAGGATGAGAGTGGGATTTTGTGGTTGTGGTTTGCCCACACCTCAGTGGCTCAGTGTCATGTGTGATTTGAATCAGCGTCTGGGGTAAATGCAATCCCTTCAGCATTTATTCAGCTGAGTTAAATATTCTTCTGTGCCTGTGTGAAGAGAATTAACCCAGGCATGTTCTGTAGTCTGTTATTTAAGATATCCTGGAATAAAGCAATTGCTTGCTCAAAATTAAAAATTTGATAGTGAAATTTTGCTTCATTGTTAAAGAAGTTTAGCATTTTACACATACCATAGGAAAGTGTCACTTTTTATTGATGCCATGCTGTTTATGCAGTTGAAAAGTTTAAACAAGGGAAACTTTGCAGCCTTAAGGGTGGTCCCCAGCTAGAACCTGCACACAGAAACAGAGAAGGCAGAGGGCACCTCTAAATACAACTTTGTCTAAAGGCACAAAGGTGGGAGTCATTCTCCTGCTCAAATGGGAAGAAAAAGAAAGGGCTGCTGTAAGAAATGCCATTTGTTTCTACTTCTGTTTCAGAAACAGCAGTAGTGTTTGCAAAGCTGCTGCTGGTAAAATGCAGAGACACAGCTCCTGCCTTTGCAGTGTCTCCCACAGCAAAAAAAAAAAAACCAAAAAAAAACCCAACCAAAATAAAAACAAAAAATGAAAAATGAAGAAAAGACTGGTAGTCTGGATTCTTGCTGTTTTCAATAGGATTTGCCAGAGGCTAAATGTGTGCGTGCTTCCCAGGCTTGGTTGCCTTCCCTTGATCCATAAGGATGATTCCTGCTTATCACAGAGCTCTGAGCAGCCCGAATCTGCTGTGCTGAGCCTTCAAGTGGCAAAGGTTCCTCTGCAAACACTGCCGTGTGTTGGAAGGGCTGCATGCCAGACTTACAGGCACATTAATGCAATCAGTCCTATGAATTAATGGAGATATTGATCACAGAATACTTATTTTATTGATTTCCCCCTCATATTTTCCTAAGATGTGTTCCCTCTTTTTGTTTGGCTTTCCTTACCCTTCTTTCTTTCCCTGTCCCTTTTACTTCCCTATGTTTTGGACATGATAAGTTCAACTGTATAAACACCCATCTAACAAAACCAGCATGTGATAGACAGGCATGCTAAAAGAATAATTGGGTTATTATCTCTCACTCCTTGTGCACAAGAGATGACTTTGGTAAGGAGTGGGATGCTGAAAACCTCATTTTTCTCTCTCAGGGCAGGCAATGGAGTTACCTCCTGTAAACACTGACAGGACACACCAGCCCTGAGAAATCTCCTCTCACAGCACTCTCTCTTCCACTGCATTATGCAAATATATTGCTTGTGTTCACTGCTCTCAGCGTTTCTTTTTCAGGCCCCATTTAGGCAGAATTACTGAAGCCATCTAGGTAATAACCTGAAAGAAAATAGACTCATTCAGTGACAGGTTTTGAAATTGCAACTGGGCCCTGAAAAAGTGGGTGAAGTCAGGGACAGGTAACAGATGGTGGTGGTGGCTAATCGTTCAGCCTATTATTTAACCACATGGGGGTCTGAGCCACAGATTTTCACACTGAAAATAAAGGAAAAATTTAACACTGTATGACAATATATTGGTTAAATAGTGCAGTGATATTTGCCTCCATCCAGAAACCATATGCAAGGAAATAATCTCCAAAACAAGAGACAGGCTGTTTTTGGTGGTGACAGACATCACATGACTTCAGAGGAAAAAGAGCTCCACCATTTAATTTATCCAGAGAAAATGAATTTTCTGGCTGTGCTAAGGAATCTGTGAAAGAAAAACTACATGCAAACACCCCATGGACTCTAATAGGAAATGATACCTTCTCTGTGGAATTGAACTGGGAATTACATCACATGCACAGGACTCCATAGGATGGTTAAAAAGAGAAATTATTTCATTCTGTGTTATTTGACAGTCTCTTAGCTGGCCTTTCTTCGCTGAGGGTAGAAGTGTTTTAATTACTGCAGGCCTTTATAAGTAAATTCTATTCAGCTATAGTAAACTTTTATAAATACATGTTAAATGCTTATTACACTTTGTAAGGTTTTTCTACAAGAGAAACATACAGAGAACACTTCAATCTATTCTATTTCTCCTGTAGATGCCTCTTCAAAATGCTATCAAGGTGAGATCATTTTTCCATTGGTTAACCAGAAGTAAGGGACTAAATTTCCTGTTAACTTCCTTGCCATCTTCGCTGTTGTTAACTGTGGTAAGGAGCAGGACAAGCTCCAAAACACTCCTGTCTCTATCTGACTATCAGAGTGTGTTCCAGAACCCACTTTAGACAAAAAAAAAAAAGCCTTGATTTTAGAAACAGATGTTGGGAAATATAGGTTCACATGTAGTCATGACTGTAGAGAAGGTGGAATAGCTTGAGCCTGCAGCAAATGCCACAGCCCTGCCCACGTATTGGCACGCAGAGAAAAACTCTGAAAAAGGGTCAGGACTTGGTCCAGTGCACTGTGAATATAAATAACTTTCATTAGTGGTTTTTGGAGTGGCATGCCTTTGTATGGGACTAGGAGCAATAAGAAAGCTGGAGGTCAAAAGCAAGCCATGAAATTTTGAGAGGCTGAAGGAAAGCAGAGGTGAATGTTGCATCTCTGAAAAATGGTTTCCCTTTGTAGCCCCGATTCCATCTTTGCAGAAAGAGCTTATTCCTCTGTGTGTGTGTGTGTGTGTGTGTAGCAGGAAATAAATATGCACAATTTGGTGATGTATTTCACACATGAAGTGCTGACAGAATTATTGGAAGTATCTATCACATTTACAGTGCTGCACTGGGCCTCAGTGAACAGGTCCCCCAGAACTTCTCCTGCATCTCTACATCCAAAGAGTAATCACTAC
>VZTZ01002460.1:475471-514977 GCA_013400955.1 Drymodes brunneopygia | reverse complement strand
AACAAAAAGAAAACCATAAAAAAAAAAAAAAAAAAAAAATTAGTCAATCCTTCTAAAATTGTTGTTCAAATAGCCTAGTATTGTGGTTAGTGGTTAAAACAGCCCTGGCTACACCCTCTTTTCATTTCACTGCATTTTAACACTGACCCCAGTGTAACCCAGGGTGTTTGATCAGATTTTTTGTTACTAATCAAGGCACAGACCAGACCTCTGACACTGTCTTTCAAACCAAGGGGTGCAAGTGAGCTGAACCTTAAAATTACTCCAATTGAAATAGTTTGTAACAGAAATCCTAAGATTAATCTGAAGAATATCTTAGTGTTTCTTTTGTTTTTTTCTTGCATCCCCCAGATTAGTGCTTTTGTCATTCGGCATTTCTTGAACTTCTGTGTTACCTCTAGTCCTTCTCAAACATCAATGGAAATTTTACTCCATGAACTCAGGTAGTAAAGTAAGTATTTAGTATATTTTAATACAAAAGAAGCCCCAGTCTTGACAAAGAAACATGAAATACAAGCTTTAATTTCAATAAAAATTGTAGCTACAAGACATCATCTTTTCAGTGCCCATCAATCAGATTTTATGGACACACAGTTAACTGCTTCAATGCATGATATCAAACAGAGAGTCTGCTCTGCTCACCTCACAGGTGGTGTCTTACATTTCCCAATGGAACACTCATGTGTTAATGTGAGTATTTTCCTTGGATTTTTGAAGGGTTTGATTGTACAAATTTCAGAAAGTGCCCACACCAAAGCTGCCCCCTGGTTCCTAGAGAGCAGGAAGGAAGGAAGGAAGGAAGGAAGGAATGTGTTCACTCAACAGAAGAATCATATTTTTTTCACATTTCAGTATGAGCCTGCCTATTGTGTTTGTGAAACACACTGAAGAGGCAAAAGCTGAAATTACACTTTATCATCCAACCAGAATGATTCAGGGTTTATCTGCAGCTAATTGCTTACCACTTAACCTACTTTTAGCAGCATCCCCATACACAGCCTGTTTGTTTCAGTCTTTAAATGCCTTCAAGTCAGTTGAGGAATATTAATTTGTTCCTCAGCCCAGAAGGGTGCCCAATTGTTGGGTCAGCTGTTAAGAAAGGGAAAATAGTCATTAGCAGCAGGCAGCTTGCTTTCTTCCATTTGATCAGATTACAAATGATTAATCAGAACTAAAGACTTCCTACAAGCAGGCAGTTCAATGTTTGAGGAGAGTCCACACTGTCCAACTCAATTCATGCCTTTTGTAAGGTATCATTTGCCGTTATTTTGTATTATTTATCCAGCAGCAGCCCCTGTATGAATTAAGTTACACTCTGCTTTAACTGGGTACTGTCAGAGCTGGTAGTTCAAACAGGAACACACAGCCCCTCTGTTATTAGGAAAGTTTCTTACTTCACGTTTATAGAGCCTTGGTTCTCCAGTGTCTTATAATCACAGAGCTCCTTTACCAGGAAATGAACTCACATCCATTTCTTCTAAAGAAATTCAGACTTAGAGATTGAACACGAAATCACAGCTCCTGCAGCTCTATGAGAATATATTGTGACTTTCCTCCTGTTGCTCTACAGTGTGTTTTAAAGCTGTTCTGGACAGTCTTACAGCTGTTAGAAATCAGTGTATCACTCTCAAAGCCACTTGTTCACAGAGTGGGAGGAGGACTTGGCCTCTTCTAATTCTTGCAGAGCAAGAAATTCTATGTGCTTCATGATTTTGGAGCTGCATAAGGTGGCAAATGTGTGTTCCTGAGATGCTCAGTCCATTTGAAACTCTCAGCTCCTGAATCCAAAATGGATAAAGGAAATTAATGAGCCAGGTTATGCTTATTTTATCAGTATGGCCAAAGTAGAATAACCACATTGCCAATATTGGATGGACTGTAGATGGACATTTAGAGGACAGGCCCATTACAGGTGACTTGGTTACTCTCTCAATAATCTGTGGGCTTGGAAACTCAGGTTTTCCTTCTCCTTGTGGACAAAAATATTTCAGGAAGTCTGCTTCCCATAAGTGAGGCACTTCCATCTCGATGGAATCCCTTGATTGCAGCTCTCTGGGAAACTTTGCTTGGTTAAAAGTCCAAATACCTCTTTAGAATTTGATCTGGGCAGGCAATATGCAAATTTTCTCTAGAGAAATGCAAGCCACGGGGCAAAGGCTTAAGGAGTATTTGCTTGCCTGCATCCTCCTCCTCAATGATTGTGAAAGATGACTTTTCAAAGCACAGGATTGCCCTAAAGGAGCACGAGGGGCAGCTCCACAGTAAATCAGCCACTCCAGTAAATCAGAATGGTTTCCAAGGGCCTCCAGCTGTGTTACAGCCCCTGTGCTGCTGCTCCTGCAATGCAACCACAGAGAAAAGCAGCAACTCACACTGGGGCTGTGATCCTGCAAATGCTGCTGCTCAGAATGCACCTACATGGAAGCATTTTTTGAGGGAGAGAACTTTGGTTTCTACATCAGTAACCAAAATCTCCAGCTCTCTCTGGGCTGGCTTTACGTGATGTAGAAGATGGGGAGAATGAAGGCTCCACTGCAGGATGGTCTGGCTTTTAAGAAGAAACTCTGGCTGGCCAGCCCTTATTATTATCCACCTGTAGGTTGTCACCTTGCCTTTGTGTCTTCATGAATTTCACAATATGGGCTGAAATCTGCTTTTAACCTGAGTTTTTATTGGAAAAGAATTTTTGCCTCCCGTGGATTTTGAAAGGTATGAATTTTACATAATGTGAGTGGGCAAATTAAAAACCTAAGTATTTATTGATTTTAGGTCTACTTTTTAGCCCAGCTCAGGAATTTTTAGACTGGACATACAGTTGAGAGTTTTTTTAATGTTTTGAGCACATCTTTGAAACTCTTGATACATCACTGAGGAAACAGCAAGACATGATCCTGCCCTTTGCTTGTGTCCTGTGTTATCTGGAGCCAAAGTGTGGAGGTGAAAGGGACTGCTTCTGCTAAACAGGGGGTGTTCTGGCCTCTGGGTTTGGGAGAGAGTTTCTAAACTCAAATTTCCTTTCTGTCAGCTCATGTAACCATAATTACCAGGCTCTGTTCCCTCTCATCCCAGTCCCCTGCCTGACATCTGTGCAGAACTCTGAAATCCCAAACATATTGGTGTGAATCTGTGTGAGTACTCTGGTTGTGGGAATTTTATTTCTTTTATTTTTTTTTTTAATTTGAGGGATTTATTTCTCTTTTTTCTGATCAGGTGCACAGCACACTCCTGGTTCCCACACCAGGAGAGGAAGCAGCTTCTTGCTGTACACTCTCCTGGGCAGTAATTACAATTTCTCATGAATGAGGTTTAGTTTGTAATTCAACATTTCCCCATAGCACAATTGTGTAGCACCTATGCAAATATTTGTTCCTGTTAAATGCTTGGGGAAAAAAAGCCCCAACACCATAGCAGAAGTCAGAATAGGTGTAAGGTAGTCACAGGACCAAAACATTTTATTTCCCTGTGCCTGAATCTTGTATAACATTCATTAAAATGGTGGTAATACTTCCATTGACTTCTGTAAGAATAATTCCTAAGTATTTATAGTTCCTGGTGGATTCTAGATTGATGTCCCTTAAATCATTTATATATTTAGTTGGCACAACAAAACTCAGCATTGCCCAGGTGTAAATCTTAAGGAGCAGCAGCTGAGCATCAGCAGGGACCTCAATTCCTGTGCTCCTCCAGTCCTGGAGAATTAAAAGCCTGATAAAGGAATGAAAATAATCTTTTTCTGATTAATTTTGTACTCAATCTTCTTCTCCTGGTGTCAGGCTAGTCCAGGTTATACCATCTTTTATTCTGTGTCAAACAGTCACAGAGGGGAGGATAACAAGACAGATAAAGCAGTGGTGGCTACTACTTTCTGTGGACTTTTTTTAAGTCCTTAAGGATGAGCATTTAGAGCAGAACAAAAGCTGTGAAATCTGGAAATTGCCACCCAGGATTTCTTGTGATTATTGAAAAGTTGTAGTATTGTGCAAGTCCACAGCAAAAGAGATAGAAAATGGGAATGTAGAGCAAGCAACTATGACTTTTCCCACATTTTTATTTTAATTTCATATGGAAGGAAAAAAGGCCAGGATTAAATATATTTTTAGAAAATGTACTTTTTTTCTTGAATATTCATAGCCTGCTGGTGAGAAATGATGGGTTTATTAAAATATGTGTTTCCATCAAGTGGAAATAAAGCCATCAGATGTCTGTCCTCATCACAAAGAAACGCAATTGAAATGACTGTCAAACTATTTACATAGTGATGGCTCTTATTTAATCTGTCACCCTTAACACCCTGCAGCATCACCCGCCTCTGCCTGCCTCGTGGTGCCCCCAAACAGGCAGAAGTGTGGACTCAAAAAAGATTTTTAAAAAAGCAAGCTTTCATGGGAACTGTGGAATTTTTGTCTGTGTTTGGGTTGGACTGTATGAACTATTTGAAACATTGCATTTTGGTGAGTGATGTTTCAATATAATCTATTTGAGTGGGGGGAAAAAAATTCCTCAGATTTTTTTGGGTTTTTTTTTTTTTTTGAGCACCTATTCATTTTTATGAAATTCTTGTTTTTTAAGAGGGTCTCCTTTTTATTTTCCCCATGTAGAGTGGGAAGCCACGTGAGCTATCCAGATGAAGTGATGGAAGTGTTTTATCTCCTTGTATTGAATCCAAGGGGCTCAAGAGCAATGAATTCCTGATCACAGGATCATAGAATGGATTTGATTGGAAGGGACCTTAAGGATAATCCAGTTCCAATGGGCAGGGACACCTTCCACTGTCCCAGGCTGCTCCAAGCCCTGTCCAGTCTGGCCTTGGGCACTGCCAGGGATCCAGGGGCAGCCACAGCTTCTCTGGGAACCTGTGCCAGGGCCTCCCCACCCTCACAGGGAACAATTCCTTCCTAAAATCCAACCCAAACCCATTTTCTTTCAGATTGAAGCCATTCCCCCTTGTCCTGTCACCATGTGATCCTTCCTGTGGTCGACTTCTGAACCAAAGATTGTCCACGGGGCTCCAAGTAAAACAAAAACTGAGATTCATTTTAGCTTTGCAATTTTACAATGCAGCTGCAACTTTATGCTTTTGTGTCCAAAGAGGCCTAAAGGTAATGGCATGTGAAATTGTTCCTCTGCAGCACTTTGGGTCTGTGAGAGATGAAGCCACGATCCTTTATCTGTGTCTGCACATGCAGAGCTTGCAGCAAGGAGAAGAAATTAGATATAGAAAGCTAAATTTTGGTTAACTTTAACTGCGAAAAAAAGTAGTTAAAAAATAACAACCTTCTCAAGTGCTCACTACTCAAAAGTTAGTCATGAAAAGTTAGGAAATCAAAGCTAAATCATAAGTCTTCATGAATTAAAAAAAGATGCTCTCAATTTGAATTCCAGTGCTAAGCTATTAAGCAGCACATTTCCAAGTTTTTTCAACAACCCTGAGGTTGTTGAAATAATATATATATATATTATATAAAATATATATAAATATATATATAACTATAAATATTATATATCTATAAAATGTATTTTTTTTTTACTGTGCTTTGATAGTAATTGTATTTCTGCAAAAGAGATTTGTTCTGGGTTATCTGTTGAAATCCAGCCAGGTCTTTGGTGGAAAAATTCTGCCTTGTGTCTCTGTTTCACTTCTGCATCATCAGCCAGACTGTTTCCATATAAAAACGTGACTGGAATTTGCAGGTATCTTGGTTATTGGTGATTTCACACCTGCTGAGAAGCCAGACCTTTGACAGCTATCAACAGATGCCTCTGTAACACATTTGGTTCTGCTCAGAAAGTGGAAATGTTGTTTTAGTGTCTATTAAGATAATAATAGTGAAACCATAGCTTTGCCCTAAGTAGTAAAACTTATGCATTCACAGTCAGGTAAAAAACCTCTTAATGATAAAGCTATTCATGTGTTCATTCAGAAGAACTATTTTTTGATAAATTAATTTTTTAACTACACTTTTTCTGGTGCAAATGTTGAGCAGGGGAGAAGTTGGACTGAGGATGTTAAACCTGTGATTATTCATCAAGCATATTCTTCACCTGGAGTTTCAGGGCCAGATTCCGTGGGTCTGCAAGCAAAGCTTGCATTACCTGAGAAATATTGTTTTCCATCCTTTAGGTGTGAAAAAAAGAGGTCAGATATTCCATATAATAATCCCTGGTTAGAAAATTTTAACTTCTGAAAATTGTTGTGCTGTAGCAGTCCAGAATATAGACACAGATGAGCTTCCAAATTGAAAATGACCCAGACATAGCCCATGAGGCCTCAGTTAACTACAATCTTAATTAAAGCTTCACTGTGGGCAGAAAACCTAAACCATAAAGTTCTTAAAAAATGCTTAGAGGTTGTTACAGTGGTTAGTAATGCTTTGCAATGATGTGTGTGCCTTTTCAGTAATAAATGGATTGCATAAATGATAGATGTAGAGGCTCCCATAACTTGATGAGTTCATTATGGAATTAGATCTTTAACTCACGTGCAAGACTAATCACAGAGGAAGAATGTTCATGCTGAAGCTGGTTGAAAAGAATGGTAACTTAAAAAGCTTTAGAAGACATAAAAAAATCTTTAAAAATCAAGTTACACGAGTAACAAGACCAGAATGTGCAGGGAAATCTAAGTTTTGATTTATTTATTTTTAATTAGTGAGTGCTCTGTGTAGTGCAGTGAAACAAACTGTGTTTGCCAGTGTTACCCTGCTTAATGCACTTTATGAGAAAAGCCCACGTCCTGAAGCATTTAAATCTAATTGCCTCTGACATTTCTATGTCTACTTTTATATTTTTTAATTCTATTTTATGTATTTCTCTTCTTGGTATCCAGTTCTTCCTCTGTCTCTGTTCTCTCTCACTTTCATGTGACCTTTCTTACTGTTTTCAGCTTCCTTTTCCTTTCACCAATGGAATTTCAATATAGGGGCACTAAACCTGCTAAACTTCCTTTGGTGGGATCTTCTGCTGTTCTGGCATTTTGAGGATGCCTGTTTTGATCAGGAACCTGAGAGCTGGAAGGCACTGCTGGAGGAAAAAGCCAAATCCTCTATTCTGTGGTGCATGGGTATCTGCACACCTTTAGGCTTGAGTTGTCTTCCAACCCTGTCCAAATCCTGCAGCATCTTCCCCTCTGCTCCACTCAGGTGAGGCCCCCCGTGCTGGGGGAGCTTTTGGTTGTGATCTGGATTCACACCTCACATGAGTGTGGAGATTAATTAAGTGAGGGATGGATACCCAAGACATTCCTAATTAACGCCTTAAGTAAGTCATAAAGTAGGACTCCAAAGATGAAAGCTCCCTGCTTGGCTGATTTACTAAATCACACATTCCCTCTTGACCACTGTTTTACGGGCACAGTCTTTGCCAGCTCCATGCATGCTCTTTGAGAATTATTCACTTCAGAGCTTCCTGCACTGTCAACAGCTCAGTATTTTCTCCCAAGCATGTTAAATTCTTTGAACTTGCGTGGCTTCGTGAGATCTGATTAAGCCTTTTAGACCTGCCAGTGGATATTTTGCATATTGAAGGTCTTAATGTCACCCTTAAATCTTGCTGGCTCACGGGTTTCCCCACATGAAAGGTGTTCTCCCTCTTCTATTTTCCTCCTGGAAAATTGTGATGACTCCAAGGGGGAGTCTGAGAGGGAACAAGTTACTTTGAACCTTCTTTTCTGCTACAGGGTGGACACACTCTTCAGTTTCACTGAAAAATCACTTTAAAAAAGTAAATAATAATTCTGGCCTCTTTCAAGGAGCTGCATACATTTTCTTTTCAGAGAGTCTAGTCCAACACTCCTGAATTCTAAGAGAACCAGGGACAAGAAGGGAAGCCAGCATGGCTAAAAGCAAACTAAAGAGGTTATCAGAAGCATAAAAGACACCCTTCAATAAGTGGAGTCCAAATGGAGATTGCAGAAAAGATAATAAACTGTCTGGCAAGCTAAATGTGAAGCCATAACAAAGCTGGCCAAAAACCATTCTGAGGAGGAAGGGTTCAAAATCTAACAATAAAACTTTCTTTTTTTTTTTTTTTTTTGGGATACATCAAAAGCAGGAAGTTTGCCAGCAAGCTGATGGGGACAATATATTACTGAAATGTAGAAAGAGCATTCTAGAAGGACAAGTCTATAAGAGAAAAGCTGGAAAGTATCACAATGCTTATTAAGGAGGGATTTCCTGTTGGAGCTGATTGTTGGGGACTGTCCTGAAGAAATGCTGATATTGGGGCTGTTTGGTAGTAAAGTGGATTAGAATAAATTGATAATAAAGTGGATTAGAATAAATCAACACAGCAAAAGGGGTAAGGACCATGTTGTACCACTGCAATTTGTGCAGAAACTCGGCAGAAACTCAAGGAGCAGTCACCTCTTATGGCACCTTATCCCTTCAGTCAGCCTTGATTTGGAGATTTATCACATTGTCTGTCTGACTCTGCTTTTCCAAAAGGCTTCAGGACAACCAGGCAATGACAAATATGTGTCTGACTTTCATATTTCCAAACTGATACAATATTCCTTTGTTACAGACAAAACAAGAACAGAAAACCCCAACCCAAGCCCATGCTTATTGCAGAGCAAAACAGCTCAAATTTCCAGCCTCAGTTCTTTCCCATGAATAATTGTTCCAAATCCAGTTGAAGGGCAATGTTGGGTTTTTATCTTTGCTTGGTTTTTGACAGGAGAGCACCTTCTGTTCTGGCTCCAAGTCTTACCAGCTCCTTCAGCCTGATTCAGATTCCTGCACTGCCCAACCGGAGCGGAGAAGAAAAAAACAATTCCACCGAAAAAATCAAACAGCGACTGAGAGACATTTGGTGGTTCATATTTCTGGGAGAAAAGCTGGTGTTCCCTCTTCCATGTGTATCAGGGTGGTTGGTTTGAAGGGTGGGCCTCAGCTCTGTTGCCTGTCCCTGGTGCTCAGGGGGAAAATAAGGATTAAGTGATATTTTTGGTTAAGACATACAAGAGCCACCTGGTCCCTGCCTGATTACCAGCACAGGTCAGAACAGCCAGTTCATATCCCATTTCCTCTGCTCCCTCTGGAGCTCTGGCAAGCAAGGGAAAAGCCTGGAGCTCTGCACTTCATCTCTTTCCTTCAGCACTCCCATTCCTTGGTACAAACCCTGCCATCTGCATGGAGGACTGAAGTACGTTTGAGGATAAAAATCCATTTTGCCCATCTTGTAGCTGCTAAGCTTCTGCACAGAAAATGACTTTGCCTGGCCCTTTTTTGCCCTCTGTTTTTACAGTCAGTGCCATAAACAGGCTGTATATAAATATCCCTAGGAGCTGTGAGCAGGTAAGGCCTGTCTAGTGGGGCTGTGCTCAATAACAGCACAAAGCTCCCACTCCTGTGCAGTAAAACTCTTCCTGCCTGTGTGGTACAGGGCTGGGACATTCTGTGTGTGTGGAGATGAACCCCAAATGCCTGGTGATACAAAGCAGATGTGCTCATTTCATCCCAGTGCATCGTAAGTACAGAGAATGGTGGTGGTGATAATATGTGGGCTTCTTACTTTCATTTTAGGTCAAGGTTTAATTTCCAGCTTTACTTTTGAGAAACAGGGTCATTCCTAGGTGGAAAACTGTGACCAACTTATCTGAACATAACGATGAGCTTTACCAAAAATGGGGAATTGGGATCCAGCTGTACTTAATATCTTTAACACTGACTTCTGATCCCTTAACACACCTCGTTTGTTTGGTTTTGTTGTGTTATCTGAGGTTTTGTTTTGGTTTTCCTCCTGTCATGAATGGCACAAGGAGACAGTAACTGTAAATGAGCATCTCCAGGTGGTTGCTGCCCTTGTTATACTTTGAGCTACTGGTTTTGGTCCTCTTTGTTGCCAGACACAAAACTTTTTGGGCGCTGGAATTGCCTGCAAAAACCTTCAGGAATGAGCAGGCCTTGTAGAGACAATTGAAACCATAACTGGAAAGGATCACCTGCTTACCTGAGAATGCCTTCAGAGTGCATTGCTGATACTTCTTTTGTGAAATATTTTGGGTTAGCTAAATGAAAAAAGTAAGTAGTTTCTTTCCACTATACTTCAAATACATCTTTTTTTTAATTTGTGGTGATCATAGCTGTCTGCACTAATGACTTTTTTTGTCTTCTTCAAATACATCTCATAGAGTGAGGTTTTTTCCAATTTTATGAAACTTGCATAATTGCAAATTTTGTAATTTTTCAAACTGAGACAGAACCATCTTAATTGCCCTTAATTCACAGATAATCGTAGAAGGGAGGATGAATTTACTGAGATTTATTTCAGAAGTGCTTCAGTTACTTCCTGAGATCTCCAAGGGCCATTTCAGATGTTCATCTAAACTAAATGTCTACCTTTTACATTGGTGGGGGGAAATCCTCTTTGCCCATGAATTAAAATTAAAAAAAGGAGAAAGGTTATATATGTGTTTACAGAACTTCACAGGTCTGCAAATGGGAGGGCTTGGTTAATTTGTACCACAGCAATTATCAGGGATCACTTTGCACTTGGTTTCTCCTGGCAGTGTTTCTGCCAAAATAAAAAAAAAAATTAAAAAGCAGAAATGACCATTTTTGCACGTTTTTCTTGCTTAAGACACCATGGGGGTTGTAACTGCCCTGGGGGCTGCAGGGGAGGAGGAGGAGGATGGAATGAGGAAGAGGAGGAGGGTGAGGGTGAGAATGAGGATAAGGGTGAGGATGAGGAAAAGGAAATGAGGAAGAGAAGGAGGGGGAGGATAAGGGTGAGGATAAGTATTTGGATGAAGATGAGGATGAGGATGAGGCTGAGGATGCAGGTGATGCAGGTGAGGATGAGGATCAGCATCAGGATGAGGCTGAGGATGCAGATGAAGATGAGGATGAAGGATGAGGATGCGGATGAGGATGCAGATGAACATAGAGATAAGGATGAGGATGCAGATGAAGATAAGGTTGAGAATGAGGATGAAGATGAAGGTAAGAATGAGGAGAAGGATGAGGATGAGGATGAGGATGAGGATGCGGCGCTCTCCCAGTGCCGCAGCGCCACCGCGCGTCCCCTCCCGTCCCCGCGCCGCGGGTGCATCTCCAAGAGCACCTCCGGGAGCATCTCCGGGAGCCTCGGCATTCCCAGCCCGCCGGGAGAGGGGACACAAACACCTTTAGAACGCCTCAGGAGCCTCGGAGGGTGTTGGAGCTGGGTTTGACCAGCTCTCGGTGCACAATGCAGGAGCTGTGCTCTCTCTCCCGCTGCCCGCCCCGCTGACGGGCTGGACCCTTCCCTCCTGTGCTGGGGCTGGCTGGGGATGCCCGGGATGAGGAACGAACACCGTGTGTTGTGATTTCGTAGGAAACAAACTGCTGCTGCCTTCTCTGAGCTCCACAGCAATGCCAGCGCCCCCGGGCCATCCCAGCACGGGCACCTCGGGCACTCCTGCATTGCCCGCCCAGGAAATTCCGTGCCCGGCTCAGCCCCTGCCAGGATCAGCTCAGCATTTCCTCCGAAGCTGAATTCCACAGGAAATTTCCACGTCCCTGTAACTGCCTTCGGATTTTCATATTTCATCTGAAAAAAAAAACCTAAAAAACCAACCAAATAACCCAAACAAACAAAAAAGCCTCAGAGAGGTTTTTCATGGATAGCAATACATGCAGAGGCATTTTCTCTACAGCAGAACTTGCAAAACCTTTAAAAGTTTACCTTATTCCTGATTCATGGAACAGCAAATGGGCGAATAGATGATCCCCAGGGGAAAAAAAAATGTAAATCATCACTGGGAAGCATGTGGAAAGATCACCAAATTCCAAGCTGATGTTACTGGACTGATCACATTATTAGAATACATTTTACATAAGCCTAGTTTGTGTGTTTCCAGGTAACTGTGCTGAGTTTAACAGCACACATAAACATAATAAGATCTGGTGTATCACATTATATCAAAGCACTGAGTGAGAAACTGGCAATAGCTCATCCAAAATAAAGCAGTGTGACACGAAAGGATTTTTGCCAGCCAAGGCAGAAATTCTCCAGTGGGGGGAAAAGATGTGTTTTGTCCCTAAAATATGGGATTCTCCACAAATACAGGCTCTACTGCAGTAGTTAGCCATGTGTGCAACGTGCTTTTCTCATTTCTTTTAGTATCTTAATTAAACACATTTGCCCACAGAGGCAGAGGCAGTGTCTGAGTGGTCAGCTCACCGTGGCTGTCAGCAGGCAGAAGTGACACATGGCAAATCTGTTTTAATATGGGCCATCCCCTTTGTCCTGTGAGCAGGAGCTGCCCTGCCCCACAACTCAGAGTGCTTTGTATGGGATTTCTTATTTGTGCTGTCTCAAACATTATGTGTTTGTGTTCCTCTTGGGATGAACTTTGGTTCTGACCCTGCTGAGGGTGCACTGCTTGTTTTGGAAACACTTGCAATATCCCCGGAGTGTTTGTTTTCCACCCCAACATGCTGCTACATTCCTGCAAGCTTTCTCTGGTTGTAATGCAATGTTTGGCCGGGAAACAGAGAACACAAATGGAAAACAGTGCCCCAGTCTAAGGGAAATGCAGTGAAACTGTGACAGAAAGTGTTTTACTGGAAACAAGACAAAGATTTCCAGAGAATTAATAAACAAGCAGCTGCTCAGCATCTCTGCAAGACCATCAACTCCAGATGTGCATTTCCTGGAAGGATCAGAGTATTTTCTTTAACTCTCTTCCTCTGCCCTCAGCAGGTAGGAGAAACAGAGGTCAGGTCTGGTGCTCATGTTCCAAAGGAGATGATTAGATATTTAATAAGTGTAGCAACAATACAATTTGCATGACCAGCTAACCATCTACAGATTTTTTTCCAGTAATAGATCCAAACCACTGACTTTCTCCAGGTATTTGTTGAAGGCCAGCACTTAACAGCACGTAAAGAGTCAGGCTCCAAAGGGGCAGCAGCAGGAAAACCCTTCTCCCCTGCAGAGCTGAGCAGGATCTGTCTGATGTCCATGTTGGGTCTCTTTTGCCAGGGCGGGAGAGTTTTGCAAGGGTCAAGACCTGTATTTTCTGAAACTAGGGCTCAACTCCTCCACAAAGAAACAGAAGTTTCAAAAACAGTGATGGAGAACATGAAAGCAGACCCTGGTCCCCAGGAAGCCACAGCACCATGAACTTCCTGCACTGGGAAAGATGGAAATCCAGCTCCTGAGGTGAGGCCAGGTACTGAATTCAAGAGCAGCTGGTTATGGCACCTCAGAGGGCTGGAGAGGAGCTCTGCTTCCCTGTCTCCACCCTGAGAGTGCGAAAAACTCAGGTTTTCCATGCTAGCTAACACCTTTTCCTTCAAAACCACATCCCAAAAGGATACAACATCTCAGTGCAACCCTAGAAGTGGGATATTCCCTGTGGATAGATCCCAGACTGGCCCAGGGGAGCAGCAAGGGACTCTGTTCTCCCAGAAGTACAGCTTGCAGAGCTATTGAAGTATTGAGACCAAAATATTGCTGGATATCACCAGGTGCTTTGATTCCCAACAACAGAAGCAGAAAAATGTGAGGCAAATCAGAGAAAGAGGCTCAGGTAGGCCCTGCCTCATCCAGAAACATGAGGAAACTTGGAGATCTTGGAGTTGAGAAAAACTGAGTGAAGGACATGAGGTTTTACACAGGCTGAGAAAGGTAAAGTCCTATATGACCAACACAGTTTCTTTCCTGGTTTTCTGAAACAGTGAGGGAGTTGATAATTAAATACCAGTGGTGAGCTCTGCAGTACAGGTGTGGCTGAGCCTGGCAGAACTCAGCACCCCTTTCACACTGCAAACAAAGCTGTTTTATGCCTCAGCTGAGCAGGTCAGGTGCAAACACTCACCGGGGTCTCAAAATGCTTCGTTTGCACTCAGGTGAATTCCTGTGTGAGTTCTCAGTGAGCAGCAGGACACCCAGGAATCTGCTTTCTCTGGTGTCGATGATTAATGGGTCACCTCAAACACCAAAGGAGGGGACTAACAGAGAGAATTTCCCTCAGGGCAGTGTTTGGACAAACCTTTTCTTATAAAGGAAGAGGGTCAGGAGGCAGGACTGGCTTTTGCCTGTGAGGTGAGGTAACAAAACTGGCATTGCACTGCAGTCACAAAGGGAACCTTGTGACAAAGTCTTTGAGCAGACAAAGCCTTGCAGGTCATGTGGAAAAGCAGAATTTCTCTAAGTAAATTTGCAGATCATCACATGAACATTGCAGTGCCTGTGGGGACAAAGGACAGGGACAGCTCCAGAGCTACCTGGGCCTTCTCTCCCCGTAACAAAGCAGCACAAAAGGGCTGGCAGTGGCAAATTAACCCGGCTGCAGTTTGCAAAAGGCAACTGCCTTCACCCTTAGGAATTGCGGGTCTGGATAGGAAGTTCCTAGTGGGAGTTTAAACTTGGTATCGCTGCAGAAAGCCGGCATGGCTTGTGTTCAACACTTTAAAAGGTTTTATACTGTGCATTTATATATAGCAGAATGTACAGCAGACACGGGAAGTCGGCAGATTTTCTAGTTTGTCTGGAAAGCTGCTCTCTCACTCTCTGTATACATCATGCAGCAGGGAGAGCTTGAAGCTGGTGTCCCATGCAGGACTGCCACAAACACCTTTTATTTTTGTTTGAAGTCAGAGAACCTCTGGACTTCTTGCCTTTCTCCTCTGACTGCAAACACAAACCTCTGTAATTGCACTCAGTCAGATCTTTGTTTTGGTGAAGAACAGCATAATAACCTCAGTTTTGGCTTTGATTGTGTAACATGACAGATTTCCAGAGGCATGAAGGGTGGTGGGGTAGTTGACTTTCAGCAGCAAGGGGATGCCTAAACACCTTCTGTGCCCTTGGAGATCATTCCTGTGTGTATTGTTCTGCCACTTGCCTAGAAAAAAACAGTTTCTGCAATTTAGGAGTTAAACCCAACATTAGCAGCAGAAAAATCAGTGCACATAAGGAAGAAAACCCATTTGGTTCTGGGTGGAGGCACAAAGTGCTTTGGGTCTCTGTTTAATATTCACTGTGCAAATTTCTGAGAAATTAATGTCCCCTATTTAAGTTTCACTGGTTGCTTTTTATTTGTTTGTTTTTTGGGGTTTTGGGTGGGGTGGAGGGATGGAGGACTGGTTTTATATCAAGACCTACAACAGGGTGTAGGGTAAAACTGATTAAATCAATTTCATCCTTCGTTAGCAAAAATCTCTCCAGGCTTCTGGTAGTAGCTGGACATTTCAAATATTGGCAAAGTTTATTCTTACTTTCTCGTAGATGAGCTAAACTACATTTTCACCTCTTGAGATCACAGATCACAGCTCTGCTACATCAGCTTCAGCAAGGAACAGCTAAATGCTGTAACCACTGTTAGTGGTGAGGAGCTTGGGACTCCTGGGATCTTCACCTTTTGACAGAAGTCCAAAGCCAATTCAAAAAAAAGGTTGTTACAGAGTGAAAAAGGTGAGAGAGTAACTTTTGAAGTTACCTGTTTTATAAGAGCTCTAAACAGCATTTTATTTTCTGTGGGAACAACATATTGAAAGGTGACTCACATGCTTCACATCAGTGGTTGGAACTTCACCAATCCCTCTTACCACCAATTATTGTGATTAGATTCTGTTCACTTGTTTGAAAAAAAAAATCAGCCATATTGGAAAAAAATCAGCAAAATATCAGCCTTGTTTCTAATTCTTATCAGACTCTTTGCTGAAAGTCTTTTGTGTGTAAATAAAGTTCAGAAAATAGTGCAAGGTTTGAAAAAGACTGACAGTGTGCTCATCTTACATGAAGTGTTTGTTTTCATAGGTTGTGTTTTTAAAGGGGAAGACTTTTTTTACGTAGAGCCTGTTTGGAAATGCTGTTCATTTCTCTTTGTCTAAAATGCTGAGTGCCTGCAAGGGGACAGGACACCAGTCCCTCTCTGGACTGTGCGACCCAGACTGATTTCATGTCCCCTGCAGGGTGGGGCACCCCAAGCCCTGGGGTTTGAACCCACCCCAGTGATGCAAGGGCAGTTTGGGGCAGACCCTGCTGTCAGCCTGGTTCCTATCTGTGGGGAACAGCAAATGCAGCAAAATGACTTCACTGGGAGCATTTTGTGAAGCTGCCAATAAACTACTTAGGAAACCTCTGGAAGATTGTGAGTATAAACCTCCAGCAAGACACAAACTCCTGCTCATCTGTGCATCTTGGGGAATGCCTCTTGGTGCTTGTATAAAGTCAGGAGTTATAAGGTGATGGGGTTTGCCTGCTCCAGGTAAATGGGTTTGTTAAATCCACATGACCTCCTGCCCCAGAAAAAAAGACCTTTAAGCAAAAGGCTGGATTTTCCCCAGGTTTAGAAGAGCAGATTGCTTTTCCATGGGCTGAGTTAGCAGGAGTCTGTCTGTGAGCAGCTGGTGGCAATGATCAAGCACTCTGTGATAGGCTAGGAAAGAGTAAGCCTTGCTTTAATGACAGCTGTGTTTTGGTGAGGTTTTTCTTGAACTGAGTTCTGGTTCATGGAAATCGTATCAGAACTTCAAGTGAAAAACCATTGCTGGAAAGGTAAGATATTGGTAAGTGGTAGTCAGAAATATTGTTTTACAGATGAACTGCTTTCTTGGGGTGTGTTTTAAGCAAAGCCATTTTTTTTTTGGTATTGTCTGTGTTACCCAAAACTTGAAACAATTCACGTGTAACTTAGCATGTGTCTTCTGTTCTACTAATGAAGTTTTTAATATTTTATTTATGATATAATAAATAAGGCCATTGATAAACTCTAGAAATACTGCTTCCCAGTTCTGTAGCCCTCACACCTGCCCAGTTTCCTCATGCAGGGTGGCAGCACTGATGGTGCTTTTTTGTGTGTGTATTTTGGGTTGGTTTGGAGGTTGTATCAAGTTAAGTGTTGTTTTTGAATGGCCATTTGGGTACCTCGTGTGTGTCCCTCCCCACAGTGCTCAGCTAGAGAGGATGGAAGCCAGAGCAGCCAGGTGGGATGAGTTTCTGACTTTTTTCCTTATTTGCTGAGATACTATGAAATTCTTGAAAAAAAACTCCCACAAAACCTCAAAACTTTTCTTTTAAAAAGCCACTACTCAAGTCCTGAATTACACAAAGCACCATCAATTTGCTCCCACTCAGTTGATCCAAGCGCATATAAGCAACACATCAGATCTTTTACAATTTAGCTGCTTATTCACATATTCCTACCAAAATTTAGCTGCCCCTTGAGCAGGATGTGCCCAGTTTAACAAGGAGGGTACAGCTATTTTGTGGACTGAAAGTGTTTTTTAAAAGCATGAACATCTCAGGACCTTGGTTCTTCTTACTCACAAAGTGGTGCCTTGCTTATCCATTAGTTACCAGTTACTATGGTTTTCCTTGTATCTCATTTCTTTGGGGCAATTTTTGTTATTTCTGGCAGATGAAATGGGAAATTGTGCCCAAATCAGGATGGTTGTTTTGATATAAAAAGGTTCCTAAGGCAATAAAACACTAAGTGTGCATATATATATATATGATGAATGACATTAAAGGACCAATGTCAGTGCCCCAGTCAGTGACAGGCAGGACTAGAATGACAAAAATGAGTTTGGCCTCTCTGTCATTGAAGATGATCTAGAGCCAAACTTGACCATCAGGAGCCCTCAATCCACCAGAAAACACGTAAGCATTAAAGCATGTAAGCTAGACCACTGTAGTATACTTGGGAACCAATTTCAGGACTGAGTTTCACTTTCAAGAAATTGGGACATGTGGATTTGTAGTGCACAGGAGCTGAAAATGCAGAGCAGGTCCAGCTGTTCTGTATAAACCCCGAATGGCCCTTACTGAAATGATTATGCCTAAAAATACAGTAAAAATACATCTGCTGAAGGAGAAAATACAGGAATTGGTAATTTCCCCTGATCTTCTTTGTTTCCACACGCAGTTTTAAGCAAAGTCTAATTTTCTAAGGTAATATTAAACAATTAATAAACTTAATTATCTAGAGAGTATAGAGAGTTTGGACAGCATATTAATTGGAGCCAACTCTTTTCTCTGATGCTGGAGATGATCACAATCTCCTGAGTAAGGCATTAGACCACTAGAACAAGCCTTGCACAGCAAAAATGAACAAAAATATGCAAATACAACTTAAAATGAAAAGAAACTTGCAAATGCTGCTTTATTTAATTCTTACACAATAGGGAGGCACTTTCACATTAAAAAAGGAAGTGCAGAGGTTTCATTATTACCTACAAAACCCTAAAATATTATTCCATGAAGACAAAGAGAAATAATGTCTGTGTGAGAAAGTGATTGTTTTTTCATTTCATTTCTATACAATTTATTACTTTTAAACAAACAAAACCTAAAAAAATCCCTAAAAAACAACTGCAAAAAACCTTTCCTTCTGTTCCTGAAGGCCAGAAGCATTTAGAACATTGATGACACTTTGCTTTGTGCTCCTCATCTCTTACTTTCTGTGCTTATTTTATGAGGCAGTCTGACCCAAGGGCTTTCCAGGATTTAGTAGGCGCCACAGAGATATTACAAATAAAGTGATAATGTGTTATATTTGATGTCAAAAATCTCAATTCAGCTCTGCCTTGCATGCAAAACATTTAGTCAAGTTATTCTTCAGCTGAGAGCTGCGTGCAGAGTGTGTGCTGGGCTGGTGGAAGAGCAGGGAAGGATGACTGCAGGGAAGGATTTCCCCTCCATGGAGTCAGAATTCCAAGTTGTTTTACCTGCTCATCCTAGAAAAGTGAACTAGTGTTAACGGCAATTAACCCCTGGGTGTCAGCTTCCTGCTGGGCAGACTGGGAAGCTGTACTGGGTGAAAGCTGGGAGCAAATCCTGTATGCCATTATCTAAGTGGGAAGTGAAGTTACCAGTAAGTTCAGCCAGAGCAATGACACTGAAAGATGGGCTCAGATTCTGCAGCACTGCTGCACTAACCCTTGCATTCAACACTGGAACAAACATCACTGATGTCACTCAGAATATCCCTGGAGAAAGGCAGTCCTCCAAATGAATACTGTCACAATCCATCCTTCTGGACACACATTTCCACTTCAGTGTCTCAAGTGAAGGCAGCAGAGGAATGCTGGCAGATAAATGTCTCTGTGCTGATGGATGAGAGGATGTATTTATACCTCACAGCAATTCTCTTGATATTTATTTGGTTTGGGGTTAGCAAAACCACCAGGTGAGCTTCTGGTGTTGTGAAAATGAGCTTGGAAGAGGAAAGAACACTCTAAGGATGTTAAAAAAATATTGGAAATGCTCGAAATCAGCACACCTGAGGAAAGCACTACTTTCCTAATTACCTGATGGTTTATTAAAGTTGGCTGAGCAGAATATGGCTTTACATTCTTATGTTACTGGCAAAATCCAGGCTTTCAAAGGCTCACAAATCTGTTCTGGAGCTCTTTGAGGGCAAGGCTGCCCTAAACAAAGTGAATTTGATGGACCATCAGGCTGTGCTTATGCTGAGCAATGCCAGATTTGATGGAAGAAGTACTTGCTGCAGTTCCTTGGTTTTACTCAGCAAATTCCAGTTTGATGTCGTGTGATGAAGAGCTCTTTCCTTCAAACCACTTCCTCTGTTTTTCAAGATTGCCTGGGGTGTGCTTTAACTCACTCTGAAAGTAAATGACCTGACCTGATCCAGAGCTCTTCAAACTCTAAAGCTGGGTTCTAAAACAGACAAATTAAAGCTGATCCAGTATAACCAAAACTGATTTCAAAAACTGAGCTACTTAAAGAAACATTTCCATTTTGAAGTTGCTTTACTAACACAGATACAAGCTGTAAACATATTCACAGAGAGTTTGGGTTACAGATTCCAGGGTATTTTTTCCTTTACCAAAAGCACATATTACAAAACCTGTAGATATTTTTCTTTGTGTGTTATGCTTGATAAAGTTTAATAAGTCTGGTTTCATTCAGATTCTAATACATTAAAATTATTTGCAACTTGTAACTTTGTGCTGATATATGAAAAATAAGATGTAAAATTCTTTCTAAACTGAAATTCCTATACTTTCTCTCCAAGCTAAACATGTCAAGGACATAGCCTGAACATGGAAGATAAATCTAGCTTTAAGATTTCCCACCAATATATAAAAAAGAATGTTTTACAGAATGTTGATCTTGATTGTCTCTTTCCAGCTGAACAGAGGGTTTTTCTTCCTCCATGCTATATAAAAAGGAGAAAAACACACTGCTGATTACTTCCCTGGCACATCTTGCACAAAATGATGCAAGCTCCATTATGGCATGAGACTAATTACACAAATTATATCTGAAAGGAAAAAAAGTTAAATTAAGATCTGAAGGGTTACTGCATGATCAGTGGGCACGAGTGGGATCTGATGTCGTTGTGTTTGGAAATGGCTTCATCCAGATCCAGCTGCCTGCTGTTGACCTTCACCTCCATGCAGCCATTGTAAAAAGCAGTCACTGGTGTAGCACCCAGAGGAACATCTGCACAGAAACACATTCAGTTTATTAGGCCAAGCCATGCAAATTCCTATGGATTTTCGCATCACTCAAAACATGGGGAATATTCCACTCCCCATCCATTATTCAGTCATGGGAGAAAAGCAGCAATTTGGCAGGAAACACTTGAGTTCTTCTCCCTTTTCTCTGAGATCAAGATCAAGTCAGCAAAGCTGAGAGAGGCCAGTAAAATGTTAAATATGTATTAGAAGGCTGTTCCCATCCAGAAACTGAACTCCAGGAATGTTTTCCATAGTAGCTTTTCCTGTATTAATAACAGGAATTTGTTTCCTGGAGCCCACTGTTCTTGTCCTGAGCTACAAACAGATGTTTCTGGGCTTAGAGGTCACACAAAGAACTGTCTTGCTCTTGCCAGGAAGCTACTCTAGATTCAAATCTGCAGCTTCTCACTCCGGGCAGCCCTGGGAACTTCACACATTTTACTGCTTCCTCACTGCTGCTTCCAAGTGAATTCTCTGTGAAGGACTCACTTTATCTGCTGCTCATTTAGGCATTGTTTGGCTTAGGACAGCATCAGATCATGGATGTGCTTCCAGGGAACAATATGTTAAGCACAAAATCAAGCAGGCATTGCTCTCAAGTCTTAGGGTACAACTGGTTTTTTACAAGGTAAACCTAAGGTGATGCAAGCACCTTCAGCAATTAGAATGAGGATGCTTCTTTTATTCCAGTGAGGAAAACACTGCTGTCACAGAACCACGGAAGTTTCATTTAACCTGCACTGATTGTTTTGAAATAACAGAGGAAGACTCCCAATACTTTCTTAGTTTGTAGAAAAGTGCATCAAAAATGGGCACTTATAGTCTTCGTGAAATGCACAGAGTTTTTTGAATAGAGAGGCTTGTTTTCTTGTTGGTTTCTGTTTGGTTGGTTTTTTTTTTAGTTTATCTGCATGTTTAAGATACCTTTTAAAACTTCTAACACTGAGAGATGACACTTAAGGAGCAGCAAGTAACTAATACTCACTTCTCATCTCTTTGGGATGCCTGAATAATGCAAAGGTCTTCATTCTTAAAATGTCATTTCTCTGTGGGTGGCAATGTATGAAAAAAGAATCATTTAAGCATCACAGAGATGAAGAGGACTAGAATCTTAATTACTGTGGCTGTTCAGCTGCTGACTCATCTGTACTAAGTAAATACTGAATCATTCTCATTCCTGGTCAATTCAAGCCATATCAGTCAAATTCGCAGAATTTTCTTAGAAATTGTGATTCATTCTCTGTAAAATAATAGAGAATACAGAAAAGCTGTACCAGTAGCAACATTGTAATCATGGCACTTTTCCTCTAGCAATTTTCAAGTTTTAATTTGGATTTTGAATATTCCTCACCTGAGGCAATGCTATTTTTCCTTGATTCAGCCTGAAGTCAAACTATTTATACATAAGTATGTGCACATTTCCTGGACAAAATAATCCTTGCAAATGTCTTAAGACGGTGAACTTGAATCTCGCTTTGAACAAAAGATTTGCTGCTTCAACACATTCTCTGTCTCATAAAGATTGCCAGTTGTCTCTTGCCCAGATTTTAATTGTTGAAACCATAATCCTGACTTCCCCTTCTGCACTTCCAACACCTGGATTACTTACAAATCTCTGCTTTTCTCACATTTTTTTATGCAGTTCCTCAATTGTGCCAGATGGTGGCATTTTAGAAACGTGTGAGGCTCACCCAACTTAAAAATCAAGACATTTTCCAAATTCACAGCTCTACAGAGCCATGTCTTGATGTACAAATAATTCTACTGTTGAAAAGCTGGCTGAAAAGCTGAAAAGAGTGGAGGAAATAACAGGCATTTGAGGGAAAAAGCCTCTCTTTTTTTATAATTATAGGCTTTTCCTAGCTTGGGTGAGACTGAATGCAATCAGGCTTGTAGAAATAATCAAATTAATGAAAAGAAAGAGGCCTCACCTGGCAGGCCACCCAGGTAGGTGACAACATTTGCCATCATTGCTTGATGCAGAGTTGAGAGTTGCTCAGAATTGCTTCTGTCTGTGTGTGAATCAACAGCCAGTTCAAGCTCCTGTTTGGTCACTAGAAGTCCAACCTGCACTTTTCTGGGGGTGCACAACTTCTTTGATTCCAGCTGTGCAACAGTGATGTTCCCAATGGCCACAGTGATTTTCTAGATGGAAGAATGGCAGATCACCAAAGATGTCACATGTAACTTTAACACATCATTATACTTGGTTCTGGTGCACTTTGTATTTGCAAGTGGAAGAAAATATTAAATACTGGTACCTTCAGCTGGAAAAGCTGATGTGTAACCATCATTTCTGATGATGAAAGCCATTCTTAAATTTATAATTGAGAATGTTTTACAGGGAATAACTTTGGGTACAAGTCTGAGGTGAAATCCTGTTTCACCTACAGTTTTAAAGGTCCCCAAATGTTCACTACAGGTTCTTATTTTGGGAAAAAGCATGGATCAGCCACGCTGTATAATTATGCTCTAGCTTGGAATGGCTGATGTAAACTTAAGGCCAACAAAATCTGTTTATAATCTGGAACCAACATGATGCCATTACTGTATACACTGCTATCATAGCTCCCTTTCTGCTCTGAACATTTGGAAGGAAAGGTTAAAGAAAACATGATGTGATGAATCTGAGCTAAGATTATATAAAGCAATCTCCTGGCATGAGTGATTAGTGCTTAGTCACTGCTGCAGCAATCATTAATAGAAAGATATTTTCTAATATGATCTAATAATCTAATATGATTATATATGATCTAATTTTCAAAATATTAAACTGGGCTACCAGCTCCACTGCAAGTGTGAGTAGCTTCTTTTAGTTTGGTTTTTCACCTGGCAGCTGCTAGGAGAATTTTAAGATCACCTGTGAGTCAGAGGAGTTAGAGTCCACTATGGACAATGCAAGAGGCACTGTTTCATTAGAAACCAAGGCAAACATAACACCAGTGTCTGTGGATGGGCGAATAGTCAGAGTCACATTTATTAGCCAATCTTCAGCACTGTCAAGATTATCTGTTTTAAAGAGAATAATTGAAATTAGTAAATCCACCTGCTGATGAAAAATTAATATGGGGTTAAACATTAGTATTTAATCTCCTCCCTACTGTGGAAAAATTAGTGCTAATTTTG
This sequence comes from Drymodes brunneopygia, assembly GCA_013400955.1. Taxonomy (NCBI): domain Eukaryota; kingdom Metazoa; phylum Chordata; class Aves; order Passeriformes; family Petroicidae; genus Drymodes; species Drymodes brunneopygia. The sequence continues at coordinate 491,434 of VZTZ01002460.1, read as the reverse complement.
GAACTTATAGAAAGAACATTAATTCTAAAGAAACCCAAGCAAATAAACAAACAAAAACCCAGTTAACTTTTAATCCTATATCTTCAATAGTGTCCAACCTTTGCAAATAAACTTCTGAATGTAAAGCACACCAGAAACTGAACAGATGGCACTACTGGGATCAGAATTCTCATTCAAGCAAATTCCTAACAGTTAAGGGAATCACTGGTGGTTGCAGTGGCGTACAGCTCAGTTTGTGTGGGTTTTTAAATTTTCTTTCTCTTAAAATTTCATCAGTTCTGTCACCAGCATAGCAAAAAACATAGGGATAGAAAAATTACTTACTATAGTTTATCTGGAATGCTGCCATTCCAGTGCCAGGGTAGAAGGATCCTCTCCCCACTGCTACTAAACAGTGTTTGCTTTGTTTTTCTTGAATAACTTCGTTTACTCCTGAGTGTCCCTGGTTCATCAGGTTCCAGGCCCGGATACAACCATCCAGCCGAGGGTTAATCTGAAGCACAATGACAGCAATGGGGGTTTGAGTCCAAAGTTGGGTTTAAAATGTTAATAACGAGGCATTATTTTACATATCAGCTTCTTTCTGTGCAGTCAGTAGCAATGCTATAGGTTCCAGCAGGGATGATGGGAGAAAACAGAGGGCAGGCATTTGGTATGTTGGCCTTCAAAAGGTGTTTCTGGTTTAACATTTCCCACCCTGCTGCCAGGGATCTGGACAAAAAGAGATTCCTTCCACTTTTAAAGCTCATGTTGTGACCCAGACAAAAGGACAGCAGATTTTGTGTAGCTGAAAGATAATGATCACTAGTAATGCTCCTTGTTCAAAGCTTTATCTTTGTACCAAAGTATAAAGAAATTTCTGGAATTGTTTGTTATTGGATAAAGGGATGTTATTGTATTGTTCCATAATTTTTTCTCTGCTTTGCTTTTGAGCAAAAATTGATTTTTTAAATTTATTTTTTTAAAAAAATCTAAACTCTGTTGAGATTGCTAATTAGTTTGAAGATTCTGAACTGTAAAGCAGACAATTTCAACAACTTGACTTGACTGTAGCCACTCCTTGGGGTTGGGAGACTGAAAGAATCATGGGCCTTGTCCAGCCTGGGCTGTTCCAAAACCCTGTAAAGATGAAAGCTCTCTGTGCTGCCTCCACAGTGAATGCTGCACCTATTTAGAGCTTAGCAAAAGCCAGGAGCAGGGCATGAATCACCCTGAAATGCACTCTCAGCAGCACTGGTGGTGATTTAGGGAATCTTGAAGCTATATTAAGAAACATGCTCCTGAATCCTCAAAGATTAGACCAGAATTGCTGTGTTTTTGCAAGTGAAGCCTTACTGAAGACAGACTGCAAAGCTTCACATGTGTTTACTTTCAAAATAGTGGTTTAATAACCACATTTTCATTTTCTAAGTGGGTTCCATGCCAGGCTTGCTTCTTCTGTGACTCCCAGGAGTAGAAAACTGAACAAACAGAGCAGTATTAATCAATCAACATTAGTCTTATTATTATTTAATTACCTGTTTAACAAGAGTACTGCCCACTCTGCGAGGTAATCCTGCAATGTACACCTTGGTTTCCAAGAAACCCTGGGATTGTTTAAACAGAATTCCAGGGCTGTTGATACTCATCACAGCCTCTTTAGCTATTTTTACACTGATGCTGTGTTCCAGCTCTTCAACTGATATCTGGAATAAAATAAAAATAATTACATTTACACACACACACAAAAATGTAGAATATATTAAATACTAAGAACATAAGCCTAATGAAGCATGACTAATGTACCTTTAAATATCTACCCTGTAAAATAGTTTTAATCCAGTCACTATTTACATTGTTTTAAACTTGATGCAGGACAGCTGTCCATATCCAGGGATATTCACATGAGGATAACAAACAAAATCTAACTGACATTAACAATTTGGTATGCTCTACAGATTGTGTAAGTGAGAAAGGCTTTTCTTCTCAGGTATGAAAGCTTGAAAAGCATCTTGAAAAGATGAATTTTTGGTCTTGCAGATGTAAAACTTGCTCTAAACACACAGTATGCAATAACTGTGCACTTGACCATGCAATTGCAGTTTTGAATATTCTGCCACTTTCCTTTTCAAGTTTAAAATTAATAATTGCTACGTTGATAGCTAAAGGCAATTATCTCTTCCTTGATTGTTAAAAGGTAGAAAAATTTCCCAATGCAAGGCATTCCTGTGCATTTTTTGGCTGGTTTATAAATCTGGGGTTTGAGTACAACATTTTAAGCCTTTTAACAGTTGCTCAGTTTCTCCCCACTTTATTTATCAGCATTTTCTCACAGTGAGTACAAGGAAGGGAACGGGAGAAGAAAATCCAACTTACTATATGCCACAGCCCATCATTGATGGCTTTGCCTCCACTGGTGACTTTAGTTCCAAACTCATTCTTGAATTGAATCTCAATTTTTCCATCTCGAAGAGCAAGCAAAATCCATGCTGAGTTGTCCAGGGATTCTGCATACAGGATGACTCCCTCTGCATCGTATGTCCGGAAATCAAACTCTGCTGTAAATCTGAGTTGTGAAGAAGGAATCTTAATAAGAAGACAGGAAAGGTGAAATACTGTACAGTTTAGGATAACTCATTAGCAGGGTTAGAGAAAGGTTCCTAGATGATAACTTTTGGTGTCTCTGGATCTGAGCAGTTGTGATTTTTTGCACAGTTAGTCAAAAGCAGAATGGAATTTAAGCCTTGTTCACCCAAATCCAGTGGGAAGTTTCCAGCTTAACACTCTGACCTGGGATTTGAAAGAACCTTGGTGCAGTTCCCAAATTCATTCTGAGCTTTCCTTTTGAAGGATATCCCACTCCACTGTGTAAGGAGATAGATATAATACTCCTATTGCATTATGTAGGGATGCAATGCAGACAAAATAGATCTTTCATGTGCTTCAGCAAAACTGGGTTGCCAAGTGTTGTCCTGAAAGAATTATAACCTAGAAATTCACTCTGCCTTTTATATGCCATTCTCTCATTTGAGGATTTGTTGCCTGGATCTAGGTTGAATGTGTGTACATAGCAAGATTAGGATTTACAGTGCAGTAGAAGAGAAGAGAGTAGAAGTAAAGTAAAAAACAGTCTTTGGGACTGGATGAAATAGATTAAGAGTGAAAGGAGAAAGCAAAGAATCTGGAAGTTGGTTTGCCAAGGCAGCTGTAACTCAGAACTGGGCTGCTGTCCCTCGCAGTGCTGCTCTGTGTCCCCTAGATGGGGCTGTCCCTCGCCAGAAGCACCAAAAAGCGCTCTGTGTTTACACCACACTTCGAACGTTTATCATCTCAGAAAGCTCTTCCAGGACAGCATTAGTGCCCGGTCAACTCGGAACAGCAGCAGAGGAAAGAGTTCTCAGTATTTATGTCCATCTGTACGGCTCTGAGGCTCTGGGGATCACCAGCACAACAGCTGCTGCTGCTGTTACCTTCCAATTGTTTGGCCAGTAAGTCAGGGAACGCTGCAATTTTGGCTGCTGCAGCAAAGAAGTCCAAGAGCAATAAAGGGGTCAGTGCCACTGGCAGTCGCTGACAATTGGAAAGAAAATCATCCAGCTGGTGCTCCAGACAAGGTACTGTGCTCTGTGGTGTCCTGGGAACACTGTGTGTGTGAAAGGAAGCCCAGGGAGGGGCAGGGGGGCAATGGCCTGGTTTTGTTGCCCAGCAGGATGGGCAGAGCATGTCACAGCTTCTACCCCGAGCAGGGGTGAAGCAGCAGCAGCATCCAGACTGAAGCCATTGCCATGCATAACTAGAAGCTATTCTCTAACTATTTTTTTATAACCTCTGATTTTATGTTGAATTTTATGTGTTTTATCCTGTTCATTCATTCATTCATCACATAAAGGTATCTTACCCAAGGAGGAAATGGTGATTTAATTTAGGCATGCAATGCACTCTTCCTAAACCTTCAGAAAATGAAGGGAACAAATGTCTGTCATTACAATGCATACTTTTATCAACAGCAAATGCTTACCTTGTGACATTTGGCAGCTTGAACTTTAAGTAGAGAACGGGAATTCCTATAAATTGCTCTGCCAGGTAAAGCAGTTGATAATTCTTTTCAAGATTCAGTGGAATGCACTCAGTAACAGACTGCAAATGGTAAAGAAAAAAAGCTGTTAATGCACTGTGATAGCTTATGAAGCAACTCCTGTTGTTGCCTGCAAGACTTTTATTTTTAAAGTAATGGCTTATCTCTGGGGTTTTTTTCTGTTTTTTTTTTTAACTTGAATACCTATTTACAGATTAAGTGGTGTGGTTCTGCTTTTGTGTGAAATGTCCATTATTTAAACTGCTGGACGATAATCCAGGTTGACACACAGCTCTAGTGCATTGAAACTAGTATTTAAAGACTTAGTTTTTGAATTAAGAATTCCAATCTTCCATCAGGCACTTTCACCACGGATATATGACACCCATCTTCTAGGGAACTACCAAGCTCCATTATTAAAGTTCTGCAGAATCTAAACCTGCTCAGGTGTTAGAAGGGATGGACCAGAGCTGTATCTTGGCAAGACTGTGCTAAAGAAAAATTAAAAAAATCACAGTGCTTATTCTTCTAGGTATTCATCTACCTGACATTTCTATCCAGCAATAATGTCTATTGTATACACTCTGTGTGTGGAAACAGGAGGGAAGGCTCTTCCAGAATGGGTTTAGAGCACATGTCTCATGGACAAGTGGGAGTTTCAAAGTCTTTCTGATCCAAGGTGAATCCCTCAAAACATTCTGTGACTTCTACCCTGACTTTGCTACTACTGATGCAGCAGTTCCCCTAAATGTACAGGGGCCCATCTTGAATTTTATGGCTACTTCATTTTATGGCTGCTGGTGTCACTAGTCTTTGGATTACACATATTTTCAGCAGGCTGAACTTTTCTTTTTCCCAATTAAAAAGGCATGAAACTAACTTCCAGATAGAGAATTAATCACTTTTGAACAACACTACTGCAAATAAGAGCAGCATCTTCCAGCATCATTACATGTCACTATTTCAAGGATGAACAAAATGAAATAGAATGACTGCCAAGTGTTTTTCAGGTACTAAATTTCAGAAAGTACAAACAAGACCTAATATACAGATGCTGGAACTTGTGTCAGATCTTGTTTCTGCAGTTTAAGCCACATTTTTTTATACTCTGTTAGAAGTGTTTTATTGTTGTTACAAGTGTTTTATTGTTGGCAGTTATCTGAGCTCACTTCACATAACATCTCAGACGGCCTGAACTTTTCAAAGTATACAGAGAACCACTTACAAAAAATCCTTGGACTTCAATCCTTGAATCCTGATTCTCTGGAGTTTCAAACTTCCTGCTCCTAAGAAGTGTAAATTTTCAAACTGATCAAGAGCAGCCTATTCTGGCTGCAAGATCTTCTCCAATTGGCAAGTATTACTGAGTGCTTTTCCTTAAGCTATGGCAGATGAGAAGTGTGGAAAACAATCCAGGGTTTTTTTCAATCCAAACACAGTAATTCTGAAATAGTGAGCGAAAACTTTTGCACAGCCTAAGGAAAACTTGGGAACATATGGACAAAAGGAACATTCTGTCTCTGAGTAGGCTGAACAGGAATTATTTGTTTGATAGGAGAAAGCTGAGGCTTATTTTGGAAGCAGCAGGGAATAAAGATGCCTGGCTAAGCAAGCTGCTTCTGACAGGACTCCTGAAAATGAGCATGCATGAACTGAATGCCATCCAAATCCCTGCTGCTTTGTGAGCCAAACCATAGATCAGAATCCCCAGCACTTTCTCAGGAATTTTGAATCAGTTCTCAAACAGCTTCCTGTTTTCCTTAATCTAAGCTATCCTCTCATCAAGAAATACCCAACTTTGTGATTTTCCACAGGGAATTTTACATAGCACAGTTTTACCTCACAATTCTTCATGTCCTTAGAGAGCTTGAACCCTTTCTTGCCATCACAATAGCAACTGTAACTTCCTGGTGTGTTCACACAGAGTTGAGCACAAATATTTTCGGCACATTCATCAATATCTAGGGGAAATTGAAGCAGACAGGAAGATTTATTCATGGCATGGACTGAAAACTAACACAAATTAATGGAATAATGGACAGGAGAGATTCTCTGGAATAAAGTGAAGCTAAAAGGTGATTTAGTAATTTGATAGAGGCCTGGAGTGCAGAGCTGGAGACAATTTGGTCTCATTTCTGAGGCATAAGGTGGCTGAATTAGTAAAAGAGATCTCATAAACTGCTACCACAGATGGCACAAATCCCATTCTGGATCAGATCTCTTACCTTCCTTAGAAGAGACGATGAGAGTTCAGATTATTAAAAGTATATATGAGAAGTATGTGAAGGAAGGATGTGCTTTACTAATATAAACACCAAACAATCTCAGGGCTAAATACCTTTTAAAATAACTTAGAAGAATCTCATAAATGCCTAAGTTTCAGACAGCATCGACTCGTGGAGAGTAGCCTGATTTGAGCTGTGATTTAAGCTAAATCAAGTAAAAGAACTTCATTTTATAATTTAGAAATGAAAGGCTGTTTAAAAGGCCGATGTAAATTTTACATTTCCAATACAGAAATAAAATCTTCCCTTCACAAGAGTCCAGTGAGGGTGATATGGGCCTCAGATGAAAGAAACTGCAACATTTATTCCGAAACAAATGGCCCTTCTAGTGGGAAGAAAAAATTTTGTACCAATGCATGAATTTAAATCTGGGGGTTTTTAAGACTAAAATACCTTTTTTTTTTCCTTTGCTGTTGCTTGGAGGAAGAGAGGTAAGGAAAAAGATAAGAAACCCTCTTCTGTTCCAGTCTAATAGTATCTGTCATCATAGAGAGAGCTCTGCATAAATGTATGTAAATTCAATTTTTCTAATAAGCATAATTGAATTGAGCCTCCTACAAGCAATATGACAATGAAAAGCTCATGTAATTTAGTATTTCTGTAAGGCTACATTCCTGTCAGGCTGCACAATCCTGTCCTTAGACAGGATTTGGTGACTCATTTAATGTGGTTACAACAAGGTCTAAAAGCTTAGCAGCATAATCCTCCTGCTAGGGAGGTAAGACTTTCCCCGTTGGAACGTCCTCATCTTGCAACCTCCTGAATCCCTGTTCCAGTAGAAAAACAACACTTACATGGCTTGCATCAAATTGAATTTATCTGAAGGAAACCGTAAGAGGAGTAAGAATTAATTACTGTGAAGTTTTTCTCACTTTGCACAGCCGAAGGAAAACTAAGGTGCATGCTGGAACAGAAAATTGTCAGTAGTGTTTTAATCCCATAGCAACTGGACACCTGGATATGTAATCACTGCCACTGTGCAGAGCTTTGTCACAAGAGACCTGCAGGAAAAGCCATGGAGTAAAAGATTCATGGCCAGCAAGAAGCTGATTTTATGTCCTTTTGAGCAGTAACATATGGCAGCTTTTAAAAGAGAAACTGATAGATTTTTCTTAAACTGCCAGTGTAGATTTGTCTTCATTGTAAAACCCTAAGAGCTTTCGTATCTATTTACAACTGAAATTTAATTTCTGATGTGCAGTAAACAAACTTTAAAAAGCAAAGAGAAATAAAACATTCTAAGATAAACATGCAAATACTGTCACCACTTGAAAAGTTATTATGGTTTGTATGAGTGGCTTCTTGTTACTTCACTGCTGGCTATCAATACGTTTCAACTTTGCTGTAATTGTTACAGAACTTTGGAAATTTTTAGTGACAGATTTTCATTTCAGGAAAGATTCTTTTGGAGCAGCTTCTTTTTTTCATAGCTCCTTCTCTGGATATTTCAGAATAGTTTTATTTAACATTTGAGATATTTTTAAAAAAATCTTTACAAAAAAGCTTTAGAGAACTGCCATGCTGCCATGTAATATAGCCTGACAACCTAATGAACAATTAATTGAACAAAGAATATGAAGATTAAGAAATACATCAGTAGATGAGGAGCTGAGTTTGGTATAGCAGTGGATTAAAAAAAGAAAAGGGGAAAAGGAAAATGAAAGAGATGAAAAAGGGGGAGCTGGGGGCAAAAACCCACCTTCACAGTTCTTGGAAGTTGAATTATAGGTGTAGCCTTCTGGACATTGACATTCATATCTCCCCTGGGTGTTTTTACAGATGGCTGTCCCACAGATGTTTGGGTGTAGCACACATTCATTTATATCTAGAAACATAAAGAAGTTATTAAAAAACAACTCCCACTCTTGCACACCGTTTTTCTTCCCAGCCTTATCCAACACCGTGCAAACTGAGTGAGGCTGGCAAATTTTCCTGGTAGCTCTATCTTGCTTTCACAGCAGACTAGAGCTACAGCCACAAAGATTTCCAGAGGGCTATAAAAGACACTTCTGCATGCCCCCAGTGAAAAAATCCTCTGCCTGCCTATCTTTGCCATCCCTTCATGCCTTCTGTGGGTAACAGGGAAAGGGATGTCGAGGAAGGCAGAGAGAGAAATAAGCTGCAGATTTCCCATAAATTAAAACCAGACTACACAATAAAATTCCATCTTAGAAAAAGACATCCAGGAAGACAAGAGATAATCCAATCAGAGGTTCTTCCATGCTACAATCAATTCATGTCAGTTTTCTTGTAATTGGCTATGCTGATAGGTGTTCAAGTCCCTCACTGTCTCTCCATCCCTCAAACCATTTTAGTGTCTATCTTCTGTCTTGTTTCCAATTTTTCAATGTCATTCTCCCAATGCAGATGTGACAACTGGATTCAGGGTACAGCATCAATCTTATTAAGTGTCTTTGAGGCAGAAAAATATCAGATTCCTGGTAGTACTTCACTCCCACTCATGAATGCAGGGATCAGTCTGGTTTTCTCTGTGGTTTTGTAGTAGTTGTGGAAATGGTGCTGCACAGGATATTCTGCCACTGGCTTGCTTGGACTCTTGCAACTTTATTTAGTCAAAGCTGCTCTGAATTCAGACTACTTTTCTACAGTTAATAAGTATATTCCAAATTCCTGATTGTTTAACTTTGTAGTTGGATGCAATAAAATACTTGGATGCAGTTTATAAAATTATTAAACTAACACTCAAGGCACTAAAGTATATTAGTCTATTTTTATCTTTGATTACTTTTTTACCAGATTTTCCAGTATCTGTCCAAGAATTCCAGAAGTTCTAACCAATTTAGCTGCTTGCCCTTTTTCATAAACCCACAGTCTTCTGTTATTCTGGCATTTCTTTGGACGTTATAAATTCATAAAAATATTTAGACTAAAAGGAAGTGACAGTGGAAGATGGCCATCAAGTTTAGCCTCCTAAATTATCTGACATTATCCAAAACTTGTTGTTATAGTTTCATAATAAACTATGACATTAACCTGGAATGAAGTTGTAATTTTTTCTAACTATGCAGTAAGAATGGCTGCTTATGTCAATGCACAGTCCTTATTTGGAAAGGAATGAAGCATTTAGGTCATGACCAACAGCAGACACAAGCACGTACAGAAAAAATTGTGTTGGGTGAATCAAAGAAAAATCTTTCTCTCCATTATGAGATTTGTTTGGATTCATTAATAGTTTCTTCTCCAATGAACTTCAAACTGCAGAAAGAGCAGCATGGCCAATTAGGAGTGATTTAGCCTAAACCAGTGTTTACCAGAGAGAATTTCCATGGAAACAGTATCAGCTATTCACATCACTTCAGAATCTTGTTTCAGTGTGCTTGAAGGATATGTGAAACTGCTGAGAGATCAAAACAAGCTTTATAGAGCTCTAGTAATGAAGTAGAATCTCATCTATGGCCTTTTTCTCTTTCTTTTTTCCCCATTGAACCAGTTCTTTACTTGGCTGCCCAAATGCCTGCAGTGTGTAAGGAACGAGCAGTCAAGTCAAAGCAGGATCACATCTTTCAGAGGCAATGCAAGAGCATTTATGGAACTCTGGGATCAAACCCTTCCCTCTCTCTGGTCAGCAGGCACTGTGGTGGCAAGGAAAGATGTTCCCCTGAAGTCTCCCTACCTCCACAATCCCGTTTGTTGGAATGCATGAAGTAGCCATCCTCACACAGGCAACGGAAGCTCCCAGGGAAATTGGAACAGCGTTGGCTGCAACCTCCGTTGAAGTCTTCACATTCATTTATATCTACAGAGAAACGGGAATAAAACCCTCTGCTGAGAGGAAGGCATCCACTGACCAGCTGCAAATATTATTCAATAGCAGGAATGCAATTGTGCTTCTGAGAACCAACATCACATGAAACTGAAGACTGTACCTTCCTCACAGTTCTCTCCTCTCCATCCTGCTTTACAGACACAGGTGTATTTGGCTTGTCCATCTATGCAATCCTTATATCCCTCTTTATGGCATGGCAGGGGGCTGCACTGGTTGGAGATTTCTGTGGGATGGAAAACACGGAAAATCCTTGTTATTTGGGGTTATTTCTCCTCAAGAATCACTTTAGTCTTTCTTCTTCTCTTCCTACAGGTACCTGTCATGAAATAGGAAAGGTCTTGATGAATAATATTAAGTACTCCCACAACAATCTTGCTACTCATTCTGTCAGTAAGAATTTTTAAGTGACTGAGAACATACAAAGCCACCAATACTTTTTCTTTGTCAGGCAGAAAACAACTAGAAGGCAAATTACTTGCTAAGCTAATCCCTGCAAGATGTGACCAGATTTGGTATTGTTTTCATTACATTTTAAGGATGTATTTCAGTTTTTAAAGAACAGTGCTCTGCCCCATCACATTAACACAAATTTCACTAGAAAGATCGAAGTTTCAAGAATTCAAGATTAGGGAGTTGAGTTGCTCTGATCAAGAGTGGTCACACGGAGAAATTGGTAATTTATTGCATTATTACAAACTGATCTGGAAAACATGTTCAAACATGACCACATGCAGTGTAATTATTAAGGATTTTCTTTGCCTTCCATTGCTTGCAATGATAGAAACAGTGTCAGATGGTTAAGGGTAAGTATCCTTATTCAAACTAACTGGAAGTTTCTTTGATATAATCAAGCTGTAAAAATTTAGGCGGTTTAGAGAGCTGTTATACTGTGACAAGTAGGAAATATGGTAAAAATGTCTTACTATGAATTTACCAGAAAGAACACAGTTCACACTGGACCTGTGAATGTATAGGCATAAAAATAAGTATTTGAGATACATCCCAAGTTTCATACGTTTGTTTGGAGTCAATGACTGTGCTCCAAATAATGTTTTGAATTTTCTTTATTTTTGAAAATTTGAAGTTTTCAGCTGGTAATGTAACTGTGGGCCAAAGAGTGGTAGAAAGGACAATTAACAAGAGAGTCTCTTACCCTACCTGACAGAACATGACTTGCTAGAGGCAAAGGGTCTGGCACAACTGTTAAAGATGTGGCACAGTACAGAGGACACACTGTCCCCAGTGGGAACATTGGTAGGTTGGTGTAGGACACTTCTCTTTGTAGAATAACTCTGCCTTCCATTTTGCAGTTAATTATGTTCCTTTATGAAGTTAAAAGCAGTCACTTAAAGTGCTTTCTCTGGAAATGCTCTGTCTCACCTCACATTTTTTGGTCGATTTCTGGTTTAGATTATCGAGTTTGCCTGACAAATGGTTATTTGTCTCTTTTTGTGTCCCTGTGAACTGTTTTTAAGCCAGCACTTACCCTTGACACAAGCCCTCAGGTCAGCTGGAGAGTCAGGAGTGACTGCAGACACCCTGAACACCCCTGCTCGATGGGAGGCAAGGCAGCCTGCAAATGCAAAGCCACACAGTCAGCTCAGGGTCCAAACACTCATTTACACCCAAATTACACCACCTGCTGCACAGCATCTTCAAAGGGCCTGTTCTCACAGCTTGAATTACAGAACTGGTCTGGGCATGTTAAGGACAGCTGATCACAGCCCAACCTTCAGAGTGTCTCTGTGAGGATCTCAGCACACAGGATGTTCTCTGCATTATAATCAGCATGGAAATCATCCCAGTGCCAGGGGCACAATAACTAAACCAGTGTTATCCAAATGAGAGCATCACTGAATGATACACTGCAGTTGTTTAGGGGGTTTTTTTGTACTTACTTAAATATTTGGGATAAAAATACTCCTGCAGAAAGAAAAGAAAAATAAAGGCTAAGAAAAATTTCAGATAGATAAAATTACAGCAAAATACATCACTGAATATGTTCTAAAATACATTGGCATTATAACTACAAAACAAGAAAAAGGTCACAGATTGTAGGCCTGGTTTTCTATATCACTTGTTTGGGCTAAAGCAAAAGATTATTTAATACACACAAGACTCAGTGAAGAGATTAAAAGACTGCATGGAATTGGATATCTGCAAAATGGAGGCAATGAAAATGAATGGATTGTCAAAATTACTTTGAAAATGTCTCTTCAAAAATGGGAGGATCTTGCCCAATTTTGTTACTGGGAGCTGTGAATCCCACATGCTTCTATCTTTCCCTGTGCAAAGAACTACTGTCTATGTCATAGATACTCATAAAATACTTACAGTTTCAGGATTATTTTCAAAGATTTCCCTGGCTTCTTCCCTATTGCATAGTTCTTCAATGCATTCTCTTTCTAGGTTTCCCTTCTTGCTTTCTTCCATGAAAGAGTTTGCTCGGCGTTTCCTCAGCAGGAACTGAGAAGCATACTGCTGGGATAAAACTTGGGAGAAACAAAGCAACTCTGTTATTATTCATCTCTTTCTGTAATAGCTGAAAAATGCTGTAAACGCTGGGCAAATATGAGAATCTAACACGAAATTCTGAATTAAATCAGGAGTTGATGTTTGCGATCGTTTTGAAAAATGTGAGCAAGAAATTCTAGGATTCTGTATGTGGGAGCTGTTTCTGATCAAAAAATCCTTAACCTGTGCTATTAACCCTTAATATCATCCATGCCTGAAGCACAATTTAAGTGTCATACTCAGGACAAGATCATTATTCTTTTAGATTGTGGTTATTACAAAGTTAGATATGTAACCAACAAGTAGATAAAAAAGCTGATTCTATTACCTGTTTCAGTGACCTGCAAGTAAATACTCTGATCCTATTTAATTTATGTGAGACCAAAATTATGTCTTATAAAGACAGGCTACCTGTTATATGTTATTAGCATAAATGTAATTTTATTTTTCAGAATGGTAAAGGACAAGACAAAGGTGAGAATGCTATCCTGGGAATATCAAGGCAGACAACCTATAAATACATTCATATTTTACAAGGTAAAACAGAATCCTATCCGGTTTTTATATTTCAGATCCAGCACACTGTGAGTCATTACTTAATTTTCATCTATCTGGTTACAGTCATTTTAGTGACTTTTAACAAGTAGTGAACATTGAGAAACAACACTAAAAATGAAAGATGTCTCCTTCAATGTTCTTGCCAGAGCACACAACAGCCTGGAACAACCACTAAATTAGACTGCCTGGTTTCATTTTCGGAGAGAGCTTGTGATCAAGAGAAAAATGGATGAGCACGCCTGGAAGAAGTCCAGCTGATGGATTAAAGAGTGTAAATGACAGATGTCAACTGGAGAGCACCACACTTCTACTCCTGCCCCCTTCTCCTCAGCCTCGGCACAACTCAACCTTTCAGAGCAGCCCAAAGGTGTGAGGGTTGTGACACCTGCCGTGCAGATCAGATGTGGTGGCCATACATTTCTTTTTCCACAGCAAAGAGCCATTCAAGCAGACAAAGTCAGTCCAGTATTGCCTGGGACAACTCAAACCCAGAGCACCTTCACGAGCCACGCCAGCAGCCAAGTGCCACAAAGAGCTCCCACTTTCTCTGCACTAACAAGAAAGGAAAAAATTTAGGAAGCTGCCTAGAAAGAGCAGCTAATGAGGCTTAGAGTCTGAAGAGAGACAGATTTAACATTTAACTAAAACTACACCATCTTAAACACATTAAAGGTCACTATCAAGTGACAGGGAACACAACTGATGCATTTTGAGGTACTGCAACATTGGGCAACGACCTGAAGAAACCTTTGTGTTGCAGCCTCCTGAGTGAATTTAATGTAGGTTGAGCTTTTAACTACAAACTGATCTATTTGCTTTCATTCTGGTAAAACTAATCATCCTGGAAAGGCAATAAAAAAGATTTCCTGGGCATAAGTACCACAGCTCATCTCCAAGGTTTTGCAGCACAGCTCCATCTCAGAGAGCAACCAGCAAGTTGCTTAGAAATGAAAGAAGTGTCATTCTAACTCACTAGAGTAAATGCTTTATTTCTCACTAGTAAGAAAGATGCAGAAAGACCATCTGTCCTGAGGCAAAAGGAACGACAACAAAAACAGGAAAAGTGAGTATTATACCTACTGGGTTTATTTCCACTCGAGAATTCTACCCCCACAAAGATGTTGACATGGCTTTGAGGCAGAGGCTCTGTGATGTAGATAAGCCCTAATTCACAGCTGACTTTAAACCATGTTGTTTTGACCTTTAGCTACATCACTGTCATTTTCACATGGTTTTACAGCAAATAAAAGACAGGAAATTTTCAATTGTGTACAAACAGATCTAACACTTCCTGCTCCATGTCTTCAATACAGTGGGGCAATGGGAACATGTATTTTCCCCAAAATAGAGGAGTTTATCCTTCTCCCAAGTTGATTTCCTATGACTTGTGACTTTAAAAAAAACATGTAACTCAGAACAAATTCCATGTTTTTTTAGTGCAAATATTTCAATCCCCACACACAGAATTAGCAGTGTATTTATTCATCTGTGTCTTAATTACAAAGATTATGATAGGACCTTTATTAGAAACACAAAACCCTGACTGCTGCTGCTGCCAGTCTGATTACAGGAAACTCCAGCCTCTTTCTGACCCTGCCAAACCAAGTTAACCCTTCATGCACTCAGGGTGCTTCATCTGGTGATCACTGAAGCCTAGTGCAACTCCAGAGCCTTCCAATTTCCAGAGGTAGTGTACAGGCACTGTGAAGTGAATGCTTATCAAGCATCTAGAAGTGATGCTATTAAAAAAGAAATAAAAAGATTGTGGGAGAGGATGAGATTCAATGGTTTCTTGCAGCTGTTCTGTTGTGAAGATGCAACCACAAACCTGCTTTAAGTGGGCCACTTAAACGTAACTTAGAGCTGCTTAGCTGAGACCCCAGCCAAGGAAAGCTGTTGCATAAAACTGAATAAAAAGTGATGCCGTATTATTAAGCTGTTTTCTCTTCTCCCCCCTCTCTCCCCTGTCGTTCCATAAATCCCTGGCGCTGTTCAGAGCCAGGGACAGGAATCTGGACAATATGGACCACAGAAGTTTTGGATGAACAGGACAGCTGATTTCCTGCCATTAAGAAAAATGACAAGGTATGCAGTGAAGAAGATAAACGAAATCGAAAACATGATCAAAACAGGAGAAAAGATCATGATGAAATATTTATTAGAAGACTTTCAGGACCCATTAAAAACGTTATAAAATGAACTTTCATCTATTGATATTGCTCCCTTCCTAAATTAGAAACCCTAGCACTTCACAGAATAGTAAACATTAGGTTTCTCTTCTGCCTGTTTAATCATTAGTAAAACGGGTCAGAAACAGGCTTACTTTGAGCTGCAGCTCTGCCTGTTTCAGATACACTGTCTTCTTTCACTTATAAGCGCAAAGACTTTTGTCTCAAACGCAGATTTAATTTCTTTACCGGCATGTGAGACCAAGTAGCTCTTAGAAAGGTTGAGAGGTTTGAAATTATACAAAGGGTCAGTGCCGGTTGCCTGGACTGCACAGTGAAGCCACTCTACTGAGCAGACCACGATCTCCCGAGGGTTGTTCTCGCTAGGGAATCCAGCTCCTTGTGCAGACACTGTCCCGTGGGCGGCCCCAGCCAGCCCCACAGCAGCACACAGCCCCGAGCCCCAGCTCGGCTGCCCCGCAGGAACCGCTGCCGAGCCCCCGGGACCGAGGGGCCGCACGCACCGAGCAGGGTCCGGCCGCGATGTCCCGCACGGCCGGGAAGCGCCGCCCGCCCCCGGCACCGCTCCGGCCGCCC
>VZTZ01002460.1:360124-474970 GCA_013400955.1 Drymodes brunneopygia | reverse complement strand
GGCGGGGGCTCGGCAGCCTGAGGGCTGAGTCTCTCCTTCTTCGCGTCACGGAGGGGATTCTGTAGAAAGCGTTGGGCTTATAAAATAAAAAAGTGATTCCACAGTGAGAGAGGCAGCAAGTGACACATGCGTGGAACGAAGCCGGGATTTTAGAGTTGCTGTTTTCTTGGAAACGGGAAAGGAAGGTTGGGAGCGTGGCCGGAAAGTGCCTTGAACTTGCCTTGAAGCTCCCTTGAACTGCTGGACTTGTAGGAACGTCTCTTTACAGAAAATCTGACGGTCCTGAAGCTGTTCCGCACAAAACTTGAGTGCTTTAGGCTTTCAGGATGTCGCAGCTGTCGCTTCCACCTCATTCAGCCCTTAACTACAATTTTGGCAGAGAGGATGGGATTCACAATTTTTTGCTGAATATGCCTACTCTGCTGCTCAGTCACTCGATTTTCTGTTCAAAATATAACAGAGTAAAATGCCCTTATAATTGACATTCATACAAGGAACATTAAAGTAGGAAGTTAAATAATTAAACTGTGTGAGGAGGGTCAGTTCTAAATTATTTGTTTGGCTGTGTTTCCAGGAAGGCGAAAGCTTGATGTGACTGAAATAAATCATAAAAGCCTCTACTGAAGGTGGTGTGCTGAATGCACTCTGCTAAATGGCGCGCTGGATTCACTGCTAAGTTTTACAGGTTTCTGGGCTCGTTGGTTTTGTTTGAGCTCAGCAAGCTGACGGATGTGAAATCTGGAACAGGTTTGGGATGTTGTTAATGCAGCCTATAAAACACCTGTCATGTGTTCCATACATATTTCAAGCATCCAGTCTCTCCAAACTGGCATAGCAGAATGTGATTTGCTTCCCTACCTCCCACAATTTTTTCAGCAGTGTTCAGTGTCCTTTCCTCCTAGAGTGGCTTGTTTCTGAAAGTTTTTCTCTAATTTGGCAGTTCCTGCCCACTCCCTTTTTATGGTTTGATATTTAAACAAGATTCCTGTGCTAGGGCATAGTTGCTCTCTACTTTCCACTCTTTAATAATTCTCTTCATCTCATGAATCCCGTCTGAATACTCTGGGCCATAAATATGCTCAAGAGCAATTTTGGGACAGTTTGCAAAGATAGTGTATATAATATAGGATGAGAATTGCTCTGTGGGGATGCTCAGGCACTGAAAATGTTACATTTCTGTCATTTGACCAAATGACAATGGCACATTTTGTTCACTGAGCTGTTCCATTTTGCTTTCCAGCTGAAAATTTGTGTAGCTATGTTCTCCAAGTGAGCTTTGTTCAGACTTGCTCGTGGGCTGAGGCACCACAGCCCGTGGAATGGGGGCTTTTTTTTCTTTTATTTAAATGAATTTGTATTCTTCAGAGCTTGGTTTTATTACTTGCAACAGTTGTAATCATCTTGCCCTTTTTAGGAACTTCTCTTCATACACTCAGCTCTCCTGTGGAGCAGCTATTCTCAGGTTCTTGTGGATAATGGAATATAAATGTTTAAAGAGTTTCTGTTGCCTCTGCTTTGGATGAAACCTGACCTGTTTCTGACTCCGAATGACAGCAGATCCATGCAAAGGCATCCTTGAATAAGCTTCATAAGATCAGGAGGAGTTCAGTTCCTACCTCTATAAATTATCTAAGCCATGACAGTTCATTAGGATTGTTACAATCTTTAATTATTCACTTTTTGGCATCATTTAAAATTACCTTAATTTGAGGTTAGTTATAATTTAAAATATGAAAGGAATTTTGATATACAAGATTTAGGAGACCTGCTATGGTAATTCTCAAAAAGAGGAACATTCTTTTTCTTTCTGCTTGAAGAGTAGAAAGTGGGATTGTGGAAAGATGGACGTACTTGGTACTTCTGTTTAATTTAGTGACAATTGCTAGATACCATTTCCAGTTCCTCAAAATACTCATGAGAGAACCCAGTTTCCTTGCTGTGGGAACTTTTTGTGTAAAAGAAATTGACAGTTAAATGAATACACTTAGCAGGTAGGGATGTTCTTTGTTTGTTTTTAATGCCTTATCCTGTTATGTTCTTGTAAGTCTCACTCATGCTTGAAAGTAGTCCTTATTCTCTGTCAATCAGCACAACTGTGGGATGTGCTGGTGAGACAAGCACTGGAATTTTGTAGCTGGATATGTCTTGCTCCTCTAACTTGCAGGTTTCCTTCTGTGCTGTGGCCTGGTGTTATTATTTGGATAAGTTCTGTGTGGTGGCTGCCCAGATATTTAAAAAGGGGGTGGATGAAGTGGGAGAGGGTGGAAAAGGGAAAGATAATAACACTGAACAGCCAGGGAAAAGATTTGCCTTGCTTGTACAGAGTGCCTAACTATGCTTTTTTAAAAATTTTTTTCCTTTTTTTTTTTTCCTCTCTACCAGTGACAAGACAAGATCTGGGCTCTGAAGTCTCTCTGCCAGTCTCCTTGAGTTGCTCTGGCCTGCCCACATCATTTCTGTAGCTGTGGTGGCTCTGGATGGCTGGTGAAGAGGGATGTTCAGTCTAATGGCCAATTGCTGCAGCTGGTTAAAACGGTGGAGGGAACCTGTCAGGTAAACATGGCAAAGCATTTTACATTTCTCACCTTCCCAAAATGTGTTTCACCTGTGTTTTATTCACTGCTTGATATCTGATCATGTCCAGCCTCTCACCTACCAGCACCCCCAGGGCTCTTCTCCATCTGCTCATCCCCCAACCTGTGCTGACACCCTGACCCAGGTGCAGCACCTTGTGCTTGGTCTTACTAAACCCCTCACCTGCAAGCTTGCTAAGGATGCCCTCAGCACCTTTTCTATCTCATTAAAGAAGATACTAATTAACACTGGTCCCAGTATGGATCTCTGAGGGTCACTGACGTCCATTGGGACTCAGAGCTGTCACCACTACCCTCTGGCTGTGACTGTCCAAGCAGTTCCTTATCCACCTACCAGTCCATCCCTTGAACCCATCTCTCCAATTTGGACAGAAATCTAGATAAATGATACCTGTAATCCTTCCTTTGTCCACTGCTCTGGTCACTCCATCTAGAAAGCCTCAAGGCTGCTCAGGGTAAAGTTTGTTTGGTTTTTGCCTTACTCTTCCATTTCTTCTATTTTGAGATTCTAAAGTATAATTTGTTATTTTTAGGTTCTTTTCTCAGAGGTTTTTGGCTCTTCTGAAAGAATTTGTATAAATCATACTTCATAGTTGATACTACTGTAGTTTTAACCCTGCAAATAACAATGTTTTTTAGAATTCCTTCACTTAAGGGAGCATAAAATTGAGCAAATTGTTTTGACCACTGAGTCTTTGCGAATAGGAGGAAGAACTGAGCTCTACACACATAGAGATGTTTTTCCTATTGCTTTTAAAATCCTATCCTGGCAAAAGTATTAACCTGTATACCAGTTTGCTAATAAATTGTGCATTCCTAGCACCACTGGTTTGCATATTTGCAGTCTAGAAACAAAGGCATGGTAAGTCCCACATATTTCCACCATCTGGTGTTGTCCACACAAGTGTTGTACACTTTATGGTGTTGTTCAGACACACTGATGGAAACAGAAATAAATTTCTAATACAGGAAAACCTTTGAGGCAGAGAGATGGTAAAAATACAGGGGAACGGAACTGCAATTACAGAAATTGTTAAAGGGACTGTGACCACACCAAATAAAATTTACAGTACCATGAAATTAAATTGCAGCAGGCAAGTACAAGTTGAAAGCAAAATCATTGTCTCATGTGCAGCTTAGACCATGATATGAGGCTTTCCATTTCATACTTTGTTCTGCTGCTCTGTCTAATCAAATGATTGGACATATTAAACACCAGACACACAGTAGTAACAATGCCTTGGTATTTTGATACCTCTTCTTTCTACTATTTGGTGGTAAATTTGCTGTGCATGTGTTAAAAAATAGAATAAATGATGTGTAACTAGAGGGAAAAGTAATTAAATATCTTTCTCTTTTTTTTTCTCCTTATGGAGGAAGGTGACACTAATAATGGTTGGTCTTGATAATGCTGGGAAAACTGCTACAGTCCGAGGAATTCAGGGAGGTAAGTGATTAATTTATCCTCCAAATGGAGCACTGAGAGTATAATTCCTAATTTTCAATCATTTAAATCTGAAAATATTGTAGCATCTCTTAATCTGTCTCTCCTTCTCATACTGTTCAAAGAAAATATTGGTGGTTATACCATCAAAGTATCACATCACATTGTGATATAAACATTATAATGGACAATACAATCAGTGGACTTGATTACTTGATTTTTTTCTCTTTTTTTCCTTGTGTGCATGTGCTGAAGTTGCTTTCAGGTGACCATTCAGTAATGTGCATACAGCAGTAAATTTATATAAAAATCAGTGTTGTAACTAAGTATATATAAACAGAGAAGGTTTAAAAGAAGGAAATTGCTGTGTAGAACAACATTAAGGATGGTCCTAGTGTTATATTTTTTGTTATATTATTTATAATCAGAAAATGATGATAAATAAAATTGCTACTAAGAGACCACTCGATTTTGAAGGGTACTTGGCCCTGACACATGCAAGCAAGATGTAATTTGAGATAGAACTTATGCTTATGAAAACAAAAATTCTCTGGTTTTTTTTTTTCCCCTCTGCTTGTGGGATTGTCTTTCTAAATAACTTTCATCTTGTGCAAGGACAAGAGTTTACTTAGGAGTGTTTTGGCAGACTTGGAGACTCCACCTCGAGTTTGTTTACTTGTGTTATGTAAGTTCACAGACTTGCTAAAGCACAAAGTCATGAGTATTCTCTCCTATTCCTCCATCACTGCCCTGAAAACAGGAATGTTTTATTATTTAGCCTTCCATTCTATTTGAAAATCACCTTTTCTACCTTTACCATCTGAGTGTAACAGCTATTTCTTAAAGTCCTATTTTTTCAGGGGAAAGAAAATGAGATAAAGATTTGTATTTCTAAAGGGAAAATCAAGGAAAAGATAGTTCTGATAGGGCCTAAGTGTCCTGATTGCCCATCTAGACTGTCTTAAGGGTAGGAGCAGAAGGCTGATGAGGATTTAGGTTCTGCTCTGCAGAGTTCAGTGCTTTTGGCCAGGCCTTCATTTTTTTCCTCTGAAAAACCTGAATTTTACATTTATTTCTCTTGCCTTGTACTACACATCTGCATAAAACTGAGATCCAGCCTTGCAGGCACTATTTGGTGGTGTGAGGCAAGTCCAGGCTTTCTGTGTCCTCAGGAAAGGGAGACAGCAAGCAAAAGTATTAAATAGAAATCTGTAATTTTTTAGCATATTGCATAGCAAATTAGAAAAAAACAGCAAATAAAAATAAGCAAACAGAGGCTAAAACCTGGCCTTGAATAAAGGGAATCAAATAATTTACACCTCAGAAGAACATGGTTTCAGCCCTTGGTCTGAACTTCTGAAGCTGTTTTGGCAACCATGAAGGATGAAAAAGTAAATTTGGCAGAGCAGAAGGGTTCCTGGGTCATAGTGCATCAACTGTTTTGGATGTTGTCCTTCTTAAAGCTGGATTACTCGCACGGAAATGCTTTATAACTGTTCAAATGGGAGGGTTAGTGGTGAGAGTGGAAGTGAAAATGGAGTACTGTGACCAGCGCTGCAATGCAACTGTGGTGTGAAATACTAAAAATTGCCTTTTGGGCTCCTTTCTTTTCTCCCTCTTCCCACTCCCCCAGTGCTCCTATCTAAATAAATGTCAAGTAACTAGTGGAGAAACTAGTTAATTTAAAATTTCCAGAGGAAGGGGAAAATCTCAATGTAAGCAAAAATGTGGTCAGCAATATTTAACAGGGGGGTTTTGCTCCGTGTTTTTAAAGTGCAAATTTTCCTACACAAATCCTCTTGAATTCCTCTTGAAACTGAAGGCTTTCTTCTTTGACAGAGTCTCCTGAAGATGTGGCTCCAACAGTTGGATTTTCAAAAATTAATCTTAAACAGGGACGCTTTGAAGTCACCATCTTTGATTTAGGAGGTGGAAAACGAATTCGGAATATCTGGAGGAATTATTACGCTGAGTCCTACGGTGTCATATTTGTGGTGGATTCCAGTGACATTGAAAGGATGGAAGAAACAAAACAAGCCATGACAGAAGTTTTAAAAAACCCTAAGATATCAGGAAAGCCTGTGTTAGTGTAAGTAATGTAATAAATATTCTCCTAATAATCTAAAATTGGGTGAATTTAGACCTAAATAACGATTTCTGTTGTAACTAATACTGCTGTAACTTCAGTACTAACCAATATTGCAATTATTTTTATGGTTTTATGTTTTATTTAATCCTTCTCAGGGTTATTTATTTCTCTCCTCTTTCATTAACCACGGGAAAATAATAAGGTGGGATTTTTTAATGCTTTAAAAATCTAATATTACTTGAAATGCAGGTTAAAAGGCTTTACAAATTTGGTGTCGCAACATGATGTAAAAATGTTGTTGCTACTTAGGCATACATCAATAAATTAAATGGTG
This sequence comes from Drymodes brunneopygia, assembly GCA_013400955.1. NCBI lineage: Eukaryota > Metazoa > Chordata > Aves > Passeriformes > Petroicidae > Drymodes > Drymodes brunneopygia. The sequence goes on along the minus strand of VZTZ01002460.1, from coordinate 468,509 downwards.
AATGGTTGATTATATTCAGCAATAGTGTGATCTCTCAGCAATAAATGTCTTGTTCACTTAACACATGGTGGTGCTGCTGACACATGATCAACAAAATCTCATTAAAGGAGGCTTGCTTTAATTGTATTGGGCATGTGCTTTTTCTCTGTTTAATAGGGTTTGTAAAATGTTGGAAAGAACATATTCCATTAAATTCCACACCAAAAATATTTGGTAACAAATACTCTTTTGAAGTTAAAAATAAGCTGTGGAAAGTTTAAAATGGTTTATCAAGTCAATATATTTATGTCTGGTGAGCATAAGAGCTCCATAATGCATTAATTGCTCAGCATTCCTGTGCTATCATGAAGAATCTGTACAGGTAAGAGGAGAGGCCTCTCATTTTTAAGAAATAGTGATGCTCTGCTGGTTTGAAGCTGAACTTGGCTAATTGTGTTGATGAAGTGGAGGGATGCTGACAGTTTGCCTTTTAAAATATTATATTAATTTTAATGTTGAGATTTTGTTTGTGGGTGGTCTTTTTTGTTTTGTTGGTTTTTTTTTTTAATAATGAGATACTTGCTATCCATGTAGCAATAACTTCCCTAATAACCTTGCTACATGTTTTAATTAGTGCATTTTAATCTGTTCAGAATAGGCTGAATTGTACAGTGTGGACATAAAACTGGTGCTACATACTCTATCTTACAGAAATATGGGAATATGAGAAATCTGATTTTCAATATGATATTTGCTACAAATTTAATTGCTGCTCTCCCATGTTGTTATTTATTGCTGCCCATGGAGGTGTCACAGAATCACTTTAAGACAATTTTCCTTAAGTGTTGATAATACTATCTTTTACTGTCTCTTGGTATAAATGACTTAGAGATGTTAAACTTGTTATTTGGCTTTTTTTTACTGTTCAGTGCTATCACCTAATTATGTTATGGGTAAATTCTTCTGGCAGCATCCTCAAGACTTGTAGGTATGCAAGTTTAAATTTTCTTCTCTTAGAAATTCTTTTGTTCTTTCTTTTATCAGAAAGGAACACACAGTCAGCATATTTTCAGGCAAATGCTGGTTTTGTCTGGGATTAGTTGTTTGTTTGGGGTCTTTGTTTTGGTTTTTAGGGTTTTTTTTTAAGTTAAGATGGAGCACATGTAAGAGGAAATGCAAGTCCATGTGCTGTGACTGATACTTTATACTAAGGAGATTTTTGGGCAAGTATTTTGTAAGGAGAAAGCTCCTTTCTACCTGTTATTTTGGTGATAAGGGATTATAGCTATTAATGTTTGACTTTCCTTCATAGAACACTTGCAGCTGGGCTTTAACTTGTTTGGTCCTCTGCATATTTATGTAACTACTGAAAACACTGGAGAGTTACTTTAGTGATTACTGCAAAATTTCTGCTGCTAATAATTTTGAATGCTCACTTACAAATTCAGTGTAAGCTGTAGTTCATACTATTATTTCATACTATTTATTTTCAGCTAATAGTACACCTATTAAGGAAAAGTTTTCCACATTTTTTTCTCACTTCCCAGTTCTCCTGTTCTCCTTCAGTGTGTTTTATCTGTTTTGCCTGTTTCTAACCAATTTACACCTGAAAATGGCTTGACTTATTTCAGGCAGCTGTTTTCTTAAGTATTAAAACTTGAATTTTGAAAACTTGAGTTTTATTGCACGGTTGGAAGTACACCTCTTGTTTATTGGATAATTTCTACTCTGCCCTTGGAACATAAAAGTACTTTTAATATATGCAGTTAAGGGGAGAGTAATAAAATGGTTTCAGTGGTGTCATCATATAAGTTTATTTTTTGTTGCTACTCTGTAAACAATATTTTTCACTTTAAGGTTCAGACGTTTGTATTTTGCTAGCAGTTAATTCCAGTTGCAGTTTTAATCGGGGATGGAAGGAGTCCAACTATTTCTAAATATCACAATGTGAAAATAACTTTCATAGTAGATTGATTTTTTTTTTCCCACTACATGCAACTGAAGACATCCTGTTCACTTAGTGTCTTGCTGGGTTGCAGTGCAGTTTATTCTGCCTTCTCTGACAGTACCCAAATAAAGTGGTATTGATTGTGTCTTTGAACAGCACAAAGCACTTCAGGAATACATTTCTGGTTTGCTGTTTGGTTTTAGTGTGGAATTTTTTTTTTAATTTCTTTCTGCAAATAATTTTTTTCTGTCAGTTACATTGCTGTTTTCTGTGAGGGCTATTTCTCACTCAGTTCTAAAAGGAGTTGGTTGCAGAAGGTTCTTTCCAAACTAAGTCGTTCTCTGGTTCGAGATTATGGGGGGGGCGGGAATATAAGAATGGAATTGTATTATTTTATTCTATTTTTTTGTTAATTTTTGTGCTAGCAAAATGGAGATTGCAAACATGACTGCATATTTAGGTAGGATAGGCAGCATTAAGAATGTGCCTTGTGAGTGTAATTAAAGAACTTATTCCCCTATCCTTAGCTGGTAGGCTTTGCCTGTGGAGTTGAATAATATAAATATCTCTGTGTCAGTTTATGAAAAGTTTATTAACTTTTCCTGTAGAGGTAGTATTGAAACATTCCTGATAACTTTTCTGACCTCTAGTTTGGTTTAGGCATCCCATTCTGGATTGTTACTAATGGTGTCTGCTTCATGTGTGGATTTGTTTTGTAGAATTTCAGATTCCTGGGGAAAAAAAACACTTAGAATTTGACCAACTAAATATAAGTGCTAAAAAACCACAGGGCAATTAAAATACTTAATATTATTTTGTGAAAAGCAAATGAACATTTTTCATTTATCTTGTCTTTGAGGTTAACAATATTTTCAATGCTTTCCAACAGCACACAGAGGGCCACATTGTTTTAGTTTGAGTCAAAACAACCAAAAAGTGTCGCTTTTATTTGATCCTTTCCTGTAGTTCACATGTTTCTGTGAAAACCATAAAATTCTTAACTCTCTTTGGAAAAACGGATGCTGTTTTTCCTGAGAGCTCTGCTGAAGGGAACATGGGAAGAAAAATGATGCAGTTGAGGGATCCCAAGAGTGCTTTCCAAGATCAGTTTGGTGTGGAGGAACCATTGATATTTCAAGAGGTTCATTCCTTGTGTCATCTGCAGCATGGACAACACCAGCAGCAAATTGCTTTGCAAGGGTTTCTCTTTTTATACCTGACTGCAAGCCCAAACTTTTCTTTAGATACTTGAGTATATTCCTGAGTGTTGTTCATGCAGATTTCTATGTTGTTGATCATCTCCCCTTGCTCCTCCACCAGAAGTGAGATCTGGATGAAGAGTTCTTTCACGTCTTTGATCTGGTTCTCCAGATTGACCAGTTCTTTGTGTCTCTGCTCAATCTCTGACAGCTGAGCTTTAGTGATCTTGACTTCAGTGAGCAGATTTTCATTGAAAATCTCCCATTTTCCTTGCTGGAGCATGTCATTGACCTCCTCCTCAGACACCTCTTTACCAGCCACCTCCAGCTGGCGGAGGATGAACGTCCTGCACTTGTCCTGCTTGGCAGTGATGGCCTCGTTGTAGGAGAGCATGGCCTGCAGGTAGCGGTGGGACAGGAAGGCGTGCTGGGCTGCCAGGATCCTCACCGTGGCTCGGGCTGGCCCTTGCTCATTCTCAGCTTTTCTCACTGTTTTTGACAGTTCATCCAAGCACTTTCGTATGTGCTCTGCTTGAATCTTGATTTCTCTTGCTATGTTAGATTCCTTCTTGAGAACGCTGAACCTTCTCATTGAAGAGACGAGGCTTTTTTGTTGTTGGCTGAATTTATTGACTTCTTCCACCAGATTATTAATCTCGTTCTGCAGCTTCTGGATTTCGTGCAAGTGCCTTTCAGTTATGGGCTCTTTTTCATAAATAATGGCCTGCTGTTCAAACTCCTCCTGCTCCTCTTCTTGCACAGTTGCACCATTGTTTTCCCCAGATATCTGTAATTCCTTAGCTCTTAGTTTAAGTTCTTGCAGACGGTCTCTCATGGTTTTTGTGGTCAGGATTCTTTCCTGGTTTTTTTTTGACTCTCACAACACAGGAAGTTAATTCCAATATCTCTTTTGTTTGGTTTCTTTTCTTGTGCTGTAATCAAAATGTAACAGCAATCAATGTTAGTGGTTATATCTATACATGAAAAGTAGTTTTGGAGATTACAGCTACTTCCCTCTGCACCAAAGTAAAAGTGGCAATGGGTTGGAAGTGGGGGGGTATTCTGAACAAATGGTGATTTGTAGGCCAAACCCATCTTTGTGGTAAATTTCTGATGCAGAGCACAGAACTGACACCAGAGAAGTGTGGAGAGGACTTTTATTTTGGGGAGGAAGAGACAATTATTTTATTGTTATTTTTTAGTTGATGAAAACTTAATCAACCTTTAAATCTTTTTGGAAATAGAAATGAGTGTGCTGTGTCATTTCTGGATTCTCAGTAGGAAATATCTCAGTTTTTGAGATTACGAGACAGACTTTGTAACTAATCAGCATTCTGGTATGAATTTAGATTATTAGTTTAGCCACTCTCAAAAACCTTTCTCTATTTCCTTGCCTTCCCTTGCCTGGGGAGTTGGTAACTGAAGCAGTTAACTACAACAAAACAGAACAACACAACTCTCATCAAGAACTCTAATAATTTTTATGTTTGAGTTTTTGTGGAGTTGAATCACTAATGTTGCAGCATGATGATTTTCTGAGGCTTTTTTGAATTACTGTTACCTATATTTACACTGTCATTTATATTCTTCATAAAATTGATGCAGATGTGCATTGTGCACCACAGTGGGCTACAATTCAGTGCTGTTCCTTATTTAATAGAAAGCAGATACAGTTTTATTTTATTTCCTAGCTGTTGTGCAAGCTTTACTGGAGAGACAATTAAGAGAAAGATATTTTCTAAGAAACGCCCAATGGAAAATAAGTTCAACTATTTTTAATCATAGGGATGAAGGTATTTTTCTAAACTCTCCATGAATTATTTCCTTTGACTGTGATCAAGAATGGAAAATTTCAGTAAGAAGTAACATGTTCAGGACTAGAAGATTATGGGATTTTTTACTTAGGGTCTTCTGGTACAATCAGGTATGTGTCTTTCAAAGGGCTGTTCAAGCATAAAGGTTAAACAGCACAGTGGTATCTTTTGATTAGGAGCATTTAATAGGTGCAACTCCTATAAAACTCTGATTCTGCAGATTTTATGGGTTTTTTAGCAAGCAAATGTAGGATTTTTAGTATTCAAAAGGATGCATTTTAGTAGCTGCAAAGGATCAATCCAATAACCTCTCAATATGCAAATAATTTTCTTGTATCTGAACAATTTCAAATGATACTGCTGTGGTATCTCTGCTCCCCTATGCATATTTAAAGTCTCTAAATAGATTCTTGCCACATATAAGTCATGGAGTTGAGCAGTGTGGACACGTCTTCACAGACTTAAATCTGGCTTTCTGCAGGAGGATTAGCTGAAAAACAAAACTTGAAATGCTTCAGAGGTCAGTCACGAGAAAGAATGTTGATATTCTACCCTAGTGTGGATTTTTCTTACTGCTTTTTTTTCCCGCCTTAATGCCTTAATATTTGAATTTAGTGTTTGTTGATTCCCATCAAGACAATCCCAAAAGCCTGAAATCATTAGAAGTTACAGTAATGTGCTAAGACCTGTGATCAGACAAGCTTGCAAGTTATTTATTGGAGAATGTTATTCTAGGGTGGGGAAAATGCAAAATGCATTCATTTCATGACAGCAATGTCTCTCCGTTGCTGAAGTTTTCTGTGGATGTCCCCGTGGCAGTTTCTCCCAGATAACATTCTTCAGGAATGTTCCAGAGCTGCTTGGCACCAGCAACAGGGAAAGTTCAGCCTGGGGCATGTGAAAGGACCCAGGGCTGTTAAACAGGGCTTCAGAGAAGTGACCTGAAAATCTCTTCTAGTCCGGCCTCACACATCTGCTGACCCATGTTAATTTAGCAGGTCTGGGCAAACTTGGGATTAAAAGCAAGTTCAAGGGCACCATTAATGCTCGTGGGATGAGGAGACAAGATTTTCTTGTGTGTAAGAGAATTGGTGCATTGCTCTTGAAATAGCTGTGCTCCTTGAGGCTGGAGGGAGGAACCTCACAGAACTGCAAAACAAATCTGCAAATATTGCTAAATATCAAAGAAGTGAGCAGAAAATACTGGAGGTTTTTTTTTTCTTATTTAAAGACCAGTCTCACAAAAGACTGGAATGTAAGAGGTTGAATCTTAGTTTCATATCTCTGCTGTCGAGCTTGCCTTCAAAGCTTGCCACTGAACAGGCTTGCCAATAATTGTGCTTGATTATACTGGCAATTGGAACACATGCTGGTTTCAGAAAAATAAGGATGTCTTCATGACAGAGATAACCTTGGGGATTGTTGGCATGCCTTCTTGAGTGTTCCACAACAAGCTTTGTTCATTTACTGAGTCCTTGTTTTGTCCTACCTATTTGTATATAGGGGCACATCCTGTTTTTCTTCTGATTGAGATAAAAGCACTTCACTTTCCTTGAAGTTTTTGTCACTTCTTTAGAGTGGAGTAAATGGAATATGTGGACTGAAAGCACTCTAGTGACGTAGTGTGGCCCCTACATTCACTGCCCATTGCAGAGTTATTATCATGCAAACTCATTGGTGATTTTTTTTCTCCTTGAAGCATCTTTATTTATAGCTATATATAGTTATATATAGTTGACAGGTTCAGAAGTGGAATTTTCACATCTTTGTCAAATATATTTTAAGGGTATTGCGAGAGTCTTTGCCTTCTGATAACTTGGCTGTGTTGCCCCTCAGGGTTATAGGAATCTCTCCAGTCAAACTGATGCTATATGTGACTGGGAAAGTCTTTATAAAAGACAATTACCTCAGCATACTGACATGGGGAATAATAGATCCTGGTAGCTGGACCACCATTAGAATCTGTCATGATGATAAACTACATCCAGAATTCAAAGATAATGAGTTTGATGGAAATTATTTTTTTTATATTATCTTCTCTATTTAAAGAAAAAGGCAAGTTGAAAGGTCCACTTGCTTAATAGCAAAGCAACCACATAGAATATTCTTCCACCTGTCTGACAGATTTTCAGTAGACCTAGGAAACATGGAGCCTGCATCCAGAAATAAGATTTGGGCTACATTAAGTTAAAAGACATAATTGGATATGTGAAATAGGAAAGTTGATCATACGGTACTCCTTTATTTCTGATTGTAATTAGTTTTAATGGTTTCTTTTTTGGCTTTGCTGGATTGTTTTACTTCTTCCTCAGTACCCAAATTACTAAAGCCTCCTGTTTATTTTAATATCCCTAGTATTGTTCATTATTTCTTGGTTATTCAGCAGTGTGATAAAAATGCCTGACAGCAAAGGCTCTGTTTGTATCTTATTTTTGATACAATTGGCCTCCTTTCCTTGGTTTTAACATCCTGCACACTCTTCCAGAGAAGAGGACTTGCAGGCAATGAACAGAATCCTCTCTTTAAGAGCTCTTTGAGATGTATTATCAGTGTTCTGGCTCATGCTGCCTTCTTTACCTCTGCTGAAACAGCTGGGTTTTTGTTTCTTAGTGTATTTTTTGGTTCGGGGAGGGTTTTTTTTGGGGGGGGATTTTTTTAATGATTGCACCAAAAATAAGGGTAGATTTGTTTTCATGACCCTTAGCTGTGAGTCAGTTAAGGGCACTGGGTAGATGATGCTTTCAGCCAATGTGTCCCAAAGGAATTTCATGTTACATGTAATCCTAAACATTTTTAACTTTTTTTATTTATTTCCAAGCTGCAATGAAATTACATTGTACCTCTGTTATGTGGTGCCAAGAAACCCATATAACTTACTTCTGAGCACAATGACTAAATCTTGGAGTCATATTCTGGAACTTGATTACTGCTTAAGTGTCTTAAATTAGCAACAAAAAATTAGTGAGAGAAATAATCTATTTAGATACAGTTTAAAATACTTATAGTAGTCTCTGGGGAGAGGTGGTGTCGTGAGTGGAAATTCAGTTTGTGCTCTCTCATGTTCTCACAAGAAAAGAAGGAACTTGCTTGGTGGTGTTCTGGAATCTTGCCCTGTTACTCAAAGATGTGTTTGAAGTAAGTCAAGTAGAATATCTTGTTATAAGTTACATTTATTTTCTCCTTTGTTTAAAATGTTTTGTTTTAACTGAAATACCTTGTAAACAAAACGTGCTTAAACCAAGGATTATGAGATGCAAGCTGGTTGGATGAATATATCCTCTTAAGCATCTCTGTCCTAAGGTAAGTCCTTGGAAAAACATACTTAAAAATAGTTCTAAGTTCAAGTTTCTGTTTGTGGGAAGTTGGGAGTGGTTCAACAAGAAAATACCAAAGGCAGAGAGCTTGCCTTGCCTGAAAATATGCCACAGATGAGATGATAGCGCAAAATCTGTCATATTTTCAGCAAAGGGGATGATCACAACTTCCCTCTGGGCCACCTGTGCCAGAGCCTCAAAACCTTCACAGTAAAGAATTTCTTCCTAACGTGATCTAAATCTTTCCTCTTACATTTAAAACACTTCACCCTTCTCCTATCACTATCAACCTGTGTAAAAACTGCCACAAGACTTCCCAGGCAAACCAAAATTACCAGAAGGGACAAGAATAGAAATGCTGCATTTGAAGCAAGGTAGCTCGGGAATTCTCTGATAAGTGTGAAATGGATCGTGGGAGGTGGAGAAATGTGGATATTGAGTAAAACCAAGAAATTCAAATATAATAAAGCAGACCTGAGTATTCAAAGAATTCATGAGGTGGGGAAGAATTAGGCCAAAGTTGCTGGAAAAGTGTAACCAAATCATGCTGCTCTGGAGTGAGTTTTCCAAGAGACATGGAGCGGGGGAAAACAGACTTAAAATAATTCAGATGTTCTTGGGCCTTTGACCACAAATCTGTAACACAGTCGTGTTGTAGGAGATGTAGCTCTCTTGTTTTGGTTTTTTGTACTCTATTATGAAGTATTTGGTTCAGAGATACACACAGTGTATCAGCTGCAAATCTCAGCTTGTTCCTTGGAGTTTTGAAACCTTTGTTATGATTGTGTGGCTGCAAATGAAAAGCATCTACCAGCATTTCCATGTCTGCAGACAGCAGTTCTCACGTTCCTGCTGATACTTTGGGAAATGGGAGGTGAGGAGGTCATGCTTTTGCACTGACATAAATCCCACTGAGGGTGATGGACACTGCACCTCACTGACAAAACAATGATCTCACTCTGCCAGTAAATTAGTCTGCAGCTAATTAATTCTCTGTAATAGCTAAGAACTTCATGTTTTGATGGTGATTCTTTCACCTATTTAACCAGAGAATTGCTGCCAGTAGTGCTCTTTAAGAGTCCTCACAAACCTAGAGGTCACAGAAAAAAAGCCTTAATTTCCTCTCATTAAGGTCCAAATATTGATATGTTTTAAAGCAGTATTTGAAAATAAAATAGGAAAGGGCTGCAGCAGGGTAGAGGACAGATGGAATTGTTGCCATTTAATAGGATATCTAGTTTGAACTCAAACTTAACAGCTTTGTATTGCTCTTAAGTGGTGTGAGAGATTTGTCTTCTTGACAGTAGAACTGCAGACTCAAAATTTGTGCTGTGCACCATCCTACCTATTTTACGTTCCCATTTCATCTCTGTCAGACCACAGAGCTGCCTATCACAGCCTTGGAACTCACCTGTAATAAATGTAAGGATTTCCAGGCAGGTTTTTAAAAAAAACATACAGGCAATTTGACTATACTTAATTTGCCTAGGGTTTGATATATCAAGGTGAAATAGAGTATAAGAAAGCAATTCACTTTCTTATTTTTAAATCTTGTCCAAAAATATATTGCTATATCATTTATTGCCATTTGTTTTGGAATTACACATCTGGAAGCTGAACATAACTTGCTTTATTTGAGCTCAGACATTTTTGGCTGCAGCCTGTTTGACCAAGAGGTGTGATTGAACTGATAGCAGAACAGAGTGTGTCAAGAAACGTTTTCAGTAAATAGGAATATGATTCAGACCTGTGGTGAGAATGAGGCCACTTAACAAAATGAAACTAATTATAATTGCTGGTGTTCTTCTGACCAGTTCAGAAGGTAATATGAGACTGAAGTTGCCTGGAGAGATTGTAAACAGGAGAAGTTTAGAATGTTAGTTTTAACTGGTCTCTTACTTAAATGTGACCTGGAGGAACTGTCTAGGGAAAACATTGAATTAGAGAAATGTCGCCTATGGCTCCCTGAAGTTGCATGAAAGCAGGTCAATAATCTTGTAGCACTTCATTCACCTTTTATTCATTATAGTTTACCATAATATTCAAAGGATTGTTTTGCATGAGAGTTGAAGACATGAAAATAAGCTCCTTTATTTGAGAAAGAACCACCTGTCAACCATCAAAAGTTACTGATGGCTTTGTCCTTGTCAGCAACCCAGAAGGGGCTGAGGCTTAAAATGCTAAGGAAGAGCTTGGTTGAAGGTCTGTTAACACTTCCTTTTGGAAGGCAGTCTACAAAAAATCACCTGATAGAGAAGGCTCAGAAACTTCATCAAGAGTGCCTTTCATGGGCTGCTTGAAACTGTTGGTCTCTTCTCCTATTTGTTAAAAGTATAAAGAATTCTGTTTTCCATAACTTCCTCAAAAAGCTTGTGAACTGCCAATAACTGAAGAAGAAGGAACAAGCAAAGCAAGCTGACAAGTGACTTGTTTTTGCCTGTTTGTGGGTCAGGAGTTTGACTTTCATGGATGTTAACATAAGCAAAACGTAAAGAGACAAAGATTTCATGCTGGATCTGCTGAGGCCTCACTTCTGTGGAATAAAGCATCCTTCTGATGGCTGTCCACAGGACTGCCCAAGAAAAAGGTTACTAGATGAGAGATAAAAATTCCAAAGGGAAAAAGGGTAGAGTAGCATTTTTAAATAGAAGATTCACTGTAGACTGAAGAATATGTCATTGTTCTTTCCCCTTGTTGAGACTGTTGTTAAATTCAAAGGTTCTTGTTTTCCCAGCTAATTCCATCCCTCAAAGCTATTAGCCTTAAAGACTAATTCTTGATCTTAGGTAAACTATTCTCATAAAGATTCATTTTCCTACAGTTGCTTTTAATCATGGTGATAGTTCTGGTGCTGTAACATTTTGACCTCAGGGATGCTTTGCCCTTCATTGATTTTGATGGACACTGTGCAGGTCTGACCCAAAATTCTGGGGTTGTGATCACTAATTCTGAGTAAACATAACCACAAAAGTAGCACATCTGAGACATTTTTACAGATTTTGTATTGTAAAGTAAACTTTTAATACTGGTTTGGTTTTTGTTGGGATTTTTACCTTCTTTGCTCAGTAATTGAGATTTTATAGACAGGTCAGGGAACTTCCATAGCATTCAGACCTTGTTTTTCTCTGGCAGAAGTGGCTTCTAAGAGAAATATTGTCACTGAGCTGTAGATGTCAATTGTGCCAATGCACACATAACACTCCCTTTCCACATTGTTTCTCGTGACTCTTAAAGTTCAAAAGCTCTCCAGTTGCTTAGAAAAATCCTACTTGATCTACAAGCAGTAGGTGCCTACTTTCTCTTTATTTCTTGCATGAGGTAAGGTTGTTACACTAAGACAATCCAAATATACTTTATGTGAAATTGAAACAAGCCAAGCATGATTTTATAGATGAAAGCTTCTTACTCAGCAAACTTAATATGATAAACTAACAGCCACTCTGCTGTGCTTTCAAGTGTGTTTTGATATATACCTCCTACAGGTTTTTAAACATGAAAAATTGCTATATATGAAGTTCAACTGACTTGGAAAATTAAAACCAAGGTCTATCTTTTAAAATAACTGATGTATTCCCTAAAGGAGGTTTTTTTTTCAAAAAACATGCCTCAAACCCTGGTGTTCCTGTGCAAGAGCAGCAGAGCTGTAAGTCCATATTCACCCACAGAAATACCTAATTCTTTAATAGGTAGACATACATTATTTTTATATCTTGACACTTAGGCACATTTCCATTCTAAACCCCACTACAAAGCCTGTTTCTGATATTTGGAAATTTAGAAACATCAAGTAAGAGAAGAGTATTTACCTCTGAATCCTGTGCTGGTGGCTTTTACCCTTTACAGAGGAACTCCTGAGGCTCAGCTTCAGTACAATGCCAAAAACATTTTTCCAGAATATTCCCTAAGCAACGTGTCTTGAGTAACATTCCATGAAGTATTTCCTTCATTCCTGCTTCTAACTCTTATATCATTGTCCAAGTGTGATCATCCTCAGGAGCGGTAGAGTGAGAGAGAAACTGCCTTCTGCAACAGCGGGAGACGGGCAAATTGATTACTTTGTGCCTGGGGAATCTGGTTGTGCCTGTTTGAAAGCCAGCCCTGCTGGGAGGCGGATCCCTCTGGAGTGGCCTGGAGCAGGAAGTGCCTTGGAGCAGCTCCCCGCACAAGCTGCGAGTGGAGCAGAGCCTGCCTTGGCAGCAGTGGAAGTGCAGGCTTTGCTTTCTTCTGCACCAAAGCCTGGAGGGAGAAGGAATTATTGATGGATCTGTTCATGGAGGGGAAAAAAACCTGCAGAGTAATGCCTTTTACTACAGTTCCATCATTACTACAGTTGACCTCAAGTCTGCAGTGGGCAGGGGTGTTCAGCAGTAGAAGGACCTGAACAAAACCACTCAGTTCCTGGGGAGCATTAGGCAGAGGCAGCTGTTTGGACATGCTGCTTTTCCAGATACAGCACCTCAGCTATTTTTTTGGAATGCAGTCAGTATTGCTGCAGAGAAAGCAGAAACTAATTGACCAGAAAGACAAATATGACACCTTTCAAGGTGTTGGAGGTTAAAAATCAGCAGCTACTGCGAGCTGTGGGATGTTAGTGTCAAACTGGCACTGAGCTATGCAGCTTTACCAGCATTTCATTCTGCTTCAGCTGTACTTTGTAGGCTGTGCAGAACAAGAGCAGTGGAAATAGTGCAGTTATTTAATCTTCAGGTGAGAGAGGAGCAGGCTGTGGCAACAAACACTGCTCAGAAATATTTCCCTCAATTAGATCTAGATGAATTGACAGCACTGCTGAGGAATGCTTTTTGAGACTAAGGGGCAGCACAGTAGGATTTTCAGATTGCAACAAAATAGGTTATGTAGGGGAGAAAAAAAGCAGAGGTAATTGTGTCCAGTCTTTTAATTACTTTCTTGAATTTCATCTCAGTTTTTCCATGGTGTAGCTTTGGTTTCATAGCTAAATACTGAGAGGACAAGTCTTGTTCTAGCTGGTTGGTGAGAAAAAGCAGTGCCAGAGTATCATAAACATAATGAAAATATCACAGGTTCTGTGAGCAGCAGTTTGGGAATCCCTGCACTAAATCATAGAAGTTCTCTCTTTAAGAAGTGGGAATTCATTATCAAGGAAGGGCAGGGAGAAGAGCTTTATGCTCTTTTTAGCTCTGCAGGCCAAGCCAGCAAAGTTTTGATTATCACAAATAGTAGTACACAGGGATTTTTATCCCCAGGATGATGATAAATAAGTGAATGGTTTGGACCACAAATAGTTAAGAATGGTGGAGATTGAGAGAGACTGGACATTTGAGAAAGTGCTTTTCTATGGTCTCCTTCATAAACAAATTCTTCTTGAAAAGAAAGATGAAAGATTAGATAATGAATCATAGCTCATGACGGTAATGGTGACAAGGAATGTGGGTTTTTGAGCTGTAGATGCAGCACAGCTTTTTTTCTAATGTATTTTATGCTAAAAACTCTCTTGGGAGTAAAATAATTAAGAATTGAAGCTCTCGTACTGGGATTCTGGAGAATAGGGAAGAATAAGGTCTTAGATCAAACTGAAGAGCTGATGAATTCTGCTAACTATGGAGTGAATTCTTACCACTGTTCTTTCCCACAAGAAGTTAACATAAACTCAGAGTGCAAGCTTTGGCCCAACATTCCCTAAAAACCATTTGGGTTAATGATAATGACTTGAGATTTCAGGAGGAAGACTATGATGTCTGGTTCCAAAACCTTCTGCCACTGAGCTCATGGAAGCTACATACTTGTCTTCTTATCCAGAAAATTGAATCAGAGTTCTCATATTGTTGAAATATTGCTGAATTTCAGAGCAACATTATTTTAGTGGAATTATTTTATTAGAGAGAAGCAAGTACAAGTTTCCTATTTTCTGATGTTGTGCATCACTTAGCTTGGATTATTACTGTTGCAGAAAGTACAAAATAAGGTTGGATTGTATTTTTATACTCCTAAATGAATGTCTGTCTTCTAGAGTCCTGTTTCCTACCATATATAAGTGACAAGACAATGATCTTCATCTTACAGAATACTTCTTTTGTAAGCTTTGTGGGTTTCTTTTTTTTTTTTTTGCTTTCCTCTATTTAATAAAATAGAGCCATTCATTCAAGTTCTTCCCTCTACACCTTCAAGTTTTACTTAGGAGGAGCAAGTTCAAAACTTTGGCATCAGAGACAAATTGTGGGTGGCAGGCAGGGCTGAGGTGATCCTGAAGCACCTTTACACAAGGAAATGCTCATGGTTTGTGCTGTGTTGCTTTAGATGTAAAACAGGACTTTTATGTCCATTTTCTTAACCGTAAATACGATTGTTTTGTCTAGAAATTATTATTAAATTATTACTGAGCACCTAAGTGATTATCTAATGTTAGTATCTGCTGAAAGTGGTGCATAGACTAACATGCTTATTAAGTAGAAAACATAATTACTTAAAGCTGAAACAAGGCATTTTATCTTTTCTTTCTCACTCTTCTCCTTCTTCTCCATACTTTTGTCACCAACTCAGCTTTTGGAGATGTGGGAGTCTCTCTTGTGGCAGGATGCTGAGTGTTTGTTTTGATCTTCCCTCTAGGCTGGCAAATAAGCAGGACAGAGAAGGAGCTCTGTCAGAAGCAGATGTGATCGAGTCCTTATCTCTGGAGAGGCTGGTTAATGAACACAAGTGTCTCTGTCAAATTGTAAGTACATTTTAAGATGCTCAATTTTCTCATATCTGTGTAAAGCTTCCATTAAGGTAGGAAATTGTACTACATTGCATCAAAATGAAATTTAGAGGTAGTATTTACTGTCCTGTTACGAAAAAACGCAACTGGAAATCACTGTGGGGGGAGCCAAAAACAGAAATCTTTACAAAAGCTACTTAATATTGGTCAGTATTTCAGATAATATATCCAAATTAGTAGTCCTTGAAGTTTTTCTTCAAGCCTTTGTTTTAATCTACCAGTGTCTTAGGTAGGGCTTTACTTCCACAGTCTTTTTCTGCTGGCAGTAAAAAACATTTTGAAAGACAATGAGAGTGATGCTGTTATTAACCAAAATAAGAAGGCTGTTTTGCAAAACCATTTCAGCTTTGGATTTTAAAATTAAAAAATAATTTTAATTCATTAGGAAGATTTGCAAAATTTATAGAGCACTACATATTGCTATTATTTTGTCTAATAGCTGAGTTAGAGCAGGGCATAGCTCTGTTTATTATGTCATGATTCTCTGATTGCTTTCCTTCAGTGAGTGCACTTTGCACTATGCACATGTAGCAATCATAAAAATCAAAATTGGAAGTTCATCCCTGTTTTTTTCCCAAGGAAATTCTGTGTCAAAAATATTTTCTAGAAAAATGTTATCAGTAAAAAAAGACCTGAAAGATATTGCTGTATTCCAATATGGCTGAATTGCTTAATTTCTGACATGTGCCAGTAAAATGCTGTTCTTGCTCTTTATTTATATCTTGTGTGCAGTTTAGGAAAGACACCAGATCACACAGTCAAAAGACTGTTTCATACTCAAAAGGGCACCTTCTTTACCAGGCTCTTTAAAGATAAACATGGTCACAAATTCCTTCACTTGGAAGACTCCTGGGGTCAATTTAAACAGAGGCATTGTGAAACAAGATAGAAAGTTAGGCAAGGACCAAAAATCTTTCTGTTTCTCCTTATTCTTTTGGTTAGTTTTTCACTGGATCTTTAAATTTCTCCCCAAAGTATTAAAGCACACAGAAGGAGTAATTTGTCTTGCTGTTGGACAGTGGCAGTGAGAATGACCTCCCTCTTTTTCCTATTTAATATGTCCATATATTCCATATTTCTTAATTTTTATATTTTATAACCAAACTGCAGCAACAATAATCTTGGTGCAAACTGAGAAGAACATTGCCCCAGTTCTGGCCGGTGTTTAATCATAGTTTTCTCAGAGAAACAAGTTATATACATCTCCTTCCTTGGTAGGTTCTGCTGGAGGGTATTGCAGTGTTCCATAGTGAAAAGGACTCACATTTGAACCTTAATTTAAACATAACTGGTCAGCATCTTTTTTTTCTGTTGTAAATTGTACATTCCATATCTGACTGTGTTGCCATTCAAATCCTTGTCAGATGAAGAGAGAGCACTGAGAGTTTTTCAGATATTGGCATTGGAGAGTTGGTCTCTTTTAATCTTCATTCATAAACACAAATCCTGAACACAATCAGAGTGAAAGGTCATCTCTACATGTCATATACATAGCTGGATCTATTCAATTTTTATTCAGAGAATGTTTTAAAAGACACAATGCTCCAAAGCCTTCTGGAAAACAGTTCTCAGGATAGCTTGAGAGAACATCTTTTCCATGTTCTAAGCTTGAACCAAGTCCTGTCTCTTTTGTCCCAATTAAAACCTATTTTACTTGTCCTCCTCATGTGAAAAATAAAGAGGAATTTATTCTTTTCCTATTTACAGTTTCACCTTATATTTTTTAACTATTTTCTCAATGAGGTTTGCATTTCTCTTCCAACAGATTGGCCTAGTTCATGTTTCTCTCCCTTGCTGCTGAGAGTATAATGCCAAAAAGTTTTACTCCCATTGAGGTGCAGTGCCTGTTCTGATGTAAAAAGTTGAATTGGTTTGTCAGCTCTTCTGACAAATTCACGGGAGATTTTATTTATCCCCAAGGTGCTTATGAATTTTTTTTTCATGAACTGAAGCAAAGCTGATTCTCTTTCATCTCAAAGTTTTCCATTTTGATTGATAAATCTAACATGGACTATTTATATTCTCAGTGTTTTACAAGCTTCACAGTAAACAGTAATTGTTCCGCTAATGTCTTGTTTCCTGTCAAGAAATGTGGTCTGAACCGCGAATATTTTTTCCCTCCTTCTCCGCATATTTACAGGAACCTTGCTCAGCGATCAGGGGCTGTGGGAAAAAAATTGATAAATCAATCAAAAAGGGGTTATTTTGGCTTCTCCATATCATAGCAAAAGATTTTGATGCCTTAAATGAGCGCATCCAGAGGGACACCATGGAGCAAAGAGCACTTGAGGAACAGAAAAAACTGGAGCGAGCTGAGCGAGTCAGGAGGATACGGGAGCAGAGGTATTTTGTGTGTGATTCCTACTCCATCCCTTCCTCCCTGCTCTAAGATATTTGGTCCATTCTTGTGCATAGATTTTATGGGAATCAAGCTTTCCAGAATTCAAAGCTTACAAGCCAAGAGCTTTTCTTGCAGTTTTTGCCTCTTCATCTCCTTCATTTGATTTGCCACATACTGGAAATGTACTATGAATGAGAGTTGCAAGGTAGTTGTGGAATAAATTCGGCCTAACTAGTACAACTTCACAGAAGGCTGACCTAAAAAATAATTCCTGTGATTTAATCTGAAGTTGCTTTCTAAAAGAAACCTGTATCCCATATGTGAATATCAATGACTAGATATGAAAATTTATTCAACACTATGCTTAATAAACTCAGGATATCCAACAGGTGAGGCATGAAGGAGCTAAAGGTGATGTAGTGAAGGGAAGCAGGATAAGTTGATTTATTACTCCCCTTCAAAGCCCTTTCTGGTCTTTAGCAGCCTGCTGTGGTGCCTGTGAAGGACTGATGGGAATCATTTTACTGGGGTATTCTTAAAATATTTGCTGAGCACCCCTGTCCTCTTCTCTCCCTTGTTTAAGCAGAGATTTTTGAGTCTCAGTTACTGTGAGAAGTAGCTGAGAAGTGTCTTGGACTATACTCTGGCTGTTTTGGTTTAAATAAGCAAATTAATTACAAAAATACATTTTAAATGGCTGGAACTTGACATAGTCTTGATAAATATTTCACAAATACAGAAAAAATTTGTTTTGGTCCTAATCTGCCTCATGTCCCTGCACAAACAAAACCTCCTGACCATGTTGGATTGTGTTGTGTTTATGCCACACTGAGAGGTGTAGTGGGGAAGGCTGACATTGTTCTCTACACATTTATGGCTTCTTCATAATTCTTTATTCATTCTCCCTCTTTTCCCCTCCCCTTGCCTCAAAAAAACCACCACTAAAACCAAACACCAAAACCCCTGAAATGACATAAATCAAACTACGCCAAAGGGAAAAAGAAGAAGGAAATGCACCTGAGGAGGAAGACCCTGAGCCTGGGAAATGTGGAAACCCCTTCCAGCCTATATCTGCTGTAATCTCTGAGGTAGGAGAATATGTGGAAATCTGGATCTGTTTAGAACTACCCCTTAACAGATGTCTGAGAGGTAATGAGAAAAATGGTCATTTAAAAGACTTGTTCTGTCTGCACAGCACTTTTTTAATTCTTATTTTAATCTTGGCAGCCTTGTTCTGTGTGCATTGAATCAATGTTTTCTTGATAAGAGAACCCCTAATATTGATTGGGGAATAAAAGTTTTGTAGACACAGTAAAATAAATGTAAACACATGACTGAAAACATTTCCTAATTAAACTCTTGGGGATTCAGAAGTGGAAAATATTCAAGGTCTATTAGTTTCTTCTGAAGTGTTTTAGTGATGTGGTGAGTCATATCAAATCTCCCTGACTTCTTCAACTGTTCAGATTTCTGTACATAACCTCTTTTCAGTTGAAAACAGACTCTTGAGAATTTCTATTGATTTTTAAATACAAAAATCACATTCATATATTAAAGTTTCCTTAACCTGCATTTCTGAGTTCATATATTTTTTTATTCAGTTGCCTGGAGATAACACAGTCTAAAGAGACACGTAAACTTTTCCAGCAAGTAATTCAAACATTTGCTTTTCCCCAAGACAAAAGCACCCATATCCACAGAACATGTCAAGGCAGCTACATGCAGAGTAATCCATTTAGTAATAAGATCAAAAGCAAGAAAATAAAGGTGCAGCTGTGAATATTTAGTGATACAGAATTGTGAAGCAGCCTGTCATTGAGGTTCTGTGACACAATAGATATTTTTCCAAACTGGGATAGCATTTTCTGGATAGTTAAGCTCTGTGCATCCGTATTATATTAACTAACACGTTAAAATAAAATTATTTGAGGAGGAAGAAAGTAGAAGGTTATTTTGGTTTTTTTTTTTAATAGGACCAAAAATAAAATAAGAAAATGGGCAATAAATCTAAAGATCCTTTTGTTGTTAATTCCCCCTCCCTTCCTCTGGACTAGATATTGGAAATTCAATTTCTTCATTTATTTGAAAATAAATTCTATGCTAAATGTAGGATATTTTGGGAATATTTTCATTTTTTATAACATTCATGTCTTATTAGTCAGTTTACAGCATTAGAGTAATTTTAAAAAAATCTTGTCCTTTTTGTTAGAATGAAAAACAGCTGGAAAAGGAAAAGAAGAGGCAAAAGCTGGAGACTGAAAAGGCTACAATTGTCTTGAAATCCCAGCCAGAACAGGACCATTTATCAAGCAGCAGTAGCCAAAACACCAATGACAGCAGGCTGGAAAGGTGCAACTCCACAACTGCCCAGCTTTTGCAGCATGCAGAAGAGAGTGACCAACAAGCCTCAGAATGCCTCGACTCAGGTAAAACTGCTGCCTTTTAATTCATTTCATGGGATTTTTCAGATGTTTCTTCCTCCTGTCCATATTATTTGGCATTATAGTACATACCAGTGTCATCTGTTGAAAACACAGAAATGCAGGAACAGGTTCAATAAGTTGGATTTCTTCATGGAAACGTGGACTTTGCATATATTTTGTGCCCACAGTTTATTTTCTGTAGCAAAATGTTGTGTGACTTCTTTTTCCCATTACTTTATGCCCAGTTTATTTTCTATAGCAAAATGTTGTGTGATTCACATTTCCATAATTTTGTGTCTTAAGTTTGGACTGAAAACTCTGATGTATCTCCCCAACAATTGTATTAGAATCTGATGTAGGATATTACCTGAATTTAACTGTAGGATATGTGATGTTTTATTTCTGTTGGATGTAGATAACAGTAAGAAAAAAGGTAAAAAACCGAAATTAAAAAGGGGCCACAGAGTAGAACCTGTTAATACAGAGGACTCCCTTCCCAAGAATCCCACACCACCAGCAGCTCTCCCACCAGGTAAGTGTAAAAACAATAATTGATCTTTCAATTTGTGACCATTAATCCTTTAAAAGTCTCACTTCTGAGTGATGAAACTGATCTTTTTACAGAGAGGAGCTACTAAACTTTCCTCTCTAGAAAATCTTTGATGCAGTTTCCCACTTCATGATATGAACTTGCAGCAGTATTGATTTGGCCTATTCCATTATTTTCCAAAAACAAGAGCCAGAGACTTGATTAATCCTCACTGAAGTGATTAAAATATCGATATTTTTAAGGTAAATCAGTTTATTTTTGAAGTGTTTCATCATTCTTCACCATGGATGCAATGTAGTGCATAACTTGGGCATTTTTAAATGCTTTGATTTCTCACAGAGAGATGTGGCTTCTGTACAGCTCAGAATAATCCAGTGCACTCATGGAATGCTCTGACAGTCTTTGTTTTCCTTTAGTTGGATGGGGAACTCCCAAACTTAATAGACTTGGAAAACTTGAGCCTCTTGGTGAAACACATCATCCTGGTAATTGAAAATATTCGGGATTTTATGCCTTTTTAAACCATTCTCCATTGTCCGTTCACTTCTACATTCACTTCATTCTTCATCTGTTTTTCATTTCTAAATTCAATTTTCATTGACCCAAAGCTTTCCCTTTTGCTTAAAAGAAAGCATCTTTTTGATATTTCAAGTCTGTTTTTTTATTAGGAAAAAGAATGAGTTCTCTTCAATTCCCTCATAAAGTTTAAAGTGACATGGGATATCAGAAGTTGTTAATGATCTGAAGTTATTTGCACCTAAAAATTA
Organism: Drymodes brunneopygia; assembly: GCA_013400955.1. Taxonomy (NCBI): domain Eukaryota; kingdom Metazoa; phylum Chordata; class Aves; order Passeriformes; family Petroicidae; genus Drymodes; species Drymodes brunneopygia. The sequence continues at coordinate 447,438 of VZTZ01002460.1, read as the reverse complement.
TAAAGTGACACATAACAAAGAGTAATGGGGCCAGTTACTTGAAGAATCCAAATATACTGCATTTAAAATGAACATTTTTAATTTAATATCAAGGTGCAGTAGGAAGATGCTTGATTTCTTGCTTCAATAATGACTATTTTCTGTTTTTGAAAGATTGTGGAAGACTGTTTTTCATATGCTGGTATTACATTTTTTCCTGAGTTTGAGATGATAGCTTCTTCATTTTTCTTACAATTTTGTTTTCAAATTTTGAACAGTGAATTTGGAGACATCTGAAACACAGGAACAACGAGTTTTTCTGCTAAAACCAAAAGATTCCCGAAGGGGGAAAAAGATTTCTAAACCCAAAGTACTTATTTCTCACAGGAGTGAAAATCATGTGCTTAAAATGTGATTTGTAATCTTAAACATAAACCCATCTTGCTCTTTTCTTTAAAGGCAAATAGAGAGAAGGCGGCAAGAAAGGAAAGCCAGATGAAGAGGTAGGGAGGGGAGGAAAAGGAACTCAGTTTTTATCTGTGCCTAAGGGAGGTGTTGCATTCTGTAGGAAGAACAGGGGTGGGACAAAGAGGAAAAAATCCTGCTTAAGCTAGCTGTTAATTTACAAAATAAGTACAATTATTAAATCATTTTGGAAGCTAACAGTGGCAGGTATGTTGGCAGGGAAATGATCTCTTGACCAGAGGTGTAAGTGCAAACTTGAAGTACTCAGATTTGCAGATGAATTCAAGGCATTGCCTACTCTTTGCTATGATTTATTCTTCTTTTCGGGAATTTTGAACCACTCATAAGATTCACACTTGCAAATCCTAGCAAAAAAACATCTATTAGGAAAGCACTATTTATAAATTAAAAAAAGCTTTTCACATACATAGCCCAGCACTGTCAAACCTTTAGTTAGATCCTGACTTCCAAAAACATTATTTATTTATTTATTTTGCTTAAAGCAGCTGAGGGGTTTTTAACTTTGTCAGTTTGAGATCTGTAGAATCAGAGAATGATTGAGATTGGAGAGGACCCTTAAGACCATTGAGTTCCACTGGTAACCCAGCACTGCTAAGTCCATCTTTCACTGATGTAATTTCCCATCTGGCCTTGCCCATTTTCTCTCACATGATGTTTTTCAATGAATTCTTACATATTTTGCACACTGAGAACCTGCTCCTGACTGGAAGCTCACCTAAGACCAGTGGAGCCTACCTTTGATTATTTTTTTACAATAATCCCTGAATTGCATCTCTCTGAAAACCACCTGCCTTTTGGTTGTCCCTTCAGCAGAGAAATAAATCAGTGTTGAGTGGTTTTTTTCCTTCCCCCATCTTTGTCCAAAATTCAAAGGTGGGTTTAAAAGCTATTTCAGACATTCAAACTTTGTTATTACACATTTATATTCACTAAAGACTGTAATTTTTCCAGTCACACTAATAAATTTGGCACTACACGAGGTGATGAGTGCCTGTTCATTGTCAGTGGAGGATATATTTGCAAGAATGTTAAACCTCTTCCATGACAGAAGGTAAAATTCTCTCCAAGTCCTAAAGTGCTCTGCCAGACCTCAAAAAATGAGTGAATAAACCATCCACTGGACAGGTTTTCATTGACCTTTAAATAATTTGTTGCAGTTTTCTTGCTGCTGTAATTAGTGCTATTGAAATCAAAAGATTTACAACAATAAGATGAAAGTGTTCTCATTTTGCTGATTAAATGTAAGGATAATTAAAACCTCGATCCTACAGACAGCTTCACATATTCTTAATGTAATCCAGCTTGTTTGCTTTTGTTAATTTTAGCTCAGGAATGCACTTTTAACAGAAGTTATTGCATCTGTAGAACAAGTGGGAAATATTCTTGGGAAATGATGATTCATTAAAGCTGAATTTTGTGTTGGCAGGCCAGCACGGCTTTGTTGGGGAAGAGGTGGTCTGTATAAACAAAACTGAGATTTGAATGCTTCAAAAAGCTGCTTTTATTTTTTTCTTGATTTCTACCTGTTTCTTCTTATCATCTTCCATATTATTTTGCCTGTGAAGTGCTTTGCATGTTCCAGTCTGCATGGGTTTTTTATTTTACATCCATTACAAACGTTTGAGAACACTTGTTACTCTCTTCTTATGTACTTATTAACTTCATCTTGGACAATTTTACCACTTTAAATTCCTTTACTAATGAAAGGAAATGTTGCAGTTTTATTTTAAAAAATATGAAATAGCTCTTTTAGAAAGCTATTAAAGCTTGCAAGATAAATGCCATGCATAAATGGTCCCAGAATTTTGGATTACTGTCACTGAAAATTATATTGCAGTGCAGGCTTGACTGAAATAGAAATTTCAGTGCTTCATTTTTTTGAGTTGTTGTTTGTACACTTTGGATTTCTCCTTTCCTATTTTTAGGGATGTTCATAGATCCCCTTTGGGCTTGATCTTGCAAATGCTGATGCATGTATAACAAAATGTAATTAAACCCTCATTTGGCCAATCCATCTCTAGACATTAATTAGCACTAGGTTTGAATGTTTGCTTGAAGGAATTAGCTCTAAACTCATAGAATAGCTGGCTTTCATTAAGGATGTAAGAATTTAGTAAAAATTCTTTGAGCAAGGAAGGTGGTAGGTGACAGATTGATGTGATTTTCTGCTCTGGAATTTCTTCTACAGATTTCTATGGAAAGCCTCTGCCCCCGCTGACTCTACGCCAAAGACCCAACAGTGATACCCATGATGTCATTGCTTAACTGGAGCACAAAGAGAATTATAAAAAACATCATTTTAAAAATCCTATCTTTTTTTTAACCACGAAGGAAAATTTTTAATATGACTTTTTATCTGTGTGTGACAACTGAACACGGAGTTCATCCTGTTGTACTTAGGTGGTCAGACTTTTATAATTTACTTTTCACATCACCAGCTGTTCTTCAGGATTTATTTGGTTTGCTTGTCAAAAGACACAGCTGTAAACCTGAAGAAAAACACCTTCAAGATCCCATAATACTGGGTTGTACAATCCCACCAAGACCTTTCTCCAGGTGCTGTGCAGGTGTTGGTATTTTTTCAGGGAATAAATGATTCTAAAGCATTTTGTAAGATTCCTGTATGATAGGGTGAATATAGAAAGGTTAAACAAATATTGAATATATTTTTCTACCTTTTTATAAAATGAGTTGGAAGTTTGAGTGGAGCTGTGTACCTGCTACCAATAAAATGATATCTAGGGAGCATTAGAAAGCTGATAGACAAGTGCATAAAAATAAAGTGTGTTTTACACTCTTACATTTCTCTTACAGTACCAATACCTTTTCTTAGGTATTACATTACATATTTCATATTTCTGGCAATCCAAAGCAGGTGGTAAGATAGAAAAATTTAAAATAAATACATTTTATACAAAATAATGTTATTTGAACTGTCTGGAAGTTTTCTTATCTCTTGTTTTCTTTGTTTTGTTAACTGAGTTTGACATAGGTAATAAATACTGTGGGAAAAAACAGAACTGAATACTGTATTGTCTACTACAACAACCGAGAAAATTTCACATAGTGTGAAATTCGCACTAATTAAATCATCAATTTTGATGGGAAACTGAATCAACCAGTATGCAGATGACCTCTTATAGTTTTAATTCTAAATAATACTAAAACACCATCTTGCAAACTAAAGAAACCCCAGGTTTTTATGGATTTACATAACAGTTCTGAATAATGTGTTGAAAATCACGCACAAGTGATATCTAAACAACAATTTGTTATATTCCTATTTAAATGTTTACTGTTACATTGCAGACAACCAGTGGTGTATTTGTTAAAGTTCAGTGTTCTGCCACTTAATGACAGACAGAATGAAGCCCCCATTCCAGGGTGTTTTTTTGGAGAAGCAGTATTTGATAATTTTATATTGTGCTCTGTCTTCAATAACGTGGCTTTACCAAAGGAGTTTATATGTTAAAGCAATTATGGTGTGTTATGTGTTCAGCACTTTGGTATTGGAAATCTTTGCCATATGCCCCTTGCAGCAAGGAGTTGCACAAACATCTGCCATATCAAAATGAAATCATTAAGATTTTTAAAGAGTTAAGGTGGAATCAGTCTTAAGGATACTAAGGTTGGAATAGGTGGAGAGGTTTATTCCTCTGAGTTTGCTGGTTTAGAGAATGGATGAAACCATTTCTGTGTGACTACCAGCATGAGAATACTTTCATTGTATTCTAATACTGTAACATGATTCAGTTGAATTATGCTCAGGATTTGGTCATTTTCCCTTTAGACAACACTGTTCTGAGTGGAGAGGAGGTTGCACAAAAATCTCTATGTGCAATCTCAACTTTACCAACACTAGCTCTGTTACCACTGGAGTTTTTGGCTTAAAGGCTCTACTTTTGCAGACTTACTTTTTTACAGCTTCAATTTCTAGGAATGTATTACCCTTTTGTTTTCCCTCTTTCCTGAAGTAAATTCATGGAAGCTAAATACTGCTGTGGTAACAAAATTTGAGAAACTAAAATGTTGATGCTTATTTATGAACTGTGTGTTTTATGTGTGTGGACACATGTATCATTTTTGATTCTTGCTTTTAAAATAAATGTTACCAGTATGTGACCAAAGTACTCAAAAACATTTTACAAGTTTTTGTTTTATTAAGATGCTTTGTAATTATTTACTAAGGTAGGGTTTTTTCAGTAATTTATAATGCCATGACTTTTTATTTGCTCAAGATGACATTTATGTATAGAATAAAACTAATGCAAAGCATCAACATGTTTCCTGTGTTACCATAAATTTACCATTTTTTGAAAGTCTAGACATAAATATTTAAGGGCTGCAAGTCTCACATTTCTAAAATGTATGAAATAGAGACCTTATAGACAGAATCTTTGCATATTTTTGCAGGAGAAATGTGATCAAATTTAGAAGATATTGATAGATAAGTTAGGTGTAGATGTATACATATAAAATGCTTTGATAGTGCACTTAATATTTGAGAGATAAAAGTTGTGCAGCTGTAAATTGAGAGCACAAATTATATTTTGCTGACTTTTTGTCATTAATAATCACTCAAAATGTATCTGTGCATTCAGCCAAGAGTATTTCTACTTAAATACAGGAGGGTTAGGAACACAGAAATTCACTATTTAAGCAGAAGAGCGTTTTGTATTATCTATGTGTAACATCTTAAATACATTTTAGACAAAATATTTTAAAGGTAAGTTAAATGTATCTTCTAAGAAGAAATAGTAATGTTCATGAACTGAATTAATTTGAAAGAGAATCGATGCTTCAAAAGAAGTTGTTGAGGTTGTCTTCTCTTTTAGTTACATCCTAGAATCCACAGGAAGGCCTTACTCATAGATTTAAAGGTTTTAAATCAAATTTATTAAAAATAGACGTGTTTGGTATCCGTTAGGTCTCCAGTGTGAGATTGGAAAGGATCCTCGGACTGCACCAAAGTAAGCAGCACAGTTTCCACCCCCCACTCCCCCCCCCCTTTAAATAAGATTCAAGCAGTATTTTTTCAGTAATATATTCCACTGTAATTTCTGGATGCCACCCAAAAACTTTGCCATCACGTTAGCTTCTTGGCTCCTAGGATTCATTCAATTTGAAACTTGAAAACTTTGCTATTTTGAATAGAAAATACCCAGCAGTATTTCAATAGATGCATTTGTAAATGGAATAAGTAACGGAGCTTATTGTACATGTAATTTGAGACAAGTTTATCTGCAGTAGCACATGAGAGAGATATAAGTTGCATTTGTGCTTTTTGCAGTTTGGCTGTGATGGTGCTGCTGCTGCTGCTGAGCTGATGGGCTAGAGTCCTTTCTTTGCTTTGGTGCAAATCTGGTTTCAAATACATCTGCTATATAGTGGAATATAGCCATAGATTTAGGGGAAGGTGACTCAGCAGACCTTTTATTGGTACAGTAAAATTCAATTCTTGTATATATTTTCTGGTGTGGTACTGGCCTTGGCAGAATTACAACCACAGAGAACTACTTTTTATACCAGTTTTGTTCTGTATCTGTTGCTAAAACTCACTTATCAAAAAGTCTTTCAGGTTTCCTTCATGTTTGATATGTAGGAGATCTCTGTTTTGCCTCCAGATCCTTTGTCACAACCCTGATTGAAGCATTTTAAATAAGCTTTCAGCCTGATGCTAATCTGCATGAGGTGAGCAAAAACGCTCTTAGCCCTCATTAGCTGGTGCCTGAAACTCAAATATTTATCCATACGATAGCACTCCTGCCTTTACCTTTGCACCCCTTTCCAGTCTGGATTTCAGAGGCCGGGTCCAGCCCGCAGAAACTTTAATTAAAACTACTCTTAAACAAGTTTGGTGTTTCCACAGGGCTTGCTGTCTTAGCGAGGGAGTTGGCAGATGCTGATGGACAAGAGAGGGAGGGTATGTGGGGATTTGTTTTGTTTTGTTTTACTAGGATACAATGGTTGCAGCAGGAGATGGCCAACAGAGCAAGAGCAGTTTTTAGGTTCCAAGTTCTGTCCAGATGGAGGGATCAGATGAGAGAAGACTCAAATTTTAGTGCTGCTAAAGCAGTGACAGCTGAACTGGGGTACAGTGGTCATCCTGATTGCCATTCCCAGAGAATGGTTTACCTGAAAGTGTTTGTGAGACATTTCTGTGAATAATTCTCAAACCTCCAGCAGTTTTTCATGGCACTAGCAGCAGGTTAAGGCGGAGCTGATTTCCAGTGTGGTTCAGATGAGCTTCAGAGCCTGGGCCAGACAGGAATAAAGGTAAAAAAATCAAATTAGGAATAATTGTGTTACTGCGAGGGTAATGAGACACGGGAACAGGGTGCCCAGGGAAGTTGTGGGATGCCCCAACAGTGGCAGTGTTCAAAGCCAGGCTGGACGGGGACTTGAGGATCTCCTAGGGGTTTGTGTCCCCAGCCTGGCCGCGAGGGTTGGGGCCAGCTGATCTTTAAAGTCCATTCCAACCCCTTAACCTGCTGTGGTGCTGTGAAAAACTGATTGCCAGCCGTGCACCCCGTGAGCGGCAGGACCGAGAGCCGGGGGNGGGAGCGGGAGCGGCAGCGGGGCCGTGCCGGAAGCGCGGAGGGAGGGCCCCGCCGCTTCCTTTGCGGGCCGTGCGAGCGGAGAGAGCCCGCCCGGCCCCTGCGCGCTGCCCGCGTCCTTCCTCCGCACCACCCGCTGTCCCACGGGTGTCTGTGCCTCCTGCAGGAAGCTCCTCCGGCACAGAGAGAGCATTCCCCGCCCCACAGCCGCCCTGGAGCCCCAGCTCCGTCCCTGCCGTGCCGCCCCCGCTGTCCCAGTGCTGCCTTTGGAAGGAGCGCGGTGGGACGGGACGGCTCTGGCTGCCCTTAGGCAGGGAAATTCAGCTTTACCTTTGGGGTTTGCTTAGAAACCAAAGGCTGTTTTCCTTCCTTTTGTTGGTTAAACTCCAGCAGAGTCGCAGGAACCACTGGATTATCAGCACAGTGGATATGGAAGGGTATTTATTAACCAACCCGAGCAGGGAGAAACACTGTGCTCTCGCTTAACTCCTTTGCTCTCTGAAATTTCTATTACATCTCGATCACATAAAGATTTGGCCTTAATATTTGAGCATCCTAATATCGCCGATACCAAGTTGATGTAGTTACTAAAATGTCTTTTATTCTAATGGCAGCTAGGGAGGGTTTAATTTGTTTGCCTTTACTACTTTTCTTTTTTCTCCCTTTCTGTGAAGCTGGAAAAGAAAACAAAGGGGAAGCTCCAGAAGCAGGTCTGTCAGGTGGTCCTGGATCACTTTGAGAAGCAGTACACGGCAGAGCTGGGAGATGCATGGAGCAGTGTCAGGTCTGTGCCTTTGGGGAGATGGGGGAGGAAAGGGAAAGATAAGAAATTGAATCAGTAATGACACACATGGCAAAAGCTGTCACTTAATTTGGTCCTTGATCACACCACATGCTGAAGAACTTCACTATTAAAAACTAAAAGGCATAGATGTATAGCATTAGTTTAATTGAATCTACTTAAAAACTCTTAGATTGGATCAATGTGGTTTTCTGCTTTAGGCAGTGAATACTCCTGAGGAATAATTTTTGGGACTAAATGAAAAATTTCTAAGAGGAATTCAGATGGAAAAGGCAGGAAATCCATGTAAGAAAGGCCCAAAAGAGGAAACTGAAATACAAACAAGCATGTTTCTATCACATAAGCACTTCTTGCTAGCTGTCTTCCAGGAATATCTGTTGGTTTAAATTTTTCTGGCCCAACGTTTGCAGAACATAAAATGTAAAAAAGAACACTTGTAAAAATGGCATTTTAGTGTTGGGTGGAATGAGCTTTGTAAAGCCAATGTGTGTGTGATTATTTTTGTTGTTTACAACTAATATTACAGTTTGGTCCTGGGGAAGTACTTTATAGTTAGGAAAAGTATTATGCCTCATTTATATCTTCTACAAAAAATAAGAAAAATGGAGAATTTCTTGTTTCAGAAGAAATTGGTGTTTTAAATGCAATGATTAGAAAAAACAGTGGCTTGATTTCCTATTAAAATTATTTTCCTGCATGCTTTTCTAACCTGAATGATTGATTTCTGATTGCACCAGAATTATCCAATGCTGAGATTGTAAATAAAGGCTTCCTGCACTGTTTCATTTGATGAGTTGCTGAATGGCTTTTCCTTTTTTCACCCTAGAGATGTGCTGACCTCTCCGTGGTGCTGGCAGCACGCCCTGCTGCTGAACAGGTTCAGCCAGAGCCCTGGGCTGGAGAGCAGCCTGGCTGAGCAGGGATATCATCCTGCCTTCCCTGCAGCTCTGCCCTACCTCCCTGCAGCCTTCAGGTGCTTCACCAGGAGAACCCCTGGCAGATTCCCTGCCCAGAAGCACCAGCCTGGCAGGCTGAAGGAGTATTACCTGCTCAACGCTGCCTCGCTGCTGCCCGTGCTGGCCTTGGAGGTGAAGGATGGGGAGGATGTTCTGGATCTCTGTGCTGCACCTGGGGGGAAATCTGTGGCCATCCTGCAGTGTGCCTGGCCAGGTAATGGAGCCAGGTGCTGCTGAAGGAAAAATCCCAAACAAAAATTTATATTCCACGCTGTTTAATAAGATTTTTATGAAGTCTGTTTGCCTAAAAGAGGATTAAAAATGCAATACTTACTTTAACATAGGTTAATGCATAGTGACAGGCAAAAGTGTGGGGTAGCTCTGTGGGTTTTTCTCTGCTGTTACTTCTCCAGAAGTTACTTAAACCCTGTCAATTTGTTGGCACAAGTAATCTGCAATCTTAAAATACTTGTCCCTTTTTTACTTTTTTGTTTTTTTCTTTTCCTCTGATGTCTCTTTTGTCAGTGCTGTGCAAATCCTACAGGTAAATTTAAGTGTGCTGATGTAAAGCAGAGCATAAGAAATGAAACAAGATTTGGGCAGAGGGAAAAAGTGTATGGTAAGGAATTGGTTGGAGAAAGACTCTGAGATGATCAGAGTGTTCAGAAAGCAGCAGCAAGCACCAGCTGTTCTTGGGCAGGGAGTTAAAGCTGAACTCAATGAATGCTAAGGTGTACCTTAAGATACTCAAAACTGATGCTTTGTTTATTGAAAACGTAATCTAATAATACGGGGCATGCACTTCATTTAGATAGTGGCTCAAAGAGCCCAGGAAGGCACTCACTCTTTGGATATGGGTCATGATTAAAGTTTTAGTGTGGAAGTCTATTGCTCCAGAAGGATTTGCTAGTAAATATTTAGGATTTTCTCTGTAGGAACATGTTGAAATTTATTTAGGTTTATAAAAATTCGGTGGTATTCTAAAAAGTGCAATAACACAGGCACATAAGGCGTAAACTCCATGATAGTCATGGCAATGCAGTAGAACTTCTGAAATGGGCCTAACTCCTTATATTTGTAAAAACAAAATGGAAAAAAAATCATAGAGACTTCTCTTTGGGTATTTACTTCTTTGTTTTTATATTTTTTCTGATTTTTCTAAGGTTACTTTCACTGTAATGAATATGATGATTTGAGGTCAAGATGGTTGGAGCAGACAATAGAATCCTTCATCCCAGATCCTCTGGTTAACTTGATAATGGTCTCTAAACTGGATGGTAGACAGATTGGAGATCTCCAGCCCAAATTTTATGACAAGGTAACATTATTATTATTGGCAAATTATATTTCTGCATTCTGATTCTTCTTCCTATGCTGCTCTCTTTTTAATTTTCTTTTTTTTTTCCTGGCTCCCCATAAAAATACCTGACCTGTCAAGGGGAACAGAGTCATGTACATGATTTGTAGAGCCTCAGGAAATATTTTATGAAGCTTGTTGTGCATTTATTCCTGTGTTGGATGATGTTGCCTATTCACCCTTGGAAGTGAATTCTGAAGACCTTGTAGCTGTAATCTTTGCATGATGTGTAATTAGAAAGGGGAGGGGAACAAGAGAGAGATACTCAGAGCTTATTTTTGGAGCACTAATTTCTTATCTCCCCACCTGTTAACCCCATAAAAACAGCTCAAAATATTAATGGGATCGTTTCACCCCCCCAAAGTGGAAAATAAAAAGGTTTTCTTCTTAATATTGCTGAAAGAAAATTGAATAGATTTTTGGCACATGGTGTTCAAAAAGTGACCATCTTTGTTGTGAATTTTCTTGTTTGATTTTGTGAATTGTTCAGGTGCTGGTTGATGCTCCTTGTTCAAATGACAGAAGCTGGCTCTTCTCTGCTGACCCTCAGCAAGCTGTGCTCAGGCTCATGCAGAGGAAGGAGCTGTCCTCCCTGCAATTCCAGCTCCTAAGGTGAGAAGTGCAAAAGAAACCTCTTAAACGAAATAGTTAATAAAAATTACCTTGTCATGGTTTAATAAACAAACCCAGCATTCCCCCTCTGAAAATAATGTCAGGAATTTGTGGTTGTGATGCTGTTTAGAATAACCAGTCAGTCTGAGATAAATGAGGATGTGGAAATCTGTGTGGGTGATACCAGCAGTGAGGCCTTGGCCCTCTAAACCCACTTATTCACAGAAATATCCCTTTTCAGATGACTCAGAAGAGTCTGGTATAAAATGAAAATATTTGAGGTGGACACAGCTAAAATGGGTTTAGATATATTCCATATTGACTCCTTGTAGCACAGAAAGGCTCCCAGTCCTAACTGACCGGGTAAAAAAGTGAAAGAATTTGAGGTTGGATGGGGGAAAGAGAGGGTTGTTTATTTTTGAGAACATCCCCCATTTGGATCCTAACATTTGAATTATTTTAAAATAATCCAAAGCCAGGCTGTTGTGTACTACACATTTTAATGCTACCAGCTATGGGCTGGTATTTGTGAAGCATTTCAAACTGCACAGTTTTTCTCATGGGGGGGGAAAAAAAAGAAGAGTGACTTCTCAATAAAACCTCCTAAACTTGAATTTTATTTGTGGAGTAACAGTCATGCCTGAAGTCCATCTGTCAAAGCAAATTGAGGGAAAAATAACATATTATAAAAAAGAAAAGTTTTTATGGAAAGTTCCCATTGCAGTTCAAGATAGTTTTGCAAGACTTCCAGTTGAAAAAGGCCTGGCAGAAGTCTGTGATTTATAACAGAAATATGAGGATCTTATTGCAGTAATGCATCATGTCATCCATTTCCTTTGAAGAAATCAATCACATTTAAAACACTGACCTGTTTGGGTTTTCCCTTTTGAATATCTGACATAGAAAATCCAATTTGTGAACCCGTTGCTAAAGAAAGCATACATCATGCAGAGAAATTTGGAGCATTTGCATAAATCATTCCACATTGTAATCCTGGAGAACTCATGACAGCAGAAACCTTGTTTTTTTTTAAAAAAAATACATTCCTGTCAGCCCAAATCAGATTTAATTTAATTATTCCTAAGTACAGAGACTGGAACTTTCTGTTGAAAATATTTTTTAGCAACAGTAAGAAGAATTTGTAAAGACAAAATACCTTTGCTATATGAATTGTAGTAAAAGGATGGTTACTTTCAAGAGTTAGAGTTTATAAGGGTTATAGGATAAAAGGGTAATTGGTAAAGGATAGAAGGGTTATTGGGTAAAAGTTTTGGGTTATTGGGTTACTAATACGAAGTTAAGGAAGGAAAAGTAGGGTTTGCAATACAATGTGATTAATTAAGTACAACAGAGGCTTCAGAGAATGATGATCTGTAAAAAGCGTTGAAGCTGATGCAACAAGCTTCCTGCTGCAGCCTGCACAAAATCTGAAATGTAAATAAGTGATATAAATGCTGAACAGCAAATGTTCTAAGCAATCAGGACACCACTGATTTGAAGGAAATTGAGATTGTAATGATTGCTCGTACCCAAACCAAAGCATCCCTGCTGAGTACTCTAATCCAAGAACACATTGCAAATCCTGTTATTATTTGGAGTGTTCATGCAGAAAACAAATTGCAAAGTAAAAAAAAAAAAGAAGAATATTCATTTCCTGATGCTAAATGCTAACACAAAATACAGCGGGTTCCCAAAAGCAAATTTACCAATGTTATCAGTTCTCAGAGAGAAATTAAATTTTGGGCTAAGCTTGAATGCCCAATTACATAGTGGTTAAACTGTTATGGATGTTGTAATTATTCTTAGACTGGTTTCTGCAGCTGAAAGGAACTTGTGTTAGGGCTCAGCAGAAAAGAAATCCAACAGAATAGATTTAGAAAACTCAGCAAAGGCATTCAGCCTGCTGGAACTCTCCTATACACAGCATCTCTGAGTAATTAAACAGCTCTATATTTGCACTGAATTGTGGAGTTTTTCACAGGGGAGAGGAATTGTGTGCTCTTAGTTGGGCTTTTTTGTGGTTATGGAGTGAAGGCAAAAATTGTGTTTATAAATATAAAATCATGTATTTAGCATATGTCACCACTGTACCATTTCTGAGAATTGCTTCATCACATCTTCAGCTCTTCCCCTGGAGTTTTTACCTTTCCTCCTCTTAGGATGCCCAGTTAATCCTCTTTTTGTCCTAAACCATCCTCAGTTAGCTCCACTGGGAATTTTTGAGAATTCCTGCTGTTGGACCAACAAATCTGCTGTGGGTTCTGTGGGTGATAGGATTCTTTAGCCACTTTGTCTCACAAAAGCTAAATATTTTGTGTATTTTTGTGCTGTGCCATTCCCAAAACACTTTTGGTTCTGTTGGAGGTTTTACATGGTTGGCTGGAATTTCTTCACAAAGAGTGGGTGCTGTGGCCACTGCTGTGAGATTTTAGATGAATGGTTTTTCATTTTAAATGAAATTTCATTTCATATTCATAGGCAGCACCCTATGAATAACTTATGGATCGAGTCCCTTGGGATATATTGCAAAGCCAAGCTTATTGAATGGATAAATAACTATGAATAAACAAATAAGCTACTCAGCAGCTTTTTGGGATCACAGATTTGAATTCAGACACAAATTTTGCTTTAATCCCACCTTCAGGTCTTTCTCTGTGTGTTCTACAAGCTGTGAGGATAACCACTAACCCAAAAGTTGTGTGGCAGGGTCTGAAGTGGATTTCAAAGGTTTCATTCTCCCTTCTGGACAATTTCATATCCCTGTTTTAACAGGATGATTATTCCAGAAGTCACCATGCATTAGAGGAGAAAGAATAATAATTCAATAATTCTAGGTGTGAATGTTTACTCTTTGCCTTAGAATAATTTAGAATTGTTTGCTATAGATATGTTGCTTATCAGGATTTTCGAAATAAATTTTGGCTAGGGTGGAGCAGACTGGGTTTTTCTGGATTTGTGGGGTTTGGTTGTTTAGTTGAGGGGTTTTTGATGCCTGTGTCTCCTTTTATTTATAATTCAGTTTAGTGCTGAAAAAGGCAGTTGACTTTCATGATTCTCCTGTTATTCTGAGCTGCAGTGTTTCTCCACAGGAGCAAAGTTTACTTAGAGAGGAGCAGAGGCAGTGCTTGAACTGCTGTCATTGCCCATCACAAAGTATTAAAGAAAATTGGTATTTCGACACTGAAGGATTTTCTTCATCATTTTGTCCAGGTTCAAAGAAATAAAAGCAAAACTTTTAACATGCAGGTCATTTTGCCACAAAGTATCTGGGCCCTTGTGAGAGGCAAAAGGTAATGTGGACATTTTAAGTCAATAAAAAGAATAGAATTGGCATTTTTTATTCTGATGAGACATTATCTTGCCTGTTGAGCAGAAATACAATGTATTTGCCAAAAGATGGCACTGTTGAAGTGTTGTGTTAGTTCAAAATTGCCCTAAAAATGTGTCATCTTCTCACTTTAATACTGAAAATGGTGGAATGGTTAACATAATTAATGCTGCCCCTTCCCATGGCATGCAGCATAAACCCATGCACAGGAGGACAGGCTGGACATGCAGGTGCTACCTGTGGTATGAAATATATATTTTTGTGTCTGCTTATTTTTAAAAGGTTTGAGACACCAAGACTTCTAGAGTGAAAAAAGTCAGCCTATCGTGTCTCATTTTCTGTCGGTGGGAAAAATCCTTTTTAGGTCCTGGCTAACTGCATTTTAGTTGCATGTAACAGGGTGTTTTGGGTTTAGAATTATGTGGCTCTAGTATGATCATTTTTTCCCTCTGAGATATTAAACAGTAAACAGTTCCGTTTTCCCTAATTTGGTAAATCTTGAGAAATAAACTTAAAAAAAAAACCAGAGGTTTAATATAATGTATTTCTTTACAGAGTTTTTTTCCAGTACTACTGTAACACAGGGAGTTAGGATGGATTAATGCATCTGTTGAACCTCTGACCTCCACAGTACAATATGAACCTGTACCCAGAGATATATACCCAATAAAAATAAAAAGTATTTTTTACTTTTTCTTTTTCCCTAATGCTGTAAAATCTCATTTACAATGAGGAGGGGAGCAATCTGTGTGTGTTAATTTGTTTTACAGAATGTGTTGAATGAGATGGTCAGAAAAAAGCTCCAGGAAAAGTTTCCAGGTCTTTTAATGTGTGTTCTGATGTATCTTCATGTGAAGCATGAAACCTTGCAGTGTTAGTGCCTGTAAATTTGTGAAATTCATTACAGGAAATATGTGTACCTGAAATAGAATGATGAAATTAACCAGATCTTTATTTCAGCTGAAAGTTTCAGTTCTTTAATAAACATGAATGTTGTCTGTACCAGTAAGAGAAAGATTAACTACCTTTAAATAACGTGGGCTTTTTTTAAACAAGGCATTGTAATAAGAGGAAGGTGAAAAAATATTTTAACTTCTTATTTTTGGGAGTCACGAAGTACCAGGCACTGAATTCTTTCAGCTAAGCATTGATAATTAAGATTGCTAATGAAGAGAACTCTTAGTTCCTAGATGGTGGAGTTATAGTAGGACTAAGTTATGCTTCATCTCCAGCCTATCCCTTGAATGAGCTTGTTTCTCTCCAGTGATTATAGAGGAAGTTTTTAAAATGTATTTGAACAATCCTCTGATGAACAAATCCTCTCCTGAATGAATTCTCTGTGCTGCTGATGACGAGAGGACCAAACTCCCTGGCTCTGCCTGCCCAGCTCAGTGTCACCCTGCGTGACTTTGAGCCCAGCACTTCCTCCCTTGGAACTTTGCAGCTCCCTGCAGGTTTATCAGAAGCCAGGCACGGCTTAATCAGGGCTGGCGGGCGCTGACTTTGAGCAGGGGCACTGAAACAACTGTTGCTGGCACTTGACAGGATGGAGAGATACATTGATTAACCTTGCTGCCTGAAGGAATTCTCCTCAGATATTTTAATTCCTGCTTTAGGTTCCAAATACAGAGAACTGCACTGAGCACGCTGACCTTTTTGGGTCATGGGCCAGTGAAGATTCCCAGGGTGAGGTTTAGATACAGGGGGGTTTTGAGGTGATATTTTCAAGTTTTCCTTCAGGGACCTGTGGTGCTCTTCCCTCTGATGGACTCAGTTGGAGGAGCATGGTGCCCTTGAAAATGTTGTCTTGAGGGGTTGTTGCTTTCTATATGGGAAGAAAAAGACATTTAACAAATGTCCAGGCTTTTAAGCCTGTAACCTGTAGCTACATCTACTTTTTCTTTTACCCTTTCCCACTTTTACATGGTAAAAGAACTTTCTCTCTTGTCTAAATGCTGTCTTAGAGGTAGGAAAGTGGTTGCCATTATCTGCTTCTCAAGTAGAAATTCTCAGGTCTGCTAAAAGTACATCTCAATTGTCACATTAAAGCATTCCCAAGCTGCCCTCAGGGCTTGGCACTCCTGCATGCATGGAAAAGGTGTAGCTGGCAGGGGAAGGTCTGTCAAAAATGAGTTCTGTGGGTGGATTCTGATAATAATCTGAAGATCAGCTCAACTTCATGAGAGCCCATTTAGACTTCAGCTCTGTTCTCTTTGAGTCCTAATGTGAAAGATAAAAAGCAAGATCCAGTACACAGGGGGGAAAAAAGTGATTTTTAAATTTCCCCAAATGGGTGTGAGGCCAGGGGACAGTGAGGTCAAGGAGACATCAGGGGCTCTTGCTGGCTTGGTGTTCATGAGAAGGGAAGGTTGCACATCCCTGCTTTGCTTTAATTTAGCAGTTAATCCCATATTTGTGAGTTCACAGTGGTTCCTCAGACAGGCCAAGTGCAGCAGCATGAGTGAGCCCTGCCCTTTTCAATGGGCAAGGAAAGGAGCTGGAGAGAAGTGGGAACAGCTTTTAGGTGCAGTAATACTGCTTTTGGAGCCCTCCAAGGAGTAAATGTGTGTTGGGATGCCGGGATGAATATCTGGCAATTCAAATGGCTGCTGGGAAGTGCAGAATTTTAGAAGATGGGAGCTGGGAAGGGTGGCAGGGTTCCACCTGCTCTCTTTCACTCTCTCAAGGTGGCAGTGTCACTGTTGTGCTCTGCCAACCTGTGGCAGGAGCATTCTCGGACATTTCTGCAGGCTTTGAAAAGCCACTCAGGGGTGTGAGATAAGCTTCTGGTTTTAACTAATTGATAGGTTTAACTAATTTTCAGAGCATCCTCGAACGAGTCCATGAGGCCCAGTTAAACAGAAATATTTAGGCTACATAAGTGCACTGTAACCTGGGTTTGCCTTTAACAGGCTGAACTTTGAATTGCTCCCTCATTAAGGCCGTGTATGTTCACTCTCCATCTTTTTCCTGAAGACTGATACAACAGAGGCATTAAACACATATTTTCCTGGGGCACTGAAACATTGACAGAGTAATCAGTCCTTTACTCAGTCCTTTTATACTGAGTAAAATTGGAAAATCATAGACTTCAGAATTATGTACTTGGCTTGCTGATTGCCATAACCAGGACTCATAAAAGAATCGAGCAAGGTAATGTGTATGCTCCCAAAAGAAGTAGATTTGATATAATACAGGAGTTTTCACCTGGTCTTATCACAGTCTGAAGCAGTCATTTGTCCTGGTGTTCCCATATTATTTTGGACAGGACTTTCAGAGCAGCTTTGATCTGTGATCCTGCTTGTGCTGAAGCTTTTCTTTGTTGATTCTTTTCCCAAAAAGTCCCAGTTCTGTTAAAAGGGTTTATCTTTCCCCACCTTGTATTTTCTTCTTTCCTTTCTCAGCTGTTTTTGGTCAGCTGTCACCTTTGGGAAGTTCTTAGCTTTTCTCTGGAGGAATTGCTATTTCCAGGAGGAATTGCTATTTCCATAGTATTATCTTTGTTTATCTAGACTTGGAATTAGACTTTCTGCACTTGGGGGCTGCTCACCTCATCTGGTTTGAGATGTTTTTTTTCTTTTTTGTTGCTTTTCTTTTTTTATTTGTCCCAGGAATTTTTTCCCTGGCATATAGGGGGTGTTTGAGCACAGTATTGTCAGTAATATCTACAAATCTGTCAGTGTCATTAACACTATTCACCTGTTCTGATTTTCTTGTTATTAAACAAAAGGGATCTTATTGAGGGAACAATTGTATTTAATGTGGTATTTGCCTGTGGTATCTCTTTGAATACCAGCTTACAAGTCAGTCTTTGAGCCAAAAACGGCTCAAAAATGTATGAATTAATTGGATTTATCTTCAGACAGTGTTTTAATAGCAAATGAACCTTTAGTGTAGCTTCCTCTTTTAGAAATGTGGTGGTAGCAAGTTTGAAGAATGCTCTTCTGTGGTGCAAGATTTTTGAGTTTTCTCCTTGCTCTCTTAATTTGCAGCAGGTGAATATGGCTTGCATATCTCATTTCTGTACACTCATAGGTTATATTTCATGTGTTTGAAGAAGGACTTGGCAGATCTGCTGTAATGGGAAATAAGCAGTTTATTTAAACACAGTTTTTCAGTGGTAAAGTGATAAAGAACCTCTATTCCCTCCATCCCCAGTAGTTGTGAAGCTTTCAGGCTTTAAGCCACTGTTTTGCCTTTGTTTAGTCAAAATTTGTCATCAAGTTAATAAGTGAAGGCCACATAAACAATATATGATCCTTAAAAAATCAGGTTGAAAAGCAGTGGCTCAATGACACCCCCAAATGGTCTCACCTGCTAAATAAGTTGCAGAATTAGCAGGAATGTTTCTAAAATTACAGCCCAGTCATTAATTCAGGTCAATACTGCAGGTGTCCATTCTGATTTTTGTTCACACAAGTGTCTAACTGGCCTTTTTGATGTGGGGTAACCCATTTTGTACTGCAGCATTTTCACAGCAGTGCTGGGCACAGGAATGCTTGATGTATGTTCTGAATGGATGCTGCTTTGTACTTGTGGTGTAAAAAACACCTTCAGCTACTTGAGAATACAATAATAAATGAGAAAGCAAAATTGTGTTGTGGGTGGTTTCCTGAAGTGTCAATTACATACAGTTAAGACATTTCCATAACGTTAATTTTGCCATATATATTTATTTATACTCTGAATTTTCAAGTGCACATTGTCCCACTAGCAGTGTGTCACTTGTGATTTTGAATTTCTTCCCTTTTTCCTGTTGTTCTCTGCAGGTCTGCTGTTAAAGCCCTGCGTCCTGGTGGCTCCTTGGTCTATTCCACGTGCACCCTGTCCAAGGCAGAAAACAGTGATGTGATCAGTCTCATCCTGGACTCCTGCAGCAATGTGGTGCCTGTGGATATCAGTGAGATGGCCAGAGGTGTTTCCCAGGAATTCTCTTTCCTCAGTGGAACACAGCAGCACGAGCTGCTGGTTCTCCCAGAGAAAGGGAGAGCCTGGGGTCCCATGTATGTGGCCAAATTAAAGAAAGTGTCCTCCAGCTGATGCTGTTGGCTATTTATAAGCAATATGTGGTAAAGTAATATGGATTGAAATACTGTATGTATATATGAACATGTTCAAGACAACTGAATTTAGAGTGTTGCAATTTCCTGATTGAAAGGAAGCAGGATATTTAACTTATTTTAGCTTAAAATACTGAATGTGCCTTCCAGTGTGGGCTTGTGGGCCTCTGGGAAGTCCTTAGGAAGTCAAGGGAGCTTTGTATTGTTTTCAGGGTGGTCCTTTTAAAGGTATTTGGATTCTAGAATAGAGGCCTAATGTGGTAGAGTTTTGCACTGGTTTTGTTTTTTTATTTACTAACTTGGTTCTACTACAGTATGTTTTTAAATAAATGGTTTTCAGTGGTCTGAAGTAATGGAAATGCTGCATTCTCTCTAAACACATCTAGAAATCTGTGTTGCTGCAAGAACTGATTTGTATAGTGTCATCTTCAAGCACTGGCAGAACAGGTTTCGTATTTGCTAAGCTGTTTACTTAAAAATACAAAGCTGTCTTCTTTTTACAGCTGCAAAGGTCAGCAGGTAGATCAACACCAGCTTTTTATTCATTTATTTATTTATTTATTTATCTATTTTGAGCTTGCAAAAGTATTAATTGAAAGAGCAATGGTGTGTATATTCCAGCCTGTGCTGGTCTTGAAGCAGAATGGAACCCTTTCATCCCCAAGGGCTCTTTCCCAAGTGGAAGGTGATAATAATTGTTTTCAAAAATGTTGTTTTAAAGAGCAGAGGTAGGTGAGTTGCTCCTGTGGTAATGGGGGTGTGTGACACTGTACATTTATTAAAATCATGGAGTCACAGAATGTTTTGGGTTGAAAGGGACCTTAAAGATTATCAAGTTCCAACTTCTTGCTGTGCACAGGGACACTTTCCACTAGACCAGGTTGCAAAGTGCCATCGAACCTTGAATTAAACACTGAGGGTGGAGCATCCACAGCTTCTCTGGGCACCCTGTTCCAGTATCTCATCACCCTCGCTGTAAAAAATTTGTTTTTAATATGAAATCCAAATCTGCCTTCCTTCAGTTTGAATACATGTAGTATATTTTATGTGTATAATACACAGTTTGCCCTCAGAACACTGCTGTATTTTCTGCTGAGGCAAACAAATGCATCAGAGGTTCTGAAACCTCACCCTTTGCGCTGTGAGCTTTCACAGATATCCTTTCCCCTGCTTTGGGATGAAAAATGTTTGAGGGGGCCCTATAGTATTGAATGATCAGCAGTGTCTCTGAAAACTTGAGAGGTTGTAAAATACAAATTTGAGTATGCAGTTGATGCTGTGAAAAGGCCTGACAGCCTCTGTCCCAGGAACAGTAAATGTAATACCAGGATTTGGAGTCCTGTCAGGCTGCTGGGTGAAATAACTCATACCTTTGTCAAAATGCTTCCCATCAGTTTCATCTGCCCTGTGGAAATTGAAAGGGAAAGGCAAGAATGTAACTTACTCAGGGGTGGAATTGAAATCTGTGCTTGAATTGGATGGATGAGGAGGATGTGGGCTGGGTAATCACAGGAGGAACAAAGGGACCCTTGAAAGCTGGACTTGTCTCAGTCTCAGCAGATGGGCACATCCCTGTGAGCTGCTTTAGACCTGGATCCTGCAGCAAGGCCTCCTGGTGTGTATAAAAGCTGCACTGAATTCTGGACTCCTGCAGTCCCTTTCCAACTAGTCTAAAAATGCACCAAGAGAGGTAAAAACAAGGCTAATTAATAAGTTATATTTATTTTGGCATGTACTTGATGAATTTTGGTTTATACTCAATGAATTTGGTTTAAACTCTGTTCCAGAGTGCTGTGGTTTTTTTCTTCTGTTCTAATCAGTTCTGGCTGGTGACAGGAATTTGGCGAGAAGGGAAGAGCAGAAAGGATGGGAGGCAGACCCGTAGAGGTGAGGGGTAAAATTTGCATGTATTGGGAAGTAGTGTCCACTCAAAAGCACTTCTTGAAAAGGCTTTGTGTCCCTTCAAATGTCTCCTGGATACTTCTGCTTCCCTTCATTACAAGGTTACAACATTTTCCCTTTTTACACCTTTTTTTTTTTTTGCCAGTTAATTATAATTTAATTCCTTGCCGTGTCCTTCCTGCTCTTTCCTGAGCAATGCTGATGGAGATGGGGTGGAAAACAAGTCAGCCTTTCTATCATAAAGGAAATTGCAGCCCCAAGCAAGATGAGGGCAGGGAAAGGACAAACTTTGTTGGACTGGGGAGTCCCAGAGAAATCTTCATGATTTCTAATGAAACTGCCCACAGCTGCACCTCAGAGGCCACAGAGAGCTCTGGAGTTCAACTGCTCTTGTGCTTTTCTGCCATTCCCTTTTCCAAAGTATAAAATGTCACCTCCCTGTTTAAGAGGGAGTTGGCACAATAAGAAATTGGAAAGCCTTATCTAAAGGCAATTTCAGCTTTACCAAATTTTATCCTTTATTCGGTGGCATCTGACACAGTTCAATTATGGCTTGTCAAAAGCATTCTCCACTGTGGGGTGGAGTGGAAAAACAGATTACACAATGTCTGTGAACTGATGAAGCTGGCTGGGGGACTAATGAACCCTTGGCTTGCTCAGTAAGGTGTGCAAAGGGAAGGTGAAGCACGTTGAAAGAGGGGTAAAAATAAAAAATCAGGACTATAGCAGTGGGCGAAAAATGTGAAATACTGGAGAAGAGGCAACCTGTTTCTTGCCAAACAAATGGCTGTATTGGTAGGTGTTCCTGTCAGAAAAACTGGTTTGGTGGGTGGGAGGGAGGAAAATTGGAGAATCAGGCCTGGCTGTTTCTTCTGGTTTACTTCTAAGCTGATGTAACTTCATGCAGTGTTGGCTATAAATGAGACTCTTTGTTCCAGGGGAAATTGGAACAGCACATCCTGGTAGTCTCTGAACTTCAGGTGAAAGTGAAACTTGGAGTTCTGAGACTGCCAAACCTGGATCAGAGCACACAGGGCACACACAGTCACTGGTCACAGCTTTTACATGTCACCCCACCATGTGATTCCTGACTGAAGATCAGCTTTATCAGACAGATCACAGCAATCATGAAACATTTGTCAGAAAATGTCTTCCTTGTCTGATCTTCCTGCCTGTGTCCTATGACTTGAGGTCAAGGTCTAATGGCCTTGGAAGTTTTTGTTTTCTTCGGAGTTGTTACACAGTTTTCAACAGGGCCAAGCATCATGCAGCTTCCCCGGCTCCTTTTCAGAAATGTTTGGTGTGCTACCAAAACAAAATGCCTGGATCAAAAAGTCACAGCTGCTCTTGAGAGGGAGAGATGGAACATAAACCTGGGTTTCATGTCAGTCTTTGTACTCTACTGGGGAATTTCTGCTCCCTACAGCTGTGTGCAAGGTGGTTCTTCAGATCACATCACATCAGTGTTTTCTGCTGTTTCTCTCTGAGATGGCCCTTTGCACCATGGTCACCGTGGTGTTGTGATGTGACCCTTTGTGGGCTCAGAGGAAAAAGAAATGGATCTGCTGCCCTAAAACCACAGGTAATAATCCTATAGTGAGAAGTGCTGCAAATGTTGCCACAGAAATCTTTTTTTTAAAGATGATAAAAGCACTGGAAGGCAGCACAACAATCCAGATTTGAATGGAGCCAGCACTTCAGCTGGTCAGTGAATCCTCACCTTGTTCTTTCCAAAATGAGGCATCCCTGACATAAGGTTTTCATCTTCAAGGACCATAAGCATTTGGCCTGACCTCACTTCTCACAAGGCCAATCAAATAAAGCAGTAAAATAGACAAGAGGCTGTTTGCATGCAGTGTCATCCCACCACTACCAAATGAGCAGCTCTTCCTGCCTGGATCTGGATGTGGTGGGCCATGAAAAGCAGGGAAAATGTCATTGATAAAGTTTGTCTCTGTCCCAAAGTGGAAAAAATGCTAAGAGCAAATTCAGAGCAATGTATCATATATTTTTCTTTGAGGAGGGTATTTTGCTTTGTTGATTTACTTTAGGAAAAATCTATCTTGTCTGCGTGTGTGATTAAGTAGCTGATGGAATAATTTTTTACAGGGAGGAGAACATGCCAGAGCATTTGAGAGGTGTAAAACCAGGCTGCAGAGAGGATTAGAAAAGGTACAAGGAGGAGTAATTTCGCGTTGGCAGGAAGTAGACTTAATAGTACTTTTTTATCTGTAATTTTTATGATTCTGTGCCTAACCAGGGAAATGTTTAATGTTCCTTGTACAGCGAGTGAAGGTAGAAGAAGGCAAATTGACATCCCCAGCACTGCTATAATTCATTCCATTACTTCAACAGGGCTTTTATGTTGTCACGCCCGTAAAGCTCCAGTGTGTGCACGCTCAGAGCCAATCCATCTTTATACACTGCTGCTGATCCCATTGAAGGCAATGGCAAAACTCCCATCAATTTTAATGGCACTGGGATATGGCCCATTTTGTAGATATACAATGTATATTTCCTGCACACACCATTTTTCGTGTACAACGTGCCCCTCATCCGAGGTTCAGGGAGTGTTTTATAAAGTGCCAGAGTCACAGCCATTGATGCAGTCTCCAGCTGATGAGATGATGTGATCTGTCTTCAAAACAGGATTTAAAGATTGACGTTTATTTATCTGCCTGTTTTTTAATTTATTAAGGGCACAGGATGCACGCAGAACGTCTCCATGTGTAGAGTGCTGCCTTTGAAAAATTTGCCCGGGTAAATTGCAGGAGGTAACTGTGTTGGAAATAGATGCTGCACTTGCAAGGTTAACATTTTGCTACAGCACTTAAAAACTAGAAAGCATCAAAGCAAATTGAAGGCAGTATGGATCAGTGGGTTAGCACATAACACAGCAGTCTGCAGCACCAGAGGCTAAGAAAGGTCCCTTTTGAAAAGCAGCTGTTTGGATAGCAACTCATTCAATCAGCAAGGTACAAACAAACAAGAAAAAATTAATTGGATGAGTATTTGAACTCATGTTCTAATTAGGAAATGTTTTGAACACAGTTAAGGTGCCTGTTTCGTGCAGAACCCATCATCCTTGACCCTCTTTAAAGAAAATGCACAATGGATGAGCCATGTTTTAGGGGCTGTAAACCTTGTTGGTTATGCATTGAAAGCTCTGGATTCACAGCAGCTTTCAACATGTGCAAAGTGGAAATGGAATTGCCTGCCAGGCTGATGTTTTCACTCAGGGAGCTTCCTTTCCTCACCATAATGTATGCTGGACAGCAGTGCATCCCCAATTTAATTCAGGTTTGCAGAAGACTCAAACAAGGAGTTTGCAGTTTAACCCAAACTTTTAGGATGCAGTTGTGAGTTATGTGCTGGCACGGAGTAAATAATTCAGCAGGCCTTGTTGTACAAGGCTCTTCCACTTAGTGCTTGCTGCACTCACAGCTCCTGCAGTTGGATTATGCAAAGATTTAGGAACTCTTTGCTTAGCTGGGTGTACACAGGAACACATCCAGCTTTTATTAAAGCTCAGGTAGTGCCTCAGGCAGTGCTAGCACATGGAAAAGTCCCTCCTTCTGAAGGTGTTAAGTGGTTCTGAATGACAGGAGCATCATCTCAGTGTACAGACAACCCTCTTGTTTCCAGTCCCTGACAGCACTCCTGGAAAACAGCACTGATCCAGGACATGTGAATTAGCTGGTTATGGTTGGCTGCTTTCATCATCTTGATATTTTCAGGTTTGTTTGTGTTGCTTTTTTTAAAATATGTAAGTAGCAGGGTTTTTTGCTTTTTTGTTGTTTTTATTTTGCTTGGGAGAGATTGTTTGTTTGTTTGTATTTAATAATAGATACAATTTTTTTTTTTTGGATTTATATTGCTCAGTGGATCTCAGGAGATTGCAGACCTTGAATTCCAGTGCTGAAAGCAGTTTTGGGATAAGCTGTGTGCCAAGTGCTCAGCTGTGCACCTCAGCACCATTCCTTGCACAGCACCTGTAATCCACCACTGGGGCTTTGTGGAAAGGCTCAGGGAGGTCAGAATTCAGTTCCTGGTTCATTTTTCTATCAATTCCCTTTGGCAGTTTGCTTCTGCTGTGATTTTTAAAAGCACTTAGTGTAGGCCGAAGTGCTATCAAAAATCAAATATTCCCATTGCCTTACCTGAAAACAGAGTTAAGACTTATTGGAGCACATTTGCTGGTTTGCCCTCAAAGTCTCCAGGATTTATTTTTCCATCTGTCTCCTGATAATTATGCACACATGTGAGCCACACAGATCTTAGAGCAACAAACCCAAGCTTGCCCCAGTAGAATTTGCTAACTTCCATACAATCATGGAATCATTGGAGCTGGAAAAGACCTCCAAGATCATGGATTCCTAATTTTGACTGGGTATCAGCTGCACCATAGCACTGACTGCCACATCCAGGCATTTCTTGGACACTTTCAGGGATGGTGACTCCAGCAATTCCCTGAACAACCTGTTCAGTGCTTGACAACCCTCTCAGTGAAGAAATCCTTCCTGATGTGCCCCCTGAGCCTCCCCTGCTGCAATTCAGAACTTTGTGAAGGTCTGCCTTGACTCCACCACTTTTCAGAAGACAACTGCTCTGGGAATTTATTCTCTAAGCTATGAGGCTATTTTGTGCTAAGAGAATTCACTGGTTTTGCTGAGAATGTACAATACTTTAACAGCAGAGGGTGGGGATGAAGAAAGCTTTTTACCACCCCCTTTTTTTTTTTTTTTTTTCCAACGTACTCTCTCAAATGACAGTCTGGCAACCCACAGCAGCTGCCAGTAACCTGCAAATTATTTCTGCCCTCCCTAGCAAATGTCACAGTGGCTGTTGGCAATGCACTGTGATGTCCAGAGATGACAAAGATTATGATACGTGGAAGTTGCTAAACAAAAATTGTATAAAATGTTCTTCCTTAGACAAAAAAAAGCCCAACACAAACCAAAAAACCCAACCCCAAAGCACAGATTCCTGGCCTGCTGACAAAAGCCTACCTCCTTTTCTTTTTAAAATTATTTTTTTCAGAATACAAAATGCTTTCATTCTGAACTCAGCTTTGCTTGAGTCTAAGATACAAGCTGCTTTTTAAAATTATTGATACTTGACCCATGAAATAGAAAATTACACATAAGATGGATTTTGAGCCCATTTCCCATGCTGGAAACAAAATACTGTAGAGTGCCACAGCTCTCTCGAAGATCTAGTAAAAAGAAAATTAAGGTAATTATAGTAATGGTTGAAACACTGATTTTTCAGTTCTTTCCAGGTGTTTCTAAGTGGCAGAAAACTTTGAAAAAAGTAGAGTATTGGGAACAGAACTCTAAACTTCTGGGTTTGTTCCTTATAATGGTCTGATTTGCATAAATTTGTAGCTCTGGATCTTGTAATAATATGCAAGTAGCATCTTCTTTATCATTAAAACTTGGGTATGTTTTATTTTGTCTGTTTCATTGAACCTGTTTGATTATTGATTTTTTTTTTTTCATAGACTTTGAATAAGCAGAACATTTGGAAAGAAGCAAATCTATGCTAGGGACAAGATTCCTAAATTTCTTAAATCATCTAAAATTTCGTCTTTTCCCTGTTCCTTTCTGTGGAGGAAAAGAAAGTGGGGAAATCGCTGTTTCTGAAATAGAGGATAAAGAAAGGATAAGATAAAAGAAGGATAATATAAAAACTTATCAAGAGAGCACATCCTGTGTTGAATTCAAAGGAAAATGGGAACTCCCTTTCCCTCTTTACATGATCCCTTTAGTCTGTCTGCAAGGTTAGCAGTGGTTGAGTGACCCCGTCAAAGTCCTTTTCACTTCCTTGGAGCCTTGGGCTTTCAAAATCATTTCAGCACTTTAAAAATGCTAAAATTAATGCTCAAAATAGACAAAGTTTCACTTCTGTAAGACAGCTCTTCAGGTACACAACTGGTGGTGGAGGAAAGTGTCTTTCACCTGCCACAGGGGGGATTTTAATAGAAATATTGTGTAGATTTGTGTGGGAAAAGCAAAGGTAAAGTTTTGTCGGAATACCTGCAACTGATTTAGACTATTTAATGGATTATTCTTATAATGAACAAAGCAGGATCAGGCATGAACAGGAATGAATTTCATGAAAACTTGAAAGTTTGCAGTCCTACCTGCCCATCCTATCCTACCTAATATTTTCTGGCTTTTTTCTCAGAATGGAAGAGACTTTTATGCTCTCTGCCTGGTGAAAGCTGCTGTTCAAAGCTTATGCAGGGCTTGCAAGCATGTCAAAGTTTTCTGCCTAATCCTATTCGAATTCCTGCAGTTGTAAACCTCAGTTTTAGTGTCTAGAATGGTAATAAGTTGAATATGTATATATAAAAATATATAGAGAGAGAAAGAGAGAGATTTATATTGGTGTATATATTCATGGGAGGCTGTATTAAAGTGTAATGACACAAATGTAATTTTCAACTTCAATTTTGGAGAATAAAGCAAACTCATCTTTTGTCGGTCATAGTTCTCCCACATCTCCTGCCACAGAGAATGGGACCTGAATTTTTCCAATGAAATTAGAATGTCATGGCCTTGACCTGAATAGAAACAAATATTAAAAAAAAAATATTTATACAGCAGCTGCAGGTGTAATCCATGAGACTCCTCTGACTGTTAATTTGTGAGCATTGTTAATTCAGTAGCAATAGCCTATATTAGTGCAGCTGAGTGTCAATATTAGCACGGGGGATTATATGCATTAAAAATGCTCCATTTGCCTTTTTTCCTCCCTCCTAACATGCACGATCAGTTTCAAGTATAACACTCTCAAATTTGTACTGTAGTCAGCCAATCCAGATCTCATTACGTTGGACAAACACTGAACAGGAGGAAAGTGGATCACATAAATGCCCCTAATATTATTCATGAATTTTCCTGCTGCAGTGGGTTGGAAATATGCTACAAATATTCCCTTATAAATTACTTTGTTGAAGTTCTGGCATTGTATTTCTGTGTTTCTTTTTTCATTACTATTTAGAAGGTTTTGATTCATTGCTTCAGATAAAATTGAGTTCTTTACTGTTTGTTCCCTGCCATTGATGGTGATGCTCATCTGACCTCCTTAATTTTTATTTTTTTTAAGCATGCTTTGAATCAGCCAAGATTTATGACTGTTCAATACAGTTTCAGTTGCTGTAGGTAATAGTTTTGACTCCCTCTTTTTTTCTGATGTATAACTGTTTGCACACTGGTAGTTGCTGCTGGACAGAGTGGTGTAAAACAGCCCAAAATATGGGACTGGAAATATAGAGATTTTATGGTACATATATGATGATTCCAAAATCAGAAAAATGCAGGCTAGAGATGTCCAATTTGTCATGCTAAAGAAACATTTATCTTTAAAGCCCAAACATTGTCCCATACCCAGTTGTGCACATCCCTGGCTTTGATTAAACACCCTTGTCCTTTTCCAGCTGTCAGCCCCGACCCAGCCCTGCTGTATAAAGTCTGACACGTTGTCACTGAGTTTGCAGTTCCCCCACTATTTATTCTGTGGGTCTCTGATCCGTCAGGCTTAGGATGATGAAAGTAATTAGCTAAATGGTTGTTCTCTAAATATACAGAAGCCTTCTAAGTAAGGGCATAGAAAGAATTAACCTTTTTTTTTGCCTCCTAAAGATTTGAACAATTGATTTCACATAGGTAACAAATTAAAGTTTAACAGCAGTGTGACAAATGTAGTTCAGTTTTGCAGCTTATTTCACATGCTCCAGAAAAGCAATACTTAGATTATCAATAAAGGGCAGGTGACCTGTGTGGGAATGGACACAAACCCAGAGCCTGAGAGGCTGCTTTGCTCCTTCACCTGTTGATTTTTTTTGTTTGTTTTGTTGTCTTGGTATTTTTTTGTTGGTTGGTTGGGTGGGTGGGTTTTTTCAGGAGAACATGGATATGCACAGCCATTCCCCACATCAGGATCTGTTTTCATGTAATTCTCTTCTGGATTCTGAAGTAACCGTGAAAAATCAAATTAGGAAAGAGGATAAACAGCTTTGAGGTAGAGTTGCTCACAGGCTTTTAGGTATTTTTGATCTCAGTCTGCTCTACTCAAGTGTCATAATGGATAATTCATTTGCTAAACTGGAATAAGATTTTATTACTAAAACATCTTGTCAGAAAGTTTGTAAATTGAAGGCAAGAAGTCAAAAGACAATGAAAGCAGTCATGTATGTCTAACAAAAGATGAGTTTGCATGTCCTGCTTTTAAAACTCAGGAGCATCAACACTGAATGAAACTTTCTAAATGGAACCAAAGCCCCTCACTGAAGGAATCACCCTATAATTAGGAATTTGCAATACAAATTAAAGAAGCTTACTTCACAAATACTTATTTATTCTGTATAATTAACTGTATTTTGAATGTGTTGAACCAAACACACAGATTTCAGCTTGAGACGTGATTGCCATCTGAGCTGGAGCTCTTCACTTTTTTTTTTTTTAATATACATATGTGTATGCTTCATATCCATCTATCATTAAACATATGTGCTTTACCTTTCAGAAAATCAAACTCATGATGTGTGACCCAGAAATGGCTGAATCAAGGAAACAACTGCACTGACTCTAGGCATCAACTTTGGTGTGTAAATGTGAGGGTTTGGCACTTTTGGAGAGAAAAACCTTTCTGTTTTGGTACTCTATGACTTTCTTGCCCTTCATTAGAACAAGAAGTCTTTGCTAACTTGCAGTGGTAAATGGAAAAACTTGTTCCCTAATGAATTTTGCACATTAGCACATTGCATGGCTACTGCTTCAGTAAATGTATTCTGTTGCTCTTTTTTGTCAGTGTTAGCTCATCTTTATTTAGGTGGCTTCATCATTTACTATTCAATGTTCTGTCCTCTGTCTGCAGAAATAATGGAACAACAATAAGGAGAATCTTCACTGCAGCACGTGCTCTGTCTTTGAAAGGTGGGAACAGTTACCAAATGCTGTTTTCCTCAAACAGTAAGCAGTGCTATTTAGGAAAGTGCTTATAAAACAAATGTCTTATAGGGTTCTGATGATTCTTACAGCATCATTTTTAAAGGTTCTGCTTCTGTTCGAGAATTAAGCGAAAAACCATCTGCTTTCTGTCATAGAAACATTGGACTAAATCCAGATTGGGAGGTGATAGCCTCACCTGCACTGAGCTGGGTTCACTTTAATACTGATTGTGATTCCAAGGAGCAGTAATGGCCTCATGGAGCCTGGGAGGAGGGAGCAGCATTGCCCTTCTCTCTTCCCTTGCTTGCTACAGCTCTCTGAAAGAGATGCCCGAGGGCAGGAGTCAAAATAGAGAAATTACCACGGGCTTTTAGCCCCATGCAGCCAGTGCTCTTCCTTCTCCTACCTGCCTGTGACCCCACCTTCTCTTATGACTTACCTGTGGAAAACTCACCCTCTCCTCTGAGCTGATGAGGTTCCATCCGTCACACCGCTCAGGATGTTCTCTCCCAAATTTCTCATCATCCCTTCACCAAACTCCATGTTCCCCACCTCTTTCTTCCCACTGACATCCACTGGTTTTTCATGCTCACTTTTCCTGGCAGCCTGCACAGTTCTACTTAAAGCAGCACTGCAGGAAAGCTGCCAGTCTCAGCCCCACAAGCCAATGTCACCCCAGTGCTGCCAGGAGCTCTCTGTGCTGTTTTTTCAAAGGTGGAAGGGGGAAATTGCTTCTTGCAAGGAACTCAAGACAGATGGCTGCACAAACAGCAAGCACTTATTGGTGGAGGGAAATAAAACCTGTGCCTATTGCACTCTGACAGATTGCTTTGAAAGGGTTCCATGCAGTTTATTACCTCCAACCTGGTGAAAAGAAACTTATTTAGCATCAGTGACACCCCACGTTTAATCCTAACTCTTTCAGTGGGGAGGCAGGAGATTATAAGTAGTGGTTTGAGAGCCACCAGTAGCTCTTTTAGGCACCTTAAATCAATTTATCTGTAGGCTCCATGTAATTTGCAGGATGAGGGAATGCTGAATGTGAGAGACAGTTGTACTTTTCCATGAACAAAAAGGTGAGAAAAAATGTGCTTGTCAGCCAGGTATGTAGTAAACATAAATTCAGCCTGGTGTGGATCAATACAAGGCTGTGTGTTCATATCCGATTACCTTAGATGGATTAAGATGTTGGATATTATTAAGATAATAAAAGACAGGATTGGCTTCATAATGGTGGCACTTTGTCCTTGGAATCCTGTGGTTGGAGAGGTTCCCATTTGTAGCTGCCAGATGGTTCTTGAAACCCAGTTGCTGAAACGAGGGAAGATTTGTACATGAAGAAGGTTTTCTTGTGGAGTTTTCTCTGGATATTCTCTCTATCATGTTTTATATAGGTCTTTCTTCTTTTGTGTTATTTTCATTTTCAGCCTCAATCCACTTTCCATCTTTATGTTTTGTTAATGAACAATTACTAGCATGGTGTCTTGGTTCTAGAATCTTTCTGCTCAGGGTTACCCACATTTTTTTATGGCAATTTCCTTGAAACTGGGCTCAGAAAATTGAGAAGACATATTTTACTGAAGGTCAGGTAAAGCATCAAGCATCCATCTCTGCCCATTCTCATACCTGCTTTGTGAATGTGAAAAAGTATCTCTTTCCTCATTAAAATTAGTCTGTACTTGAACACTTCTCCTACTCCTTCCACCCTAAAGACCTTTAGACTCCCCTCCCTGCCTTTGCACTGTTCTGTTAAGGGGTAATTGTTCCTTTTCAAAGTGTCATTGTAAGGACAGGATTCTTCTGGATGATCTTTCTCAGACAATTTTTTCAGGTTGCACTGTTATAATTGATCTTGCTTTATGGCTTCATTGTCTTTAGGAAAAATTATTTTCATCCATTTTCGATTATACCTAAATCTTTGTTTTTTCAGTCTCCATGCAGTGTGTATTTTGAATACTTTAATTTTTTTTCCTTCACATGGCATCTACTGATGTCTTATGATAGGAACAAAGTTTAGTTTGAGCTTTGTCCCCTTCTGATTGAATTCCTGCTATAGCATGGAGAGGGTTCACCATAAAAATATTAATAATAATTATTGATTTAAACATATTACATGTGTATCCTGACACAGGAGTTTTCTAGTGCCTCTGTGAGAATACTTCTATTTTTACCTTTGACTCTTCTGCCATGAAATCCTGGGGATCACTAATGATGAATCATTTTAATTGCACTGTGATTTGCAACACAGCAAGTGGAGGTCTCTCGCTCTGCTGTGTCTGACATAAACGTGGGCTTTCCTTCCTCTGAGTAATGGGGTGAGATCAAAATACCCAGCACAAATCAATACTGGATACAGCCCAGCATCACCTGCAGATAGGCACTGCACTAGAAAAGTAAACATAAAATGAGTCACACTTCCTGTGGCTTCCTTTCCCCTGTGTGTTGGATAAGCTCTGACCTCTGGAGAGGTGATGCTCTTTGTTTGCTTGTTTGTTTGACTTCCCAATTGTTTTATCTCTGATCAGAAAAGCCAACTCACAGTCACAAGCCCTAAGTGTCAGAGGATGGTTGAGTCCTGAGGGTAAGGTTTACAGATGAAAGTGGCTGGAGGGAAGGAGGTTTGCCTTTCCAAGGGAAGGATGGATGTAACCAGAGCCTGTAATGGCTCTTTGAGTTTGGCTCTGGCCAGGAAATGAAAGGTGTCCATATCATTTTAACAGCCTCAATGGTCTGGATTGATCCTAATGCAGCTGTGACCTTGTTTTGCTGCAGGCTGACCCTGTGAGGTTGTCTCGGTCCTCAGCACCAGCAGAGGACACAGACCTGTCCCACTTCTGAAAAACAAGGGCTCAGCTGGAATGGTGACAGAAAAACTTCTGCTCTCCAGACAGCAATCTGATTTCCTTCCTTGGTTTTCATATTCACAAGAATGTACAGCATAGAAAGGATTTTTCTTTTCCTTTTTGTGTTTGTTTGGGTTTTTTAAATAGCTCTGCCTGGTGGTTTACCTGAATCTGAGGCATTGATAAGGTGCCAGCTATTGTAATCAATGGACAGAAGGCAACTACCTGCTGCTGTTGCTCCTTTGTGACTTCAGACTGTAAAATGAGTGTGAGGATTAACATTCATGGTTAGATCAGCATATCAGGCACTGAACTTTTCAGTCTCTTCAGGCTCCTTTGACCCTGCACACTTCACAGCCACTCCCAAGTGTCTCTCTTGGTGGTAAATGGATGTAGAAAGTGGGTGGAGTTTTGTTTGTGAGGTTTTTGGGGTCTTTTTTTCTTCTTCCTAACTTCAGTGGTGGAAGTTGACTAATCATCTGAGAGGTGATGATTTAT
This sequence comes from Drymodes brunneopygia, assembly GCA_013400955.1. Lineage (NCBI taxonomy): Eukaryota > Metazoa > Chordata > Aves > Passeriformes > Petroicidae > Drymodes > Drymodes brunneopygia. The sequence continues at coordinate 414,101 of VZTZ01002460.1, read as the reverse complement.
GGCCCATCAGACTTCTGCAGATTCTGGTTCAGCATGTTTTTGGATGTATCTGAGAGCCACACAAGGGAAATCTTCCTTTACCACCCTCATTAGGGAGGAGGAAATATTTTGCTTCCAAAAGCTTGTATTCTGTTGTTTGTTGCTGCAAGCTTAAAAATAACAACCTCAGAAATATTTCAAAGTTCTCTAGAGAGTGAAGCCTGGTTCAGGAGACTGATGGCCAGATTATGCTACCAGGTATGATATAAATCGAGAATAACTCCACTGAATGCAGGGCCATTACTCCAGCCTTACCAGGAGCAGAATGTGACCCTCAGTTTAATTTCTGAAATGGCTCCTGAATTTATTGGAGCTCTGCATCTCTGCAGGACCTTTCTTGGCTTTGCTGCAGTGGTATGCTGATGTAAATCAGATTTCCTTGCAGCTGAGAACAGTGCTGATTATATATGAAGCTCTATTAGTGCTTGCTGGAGGTTTGTGTTCCTGAGACCATCTCAGGCATTCAGAGCTCACCCTTCTGCCTGTGACCTGCAGGAAGAGTAAAGTGTTTTACAGTAGTAATAAAGGGATTACATTAGATGAAGTTATTTCCAGTAACTATATCAGGAAGATTGAGAGTCAATTATCCCAGCCAGGTTCATCTTTAGGACACGAGCAAGGCAGAGGGTGCAGACATTTACACTGTACCAGCAAAAAGAGATTTAAAAGCACTGTGTTCTCACTGAGCACTTGGGCCTTATCAGCAGGAGCAACCAGGGAGGTCACTGAGCACATTTTGGGAGCTGCAGGCTCTCCGGGGGTGCTCTTTGACCTCTTGGACTCCTTTGCTCAGCAGCAAGAGCAGGCAGTGTGGCTTTTGGCACCTGTGGAAGCGAGTGTTTGGTAGGGACAATAGTGCTGAGGCTCCTACTATTTATGGTTCCTGTTTTATGAATTTCTACTCTTTTGCAAAATCCGCCCTGATTTCAGAAACATTTCAAATATTTTTCTCTGCTGTCTCTGTGTGCACTCTCCCATCTAAGTTGGATATGTATGATTTCCCCTTTTCCTTTTTGTGTCTGCATTTTTTTTTTCTTTTTAATAATAATAATACTTACAAGATGTATAATACTTCCTTTCCAAAAGTATCTTTGCTATTTAAGAGCCCTGGTTTTTGTTTGTTTTTTTTTTAAGTAAAACTTAGTGTCCCGTAAGTCAAAAGATTGTTGTTTCATGGTTCATCTGCAGAGGGAAATATTGCTTGAAAAAAGGTCATATGCACTGGTAGATGATTCTGCTAACTATTTTTTAAGGAAAAATGTCTGTTCTGAGAATGTGACAGCTGAATCTGTCACCTCTGCCCCTCACAATTAAAATAAATTGATGATCAGCTGGTGGGTGGGGCTAACACTGGTAAAGATATCCTGGCATAAATCCAATATATGCACCAGTTACTCTGTCCATGTTTGTCACCCTTTACTTACCTTGTGAAGGAGATGCTTCTTTCTCTTCATCCATCTGAGGGTTTACTGCATTTTTATTATATATTGAATTTTTGCCTATTGGAGCACTGAACTGTTTTTCTGATCAAAATGAGTTGAGCGATTCCTATTTGACTGAATGATAGAAATCCCAAATCCTCCCAGGTGCAGTGGTGTCAGAGAAGGGTTATTGTGTTTTCAATGGCTCATGGTGTACCCAGAAACATGTTTTCTCTTTCCAGCCCTTTTCCTTCCTTTCTGGGGACTGTAATGCACTTATGAGTTCAGCTGTTTATAATGAGGGGATTTCTATCTGGTTTGAGTTAATGCTAGCAGGTGAGTGCCTTTATAGACTCACCTCTGGCACAAGTGAAAACGGTCTGCTTACCCAAAGAATGAACCTAAAAAGCATAATCATCACTTGATCTGTCACTCTGAATCAAGACTGTCTATTAGTAAGTCACTATTTTGGTTTGGTAGTATTGATTCCCCACAACTGATTGCATCTCAGGAAGCAGCACAGCTTTTTCTTCCTCAGGCTCTCCTCAACAACTACTTTGTCTTAGCAGAGGTGGCTGAACTCCTAAAGCAGCTGCTGCTGAGAAACAGAGAAGTCTAAGGAACCAACCTGAAAGAAAAAAAAAAAATAAAAAAAAAAATATATATATATCCACAACCCTCAAAGAATTGGCATTACCTTCATGTGAACTGGTATATTGGAGTGGTTATCAGTGGAATTCATCTACATCAGTACCTGGTGGGGAAAAGTCATGGAGCAAAGCAAGGATGTGTTTTTATTGGTATCCAGAACATGAGCATGATTTATCCCTGTTCTGCTCCTGCATGGCTCTGTTAGCTGCACTTAGTGGTCAGGGGGATTTGCTGTACAGATGTTTTTTCCTGGTTCTGTTCCCAGTTGCTGTAAATCAGAAGCTGTTTCACTGAGCTTGTGGCTTGAGTTGTGTAAAACCAGTGCAGATGAGGAAAGAATTCTGCTTATTGCATAGTATTTTGGGCTGTCAGCAACAAATTACTATTTCTGGATGAACAGCTGCTCCCATATATGAGAGGGTTGGGTGCTGCTTTAGGGAAAGCCCAGACAAGGATCTGGGTAAAATTGCTCAGGCCAACAAATCTGTGATTTCTGAAATTCTGTCCCAAAGTCACCAGAGTCAAGCTTCAAGTTCTGTAAGGAAGTCTTTCAACAGCTTTTGTAATGAACAAGTTTTGTTGAGGAAGGGTAAAGATTGTCCCAAATCTTTGCAGTGTCTCTGAAGATGCTGTTTGGGATTGGAGGAGAGAATCTGTTTCTCCTGCCTTGGAAAGGACTCCACTGTACCTGAGGACTCAGGTTGCTGACAGCAGGATCACAGATCCCCTGGTTGATTCTAAAAACTGTGTGATTTTGCATGCTCAATTCTGTCAAATTTTAAAATATTATTCTAAATCCCTCTCCTGCAGTTCACAGTTGCTTCACAAAGCTGGCCACTGCTCTTTCTAGTTTCCACCACTACTGAACTGGGGATTCTTACCAGGCTTTTTCCCTCCACTTTTTTCACCACCAAGTTGTTTAGCTGCCTCTTGGAGGGGGGGTTCTTCCTTGTCTGGACGCAAATTGAAGTAAAACAAAAAAAAATTTGGAGGTGTTTGTCTGACATTCAGGCGTTGACAGAATGCTCCAAACGTCTGGCACAACTCTGCAGGGTTAGAAGGCCTTACACTTTAAAACAGCTTACACTTTCAAACAATGGAATTTACATGCTTCAGAGCTTTCCTATCTCCTTATCTTGTCCGTGAGGAATTAATGAGTTGGAGTCACTCAGCTGAGAGTGGTTGTGTGCCTTTTATAAAGCAGCTGAGGCGTGAGGAGACTGTGCCTGGCTGCTTTTGCATGGACTGCAGCTCACGGACATGGAGACTTTCCTTTGATGCACTTTCTTTAATCCTCTGCACTCTGACTTATCCAGCAGGTGATAAAATATACCTGCCCCTTGCAATCAAAATATTATGCTGACTTATCCCCTAGGATCTCCAAACACTTTGCAAACCTTTTGGCTAAGCTGTTGTGAAGGGAGGCTTTATTGTAATTTCCTGCTTAAACAAATTGAGGAAGAAAGGAGTGAAATGGTTTGGCCAAGGTTTGTGTTTGAGCTGCAAGGCCTTGAGCTGGATCTAACATCCATTTTCAAATTATATATAGCAGTGAATCTTTCAGAATGTTTTGGGTGTTTGCTTTTGGGATCAAAGCAGGGGAATCCAAATAACTCCACAGCATTTGGAAAACACTTCTCAAAGCATTCCGTGGTGAAATTGTGGGTCTTAGGAAGCACTAGTTTAGCTGGTGAAGTTTGTGAGTGTATAAACTGGTGAATTTTAAGTCCTTTAAAGTATCACTGATCAGAGCCTCAAAAGTTGCAGTATTTTTCACTACCTATGTATTCAAATATTCCCCCAAGCCCACAGTGCCATCCTCAGACACACCTCAAATAAATCTGCTCCTATTACTTTCCATCTTTTGGGAGCACTTTTCCTCAGATGTTCCTTTTCCACTTTTCTCCCAATGTACAGAGGAGAGATGGTCTGCTTGTTTCCTGTTTAAGGCTCAGCAAAAAGAGTAATGAAAGAACCATGGCATTCATTTATTATTCATTCATTTCATGTGGTAGATTTCCTTTTTTTCTCGCTGGTAAATGAGAATTTTGAAGAATTCCCTACATCATCTCTAAATACAGTGATTATCAAATAGTAGCCCACTCTGACTTGTTCATGGGCATATTTTTAATAGAAATTTGTAAAAACATGATAATTTTGGGGGATTTCCCATGTTAATTTTCAAGGTAATCATTCATGTTTGGACCTCTGTCCTTCCTGCTGCTTTTACTTCAGAATGATTGATCTGTAATAAATGAAAAAATATATTAAAATATGTCAAATGTGTGTAGCATAACAGAATTAGATCATTCACCAAGATAATTTTAAAGTGCCACTGGCTTCTATGTTTATTGTAGTCCATTCTGTAGCTGATGTTTCATGAATTTTTAGTACTGACATGAAAATTTTCAACTGTAGGAGCGACTTTAGCACCGAAACTACCTTAAACTAACACCAGCATACACATGAAATAATAAAACAAAGCAAATTTTGACCTGAAGTAGAGGGAAATGTTCCAGCCTGGAGTAGCTACATTTTTTGGTGGGAGATATTTTTGCTGCTTGTGTCACAAGCAAAAACATGGAATCATAAGGCAAAAATGAGTAGCACCTTCAACATGAAGGCTGCCTACATAATTTGAATTCAGGGGACTACCCAGCTTGGGAGAAGGAATTGGTAGGTGTGGGATATTTTATGACTGCAGCCTTGTGGTGTGCCTGCAGCAAGAAATGCAAACACATTAAACTCTAAGGTAATGTTGCTTCAATAATTTGTGTGCTTCTGTCTATATATGTTTGCACAGCAGCAGCAGCAGTTATTGAAACTGATGCTGGATATTTCTGGAGGTTTCATTCAGTGTGGGGGTTTGCTGCGTGTAATTTTGAGATGTGATGGCGTTAGACATTTCTCAAACACGTGCCAAAACCAACAACCCAGTAATTGCTTTTTTGCTTTTCTATTGTGCTCTGCTATTGTAAATGCTTTCATGTGTTTGCACTGAGTTATTCTTATCTGTAGTGTTTGTTTTTTTTTAATTATAAAATCTACAAACAACTGATACAAACCTAGAAAACTATAAAAGCTTCACAGTGATGCACTAGGATTCCTAGCATAGATTTTCTGAATCAGACATATTTATGTTGCTGTGATCACCTGAAATAGGTTTTGTAACAGTGAATTTTTGCTCAAAAGCATGCTAGAAAAACAAACAACTTGGCTGTCCTGGGAATAAAATATTTACAGAGAAGAAGCAGGTGTGAAGTTCACTGGCAATTCTTGGGGCAGAGAATGGAACACAGAGCAGATGGATCTCACTTCCATCTTGGGGTGCTGTTCAAGGATGTTGCATATGGCAGCAGTGTTTGAAATCTCCACAGATGCATTCCCCAAGAAGGAAGGGGATGGTGTGGATTCTCAGGCCATGCGAGGTCCTCAGACCTCTGCTCTGGGCTCTTCTTTGGGACCTGGGGCCTCTCCCTGCAGGGCACCATGGAAGGCAAGGATCTGGAGGTGCCCTATGGTGCACAAGAAACACAGGGAGCTGTGAGGGGCTGGCCTGAGCTCTGCTTTCCATGCTCAGAATGGCAGCCTTTTGCCTCCTTAACCAGGTACCAGGTAAAGGCCAAATCTTGGGTTGGTTAAATCCACTGGTGCCTCCAGAGGTGTGCAAATCTGTGCCAGAAAGAGTTCTTGTGTATGCAGCCACAGCATGTTAACTTTAGATATCACAATATGCTGCCTATCACAATGTCCTCCAAAAGTTAATTCCCATCTGATCATCCAGGAAATGTCAGATTTTGCAATGTCTGTGATGGATATAATAAGATTTTATCATCAAATGTCTCTCAAATGCTAATGAAGGCAGAAGAAAAAGTAAAGCAAACCCCTCGTCAAATTAATCCATATCAAAAAATCTGTTCAATTAATAAAACTGGCAAAGGATCTAGGAATGTGGGATGAAACCAGAAGAGTGACAGTTTTTTTTTTTCAACCTCAACTTCACCCATTCCTAATGTTAGGGAGAAAGTAGTTATTAAATGAGATGCAATCTATGAGCTCTTTCCCTGCCCTTTGTTCTGTGGAGAGCCCAGCATTAAAAGAGATTGGGATTAGATTGGTTTATGAGGGAAGAGAATGATAATGGTAAAAACATCTAAGGCAGTCTGGGAATGCAGCAATTAGCAGATCTTCATAATTTTTCTCCCCTGATAACCAAAGCTACTCCACCCCACAGAGGAGAAGGAACAAAACAGAGCCTAAGGCTCAGCTCCTGGGGTGGTGAGTGCTGGCCCAGGAGTCTGGACAGCACCCACCAAGCTCCAGCATCCACATGGGACAGCTGGAAGGATCCATCCCATCTGCAGGGAGCTGGAAAACTGAGGGATGGTAGATCAGCCCCTCTAGGCACAGCAACTCGTTGGCTACAGGCTTTGCATTCACACAGGTCATTTGTGGATTTCCCCTGGAGAGGAGGTGGATTTTTAAAATCCATTTGAGAACAGAAAGCACAGGGCTCTGAGCTCCCATCTGCTGCCTTCCACAGGAATGTTCTGCTCTGCAGTTAATGTTGTGCATTAGCACAGCTGAGGGCTGTAATGGATGGGCCCGTGTCTGCAGGATGCTGGGAGCTGTATTTAATAGGCACTTACCTGCTTAATCTGATGCAATTGTTAAAACAGGATTGCTACACAGTGATAAATCCACTTATTAATAAAGCTTCTCTGAGAACTGGCCAAAAAGGAAATGATGATTTTCAACGAAGCATGGTGTTTAGTTTAAGGCAGAAAGCTAAAAATCTTCTGTTCAGCAGACTTAAAATAGTAAATGTCCTTTCTGAATAGACTAAAAGAGTCCAGAGAAAGTTATTGACTGAACTACTACCTGAGGGAAATAAATTTGATGCCCATTTCTTTCCCTGGCTTTAAGAGAGTGTCTTTCTGTGTGAAATGCAAAATTACACAGACTCTGTTTTCCAGTTCTGTCACTTCAGCCAGGACGAGGAGCTCAGGCTGGCAGTGCTTGAAGGAAGGGAAGTGCAAGATTTGGAGATCACAACCCTGTCACACTGCAGTTCATGGTGAGCTGGCCATTTAAACAAACTCATTCAGATTCTTCTTTCAAGATATATTTGCTGTATTCCACAAACTGGGCCATGTGTTTTTGCCTTGGAGTAAGATTAGAAGATTATGTTTATTTTGCCCTGGTAAACAGAAGACCTTTTCAGACTCAGTGCAATAGAAACCAAAAAGCTACATATAAAAAGAACAGAAACCTGTACTTGATGTAAAATGTGAAATAGTGTTGGGTAATTCAAAAGAAAATTTCTCTACTGCTCGTTGCAGACTTGGGTTGGGTTGTAAGGGTGATGGAAAAAACTCTGCATGAAAATGGATTCTCAGCAAAGTGTTCAGTACTGTGTTTTGTGGTTTTTTCCATAAATAACACAATAATAAAATAACAGCAACAAATTTAGCAGAATACATGATGAAAAGTGACGATTATATATAAATGAAAATGTCTATTTTCCAGCCACAGAAGAAGTATCATCAATTAAATCTCTTCCTTTGAGAATAATAGCAGATCTTTAATCCGAATTAATAATTTTACCTATAAAATTTGTATTAAATGAGGACTTAGGTGTTACTGGAAATCATAAAAATCAGCCAGTGAGAGGTGCCTGTTGAATGAATTGGCATCACATGGATGAAAGGTGTGATGCTGTGGCTGCATCCAGGTGTAAGTGGCCTCCTGGAAAATTCAGAATTATGCTTTAAATGGGGGGTGAAATATTGACTGAGCCAAGTCAGACACGGATTTCAAAAGTGTCATGTCAATAGTAAAGGTGCTAGAAAATCCCTTCCCAAAAATGTGATGGCAAGAGAGGCAATTCCTGCTAAAATGCTGGATGGAAATTCCATTTCTTCTCCCTCTCTTCTGGCCTGACTGGTTTGTTCTGAGGATCAGCCTGTGTGGGATTCTGTGTGATTTATGCAAACATTTGCACCATATTGATTAAGAGCAGAGTGCAGCAGAGGCTTTTATAATCCTACATAAAATTCTGGCTATTGTCATCACTTGGCAATTCATAAAAGGATGTGCTTAAAACCCATAACCTTGTCTTTTCTTTTCAAATGTTCCCCTGTCAGATTCATGTGGTTTCAGTCCAGCTCTTTCTTTTGTCTGTTTATATGCAGACATAACACTTAACAAGTGATAATGTGTAAACAAGAGCATGCATTATGCAGATAAATAAGACTCCCACTGCTGAACAAGTCCTTAGCAGTTTGCGTTAAAAATAAATACAGATGCAAACCGGAATTCAATATTTATTTTAACAGCAGGGCTTTATCATTGGTAGCATTTCCCTGATGTTTCCAGGATTAAATAAGTGGCTTTTAAAAGAGATTCACCAGTCCAGAAGTTTGAAGCAGTTTAAACCTTTTCTTAATAGCACCAAAGGGAGAGATAATAACAATTAGCAGCTCTTCACAATATCAGGAAATTACATCTGCATTAACTGACTGAGAGCTGCTGGATCCATGCAGCCACAAGTCTCTTTACCCACTGACAAATGTGGCCTTCAGAAGTGAGAGGAAGAAGGCACCAAGATTTCCACAGATCTCAGCATTTTAAATGATCCTGAAGAGGGTTTTATTCAAGGCACAAAATGGGTTTGGATTCCATGCTCCATTAAAAATCCAGAGGAAAGAAGCATAACCCCCTCTAGGCTGTTAAATATTTCCAATATGCACCTCTCAGTAATTTTAAAGGTGCTGCTTAAAAGTAAATTTGTCAGACCAAAAAAAAAAAAAAAAGGTGGTTTATCTTTTTAATTTTTCTGAGATCATCACATTGCTAAGCTTGCCTGCAACATTTATTCTTGAAATGCTAGACTCAGTCTAGCTTCAGTCTAGTTTCCCTCATCTCCTCATTCCATTGTTTTTGATGAGATTGATGTCAGAGGGGTGAATATGAGGTTCAAGGGATCAGCACTGGAGAAGAAAACAGTGTTTGACTCCAAGTTCTAGATTCAAGATGAGATCACTGAAAGTGGCCTGGTGAGGAGCTGTCAAATAATAATGAGCAGAGCAAAGGGAGCACAGCAAGAAATGTCCACAAATATTTCTTGGAATGAAATTGTAGATACAGTTTGAAACACCTGAATAAGAGGTAGTTGGACTGTGTCCTCTGTTCACTATGGATGAAATTGTGCTTTTTTATCAGGCTACCTATTTAAAGATGCTGTCTCTTGCAGACATCCACTTAAGTCATTCCATGATTTTAAATCTCTTGTTGTTTCGTTGTTCCTGTCCATCAAAAGGAGGGAAATACCTTCACTGTCTGAAAGCTGCATTGCTTGGTGTAATCAGTTAAGCCTCTACTTTGTAGTCATAAATCTTTCTTCCATCAAAGGATCTTGGAGAGGAGTTTTATTCTTTTTGTTAGCACAGAGGTAAAGAAGGAATTTGAGAACTCCTCTACAATGCTAAACTGACACCAGAAGGTTTGGAGTTGAAATTTTTCAGGCAGCATTTGTCAGAGTGGGGATGACTTGGGTTAAGTCAGAACTGCTGGCTGAGTTCTCTCTTAGTGCAAGTTTTTTTGTTGTAAAGTGAGCACTGGAAATGATGACACTGGAACTAGTGGGATTTCCCACAGAATTTGTATAAAATTCTCCAAATTAGGAATTTGCAATGTGCATGTGTTGCTAACAAATTTCAGCCCTGCAGGTTAACAGGTTTTAAAAAGAACAAGAATCCACAGTGTCTGCACCATCATAATCAGGTGAGCTTAGACAGGAGAGTGGGACTTGGGTTGTGACAAGTTTTTGAGCACATCTAAAAATCAGTGGAAATGTTTCCACTCACACAAGGAAGGGGAGAATTTTTACCCTGCAGAACACAGCAGATGCTTAGGAGACTCTACCAGGCTTTCTGTTTTGTTCTCTCCATTCCCTCAGCCAAGTGCAGCATATGCTTAACTTTCCTGCTGCACCAAGGTCTGTTAATGAAGCAGACACTTAAGATAATTATCTTCCCTCTTCAAACTCTTCTTGATTGGGCAAGCTCATCTATTCGGAATTCTGAGGCATTGCAAGGGTTTATTTTTTGTTCTCTTTGTCCTCATTATACATGAAAAGCTGCATATTTTGATTTGTTGTCATTTGAAAGTCCAATTAAACATTTCAGAATCCGGAAGAACCTTTGAAGACATTCCCCTCCTTTTTTGTTGTTGTTGTTGTTGTTTTTATTATCTTTGGGGTTTTTTGGTGGCTTTTTAATTTATTTACCAGCACAAGCAAATGTAATGTTTCATTTGGGTGATGCCAGCTGCCCACTGTGAATGCAAAGGATGAGCCAGTGGAGCTGCACGGCTGCCTGGAACGAATGTGTGAAATAGAAGTTACACATCCTGCAGGTGCCTCTGCTGGGAGAATCCATTCACTCAGAGCACATTGAGCTGATGCATTGTACAGCTGGTCAAACAATGCCTTCAGGCTGCCGGAAAGTTTTCACAGGAAATTAAGTGCTTTGGAGTTTGCTGCAAAACGTTATTTTATAAAACCGGGGTAATTTTGATAGTGCTCTTTTTAGACTGCTAATTTCAGTTCTCTGTCTCTCCTACCCAATTTGCCTCTTTTATTCTTTGTTTTAGTGAACTATATACGGTAAATTTCGAAGTTGGTTTGTTGTGAGGTTTTTTTTCTTTTTTTTTCACCAATGAAATTGATTCACCAATGTGAATTTTTTGCTCTGACCCATGGGGTCTTTACTGTGAGCTGCTTGGTGCCCTAAATATTCTGTAATCTGTAAAACATTTATTCCCATTCTGAAAGCCATGTCTAGATTTCTATCCCAAGGATACTTTATAAATCAGGACAGTTTAAAAGGCACCAGGATAGAAAATGTTGAAGGGTTCTGCAGCTTTTTGTGTTCCTCTCATGGAAAATGTACACACTTAGAAAAAGGCAGATTAAAGTAGCATAATCTGTTCTTCCCAGCTCCAATTTCATCAGACTAATTAAAGATGCTTCCAAATCTTTTTGTATTCAGCAAAGAACACAGGCTCTTAAAAGCCATTGAGCTTCATGTGACTTAAATGCCTGCCTGAAGTTAGAAAACACCTTCTTAAAAGCTTGAAATAAAAAGGAAACTAAAAATAAGTGCCCATGTTCCTCACAACCAAAGCTCTCATGCAGCTTAATTAAGAGCAAGTTTCTTAATTAGAGCAGCACAAAGTATGAACACTTAGAGACCATGCTGAAGAAAAGAATTAACAAAAACAGCTAACCCCATCAAAACTTTAAATACCAGAAAACTTCCTCTCCTTTCTTACTCTCATCCTAGGGGCAAAACTCCAGACATTCTCTGGACTGCAAGAGGAGCAAAGGCTGGTGAGAGGCAGTGGCAGTGACTGCATCATATTTCTTTGCTTCTGATGTAGAGAGAATGGACTGCACAGAGAGGGATTGTTTTAGCATCATCATCCAATGTGGGATGCAATGGCATAAGTTTTATGTTGGTATTTTTCAGCTGAAGCTTAAAAATTCACATCAAAATAGAGCAGTCCTCAAGAGCCCTGATGAACAAAATGAATAATTAAAATGGAAAACATTGACAAATCAGTCGGATGATGTAGGTGACTTCCCCCATGACATCAGGTTTGGGATGCAGTGTTTTTCTGGGAGTGATTTCAATAACTACAGCAAAAAGAAAATCCCTACATTTGCAGGGATTCTAAGGAACTTTGATTATAATTAGTGTGATGAGCTGGGGAGAAGGATTTGGGGAGCTGCACTTAATTCCCAAAGGAGGAAACATCAGCATCGTCCTCTGAAATGGCTCCAGTTCAGTGTCAAAGCCCAGTCTGACCTTGCCTAAACATGAGGACAAAAGATGACATTAGGAAGGTCCTCAGTGCCTTATTAGGCACTCAGATCCTTGTAGAAAGGAAAGGTTATGCAAATGAGTGTCTTTTCTTTCTTTCTTTTTATTTTTTTTCCTAGACTGCTGACACAAAGCCCTGATGAGATTTGGGGGAGATGTTTTAAATTAGAAACTTGGGAAGAGTTGACAGTTGCAGGAGGGTACTGAGGTCACCCGAAGACATCTGGTAGGACTGTCAGTCAGGAACACAATGCAATTTTGCCAACTGTGGGGTAGGATAGAAAAGTGAGCTGCACTGGAGAAGGAATTGATGAAGGTCAGGGTTGAATTCTCAAAAAGTAGCAAGGTTACAGATGTGAGCTACATCAAACTAGGCACAGGGCCAAAAGTGCACATCAGAAGTGCTGGTATGCACAAATGTTTATGAAAGTTGGGAGTAATTTCTGCATTTAAACATAAACCAAGTCAGCAAAAATTACAGGAGGGAAAAAAAGGTACCTCTTGAGGACTGTTGATTACAGGTCTTTAGCAGACAGTGAATATAATCACTACTGTTTATTTGGGCCTCTGCTTTTGGGATACTTTCTAATTTCATCCTTCCTCCCCTGTGTGTGTGTGCCCATTCCCTGCCCCCTCTCTCCCTGCCTCAGCATTTTCTGTGTTCAGGAGTATTCAGGAGTGATACCTTTTACTTCCCACTATCTGTTGTCATCTCTTCCCCTGACTGCTAGCACAGGCTTTGCTGAGACCTTGCTGGTGAGCAATCATCATGAGCAATCATGAGCTTGCTGGTGGTTGATGTTGGGAAAACACCTGGAGGTTGCTATTGCATTAAAAAATCCAGGGCTATCCTTACTTTGTCCATTGCTGTACTGATTTCGGTGCCTGGCAGTGTTTTCTCACACCAGCTGAGGACTGGCCTGTCCAGGAACAGCTGGTTTGTAAAATGGGGCAGGAAGTGTTTCAAGAGCAGATATTTATGGAACACTGAGTGGACAAATCAACCAACCAACCTGCCCTCTGACACAACAGAGGCAGAAAATCAAATCTGAAGAGGTAGGAAAAAACCAAAGCTATGATAATTGCTATGACATCATTTTTGAACAAAAGTATAGGTGTTATTTTTATTTTTTTTCCCTCTTGATGAAGCAAGGTATATGGCCCAGCCTCCAAAACTGAGCACTGCCTGTATTGTGAGCTCAGGTAAACCTCAGATCCAAATCCAAGGAGAATCCTGAGCATTGCCTGTCACGGTTTAACCCTGACAACAAAGCACTGTGCAGCTCCCTGCTGACTGTCCCCACAGGGGTGGGGAGCCAGTACTACTCAGAAACAGTCAAAGAAGTGTGTCATGAACATCATTCCCAGTCCAAATCCAAAGCACAGCACTGCACCAGCTACTAGGAAAAAAGTTAACTCTATCCCATCCAAAACCAGCACACTGACCCTTGAAAGGGTTATATTTCAAATGCTGAGCTTTGGCAGCTGAGGAAGAATTGGATAAGGAAACCAAGCTGACAACAAAGCACTTTGCTTTAATACAGAAACGGCTTGGGAATCAGTCTGGCTGAAACTTTAACACGGCTGCAATGACATCTCTACAAAAGACTCCTTTGCTAGGCAATCATGCAGTGCCACTTCTTAGAGAAGCAGAATTCTTGGTTGTACTGCAAACCTTAATATTCACAAGGATAATGCAGAAAATATAGAAAATACTATGAATGTGCAATAGCTATAAGGACATGAATGAGATTGTAAGAGAGATTTCAGTGGAATCTTCACATTCTGTCAGGACTGATTCCTCAGTGTCTGAAGGAATGGTTCTCACCTTTGTTATGGTAGCAATATTTTGGGCAGCACTGGCATGTTACCCTGCAGATGGCTGTGCTGGATGGGATGTTAGTCTGGAACCCCAACATGTCAATTCTAGAAATGGTCTAAACCCTCAGGAGCAGCAGGGCTGCTCAAATCTGTGAGACCACACTTCATTAATCCTCTTCTCAGATTTGTTCCTTTAGTCCACTGATTCATGATCCCCCAGGAAGTGTGCAGACCCAGTAGCCCTATTTACCCTAGAAAGTCTATAAAAACAGACACCTGGACCTGAACTGCAAGGTTCTATAGTTTAAGGAAAAGGAAAAGAGGAAAAGGTAGGGTAGGCTGATCCTGTTGCTGTTTTGCTCAACACAAAGGTTCAGTTTCCTTGACAAATGATGGACAGCGCTTCCAAAATTGGAACTTTGATCCCAAAGGGGCCCTGTGTTATTATAACGTAAAGAATGGTTATTAAACTGTCAGAGGGTTAATAGTTTCATCTTAATAATCTTGATAGATGGTGCACATTTCACCAGTGCTCCAAAAGCCCTCAATGAGCTTTAAAATATTTTACTATTGGCTTGCCCTTCATTTGCCAAAGAAGTCTAAGGAGAACTCTTCTTGCTAATAAATTCTTTATCATAACATAGCTGGTTGTCCCCTTATAGAAGGGAAATATATCCTTTGCTGTGCTCTCTGATTAATTGGCCTAATTTTATCAGGAAAATTAAATTCTCTCCGTTATCTAGGAAGTTATTTAAAGAGGTCTGAGCAAAACCCCAGCCCATGAGCCTGATGACTTTACTAACTTATTACTTTTTAAGTGAGTTCTGTCTGAAGGATTCCCTTCACCTTTGAGGGCTATTTGTCTTCTGTTCTCAGCATTTCAGGATGACAAATGGGATGTCAGCTATGACTTACTGTAAGACTTTATGGGATTCATAGAGGGTGGCTTTTACCCTCACCTCTAAATGCTCTGGATGAGGCAGCCTGTAAAGCTGGCCAATTTTGAAGACCAAACCAAATATCTCAGTGGCCTTGCAACAAGCAAAGTAGCTGCACTCTTATCTGAAGTAGTTCTTAAAACATTATTGATCTTTGAGTGAGAAAAAGTAATAAAATATATGCATGGGAGTTGATCCTGGTCGTGTCAGTGTAGTACATAAAACAAAGGAGATTCTTGGCAGTTTTAAAACATTATAAACTAATGCTTTACTTCTCTTTGCTTAGACCTGTATCACAAAAGGAGCATTTCCCCAGATGTGCAAAGCTGATGAAGATCTTCATCTTTGTATTTTCCAGAACTACTCCATGCTGGATATAAGAGCCAGACTGAGGGACTCTGCTAATTCACTTTCATCCCTGATGGAAGGGGAAACAGCTGCCAGTGAGGTGGGACCATGAAGGATATAAACCCTCATGCTGTAGATCATGGGCCGAGTAAAAAGAGCCTGTGTTTAGGAAGAGATTTTCCCACAGATGAAAATATTTTTGCTGCCCAAGACCATGTCCAGATGACTTCTGAATGTCTCCAAGGCCCATGAATGCCTCTACAACCTCTCTGATCCACCTGTGCCAGTGCTTGGTCACTCTCACAGTGAAAAAGTGTTTCCTGATGTTCAGGCAGCACTTCCTGTGTTTCAGCTCATGCCCATCCATCTCCTCTTGTTCTGTCACTGGGCTCTGCTGAGAAGAGCCTGGCTCAGTCTTCCCTTCAGGGTGGTGGAAACAATGAGTAATAGATGAGAAGAAATGGTCTCAAGCTGCCCCAGAGGAGTTTTAGATGGGATATTAGGAAAAAAATCCTTCACCAAAAGGGTCATCAAGCCCTGGAACAGGCTGCCCAGGGAAATGGTTGAGCTGACATCTCTGGAAGTGTTTAAAGGATATGGTTTAGCAGCAGACACAGCAGTGTTAGGTTAAAGGCTGGATTCTAAGATCTTAAAGGCATTTTCTAACCCAAATGATTCCGTGATTTGGGTATTTATCTCCACTGATCAGCTCTCCCCTGAGCCCTCTGCAGCCCAGGATCTTGTCAGCTTTCCTTCCTGCAAGGTCACATTCCTGGCTCGTGTTCCCTGTGTTGCCCCCCAGGAATCCCAGTTTATTTTCTGACTAGCGGCTTTTGCAGTAGGTTGGCTCCCAACAAAAGCTGCTTGTTCCTTCCCACTTGCAGGAAATTCCTCCCCAGGCACATCAGGGCTGCTCCTTGGTGGCTGATCAGTTCTTTCAACTCTTCACAGAAGGCACTGAAGGATAATTTGCATCTACTAAAACAGGGTAAGTTATGACAGTGATGCAGACAACAGCCCACTGTAATATATTACACACCATAAAGTTTGGAGAGAGACATTAAAACATAAGTGAAAGCCTTTTATTGATTGCCCAGAAAGGGGATCTAGAGATTAAAAAGTAGCTACAGGAAAAGGAAAACACAAATGCTGCAGGGTTCTGTTCTTGGACACTTTTCATTTACATTTCACTGCTTTAATTTTCAATGCTTCACGATAAATCATATGAAACACTCAATATTTGTGTGTGGCAATCTGAAATGCGTATCTTTATAAGATTAAAAGCATATTAGAACATGGAGAAGGCTGTCTATTATTTTTATTAACAAGTTTAATATAGATGCAGTGGTCAGGCATATATAATTTATATATATACTTATATATGATTTATATATGATATAAACCTGAGGGGAATATGGTGTGGGAATGGCTGTGGTGCCATCTTCCCGATCCATAAGAAAGGTGCACTGAAATATCCTAAACCTCACAAAGCACAAAGGATTTTATGGTAAAAGATAAAACAAACCCACATGTATTGTGCCCTTTGCTGTCAACATGATAACTTGAGAGTGTTCTTTTTCCTGCATCTTCCTTCTATTATTATCATCCTGTCTGAGCTAAATGACCTGTGACAGATGAGAAATATAGCATAGTTCATGGACAAATAGCACACTCAGAACTGGGTATATTGTGAGACTATTGTAACCTGCTATGCTGAAGCTTTGCAGAAATAATTTCTTTTATTCAGTCTTGAACAAGTTTCCAGGTAGTTGACTGAATGAAGTGCAGGATGAGGCTTCATTGTGTTAGACTTTTCTGGTTGAAAGATTGGCTTCTGTGACTTTGTGTGGAAGGTAAGAGCAGTGGGAACTTCCTGGTTAAATATGTGATGGCAAATCAGACTCAATGCTGCAATAAATTTAATATGATATTCCTGGTATTCATGCTTCATTCCCCGAGGGTATTGGCGATATTTCCAGTTTTGGAGATATTTCCAGTTTTGATCTTTGGTGTGGAAGTTGGATGCTTGCCTCTCTTAAGCCCAGGTTGCAACAGCATCATTATTTTGGACTGAATTTAAACAAATATAATGGTTCTGGTGTTGGGACTGGGGCAGGATGAAGTCGCTACTTTTAAGGTCCCTTCTAGTTCTATAAACATATTCTACCATCAGAGATGGACACAAATTAGCCGCCAGGGTTTTTATCTCCATGCAAGGTACACATTTAGCTCCTTCACAAAATAGAGAACAACTCCTCCCATGTGAAGTCATCTTTTGTTCATTTGCAGGACATTCATATGGTGGCAACCTACCGTTTTTCAGGAGCACTTGAATACAACAAAAGTAGTACTCATGAATTTCAGTCCCTGAGTTTTGTACCCCTTTCTGTATAGCTGAAGTGTCATTTATAGTGAATCCTAGGCAAGGCATATTCCGTAGTTAGTGAGTTCTTATTTTTATGTGCTACTTCCAAACTCGATGTAGATTAGGCAGATTTTTTCCTTAAACTGGTGCTGTTCTCTCCATGTAAATCCAGCATTAATTTTATGGCTGATGTCTCAGCTGTGATAGAGTTTCTTTCAGTAAAGGTGCTTGGAACAAAATGCCATCAGTTCAGTGATGCCCTCTTCTTATCAATCCATTTAAATAATGCTTAAATTTGGGCACAGGTGAGTGATTTATTTGAAGTTAATGACAGCCAAATGAAAGGATGAGATAGTTCAAAGATAAAGCTGAGGCAATTTTACTCATCTTGTCTAAGGAGCTTGTGACTCAAAGGTGTTTTGTTCTTCAGCTGCTCCTTGATACATGATCTGGTTCATGAAATTCTTATTTATTGTTTTGGCTGTTGCTTTTTAATTCTATATCTGATAACTCAATGACTGGTGCTTATTTTTATTTTTTTTTATTTGATCTGCAGATTTGATATCTTGAATTAGTTGAGGTATATTTCTTGAAAATAATGTAAGACATGCAGTTTCTGCCAAATTTTAGTAGCTTGTTAATGTTAATCCCAAGGACCATCTTGTCTCTGACAACAACATCAAATTACAAATCACTTCTACAAGAAATTCGAGACGTCAAGTCAATATTTTGCAAAGCAGCTTGGGTTGTCACTGAGCAGAAGTGGTTTTCCTTCCCATGCACCAGCTCAACAGCTAAACTCAGTTGTGGTTTGCATGAATTTTCATCAGGAAGATATAGATCTTCAGTTCTGAGGTTAATGTTCTCTGAATTCCAGTTTGTTTTGACCAAGTCTGTGTCTGGTGACCAGTGCTGTATGGCTCAGAGCTCTGTTGGTCAGTAGTTTGTGTAAATTTTAATTTTTGTATCTGAGAAAAGGAGTTTGTGTGATTGGGGAGAGGAATTCTCTGCTGTGTTGGTGTGGTCTTTATCCTCCAGTGGTCATCCAACTCAAGATTCTCTCAGGTGGAAAAATCTTCAGAGTCTAAATCTTCAGAATCCATATTCTGCCTAGAGATAGAGACATATACTGTGACATACAGCCAGCAGTGAAATTTTTTTAGAATTTCTGAAATGCCAGAATTTAATTCTTTTTCTGTCTCCTACGTGTTGCACTCAGGACCCGGTGGATTCAGTTTTCTACTTCAGGTTAAGAAATAATAATCTTTAGCCTGTTAGATGACAAATACATAGAAATTAGTAATTATTATGTTGAATAGTGTCTCTGAGAGGTGAACATCCAGGCTGGCTGATTTAAGGTGCCTTTTCTCAAGGATGAAAACAGTGACACGCAGCTGTATTTTTCTGGTATCTGTTGATTCTGGGGAAATCACAAAACTCCTATTTCAAATTGATTTTGGTGATATGGACAGTGAAATCCATGTTAGCATGAGGTCTCTTTCAGGGCCAGTTTTGGGCTAGTGACACAGAGTTGATTTAACAGAATTGATAGCTTTAGATAAAAGTAAATGCAAGTACAGGGGAGTTTTTGGAGAATGTCAGTCAGATTTATGGCTTTTTGATTAAGGACTGCATTGATATCCACAGAGATGTAATAGACTTTTGCAGTGATATAGAATTTGATGTAATATCAGGGTTGCCTGAAGATGGAACAGTCTTTGGGGTTTGTCAATGTGCCTTTAATTTATTTGAAACTTGCCAAATGTGGAAGTCGTCATCAGTGGGAAGCCACTACCCCAAATCAGAGTGACAGTTTCGGTGCATCTCAGCAGGGTTCATGGCATTCAACACCTGGGAGTAAAAGAACTCTCCAAATTCATAAAACTTGTGACACAAAGGGCATCAAAATGTTAAATGCTGAGGGCAAATGACAGCCTTGCTGATCAAGATCACCAAGGAGCTGTGCTCCATTCATATAAAAGTCACATTCAAACAATATGGATTTCAAATCAGCCAAGTGCGGAGCACCACTGATTTAGAAACATTGAATAGCAGTGGTGGCTCTGGAACAGGGAATTGCATCCTCCCAAATCAAAAAAGGGTGAATGTTTTGGCATCAGACAATCTAATCTCAAGCCTTCAATGCAAGGTTGTTTCAGAGGCCTACTGAGGTATGGACTATTGGTAAGGAATTGATAAAAAAGGGATTTTTATCTGTCCAGTGCATTGGCAAAGGCTGTTTTTTTTTCCCCTCAGTTCTTGAAAAAATGTTTTGTGATCCAATTTTAAAAACTTCAGCCAGTGTAGAAAACAGGCTCCAAAATCATCCAGAGACGGAGAGGACTTATAGCAATGAGAAATGCAAAACCAGTTCAGTCTGTGTAGGTCTCAAAAAGACGGCAATGGGGTGACTTAATTGCAAAATGTGGGTGCCTTTGACAAGAGAAGTTAATGGGCAGTAATGAGCTCTTTAAATGAGCACGGAAAGACACAACAGGCCAGTCATTGGAAGTTGATGCCAGACAAACTCAAATGAGGCACAATTTTAACTGTGCAGAGTACAAGATCCCAAGAGAAATGTTTGGCCTCTGAGTTGCTGGTATATTTTTTGAAATAAAGACTGAATCCCTCTATGGATGGCCTCCTTTAGCTGTACAGAAGTTACTGGGCTTTTTTCATTGGTAACTGGCTATAATTTAGTGGCGTGTGGCACACAGGAGATCACTGAAAATGTTTGTAAGGGTCCTGTCTGCCTTTAAGCTCTATGAATAAATGTTTAAGTAAAGCCCAGCTCCTTCATTTTGGAGGCTATTTGTATTTCATTTTATTCTCTGCCACAAGCCCTACTTTCAGCCTCCAATATATATCAGCTTGAGAAGAGGTGGCTCTGCAGTTGGGCATCGCCAAGCCGGGGTTTGATTTTGTGGTTTGTATTTGTGTTTGTGGTTTGTATATGTGTTTGTGGTTTGTGTTTGTGTTTGTGGCCTGCGTTTGTGTTTGTGTTTGTGGCCTGCATTTGTGTTTGTGTTTGTGGCCTGCATTTGTGTTTGTGGTTTGTGTTCATGTTTGTGGTTTGTGGTTTGTGTTTGTGGCCTGCATTTGTGTTTGTTTGTGGCCTGCATTTGTGTCTGTGGCCTATATTTGTGTTTGCGGCCTGCATTTGTGTGTGTGGTTTGTGTTTGTCTTTGTCGTTTGTGTTTGTGGCTTGTGTTTGTGTTTGTGGTTTGTGTTTGTGGCCTGCATTTGTGTTTGTTTGTGGCCTGCATTTGTGTCTGTGGCCTATACTTGTGTTTGCGGCCTGCATTTGTGTGTGTGGTTTGTGTTTGTGTTTGTGTTTGTGGCCTGCACTTGTGTTTGAGGCCTGACCAGCCTGACCTGTGAGCACTCAGGGACTGCCTTGTGCCCATCAGTTTTCTGTAACGCACATTGCCACAAGTTCCATGTCTTTGGAACATCAGCTCTTCCAGCCTGAATCACTCTCCTATCCTTGACCAGATGAAGGAGCAGAAAACACCTCTCAGCCACGCTGCGAGGCGGTGAAATCGTGTTAAAGCGCTGCTCATGAAAATGACTGGATCTGCTATTTTAGCCTAAGTGCCCAAATGTTTTTTTTTTTGAAATTGTAATTTCCCTGTGCTACTGTGTGTAAAGGTGACCCCTGTGTGCTGGGCCCTGGGCAGTTCACTGCAGACAGCTCATCAGCATGATTCATTTGGCGGTCAGCACTGCATGGAGCTCCTCTCTGATTTTCTGGGATATAAAGGCACCTTCTAGATGTGCAGAGCTCTCTGGAGATGCATTAGGGTTTCATTTTTGTAGGGGTACAAAGATTGCAACCCCTCATTCAGCCTGGTAGCAGCCGTGCAGGGAGAGGCAGGGCACTGCCACCTGAGGAGCCCCGAGTTCCTGCTGGAGAGGGAGGGCTGGGTGATGCATTCCTGCAGTCACTGCTCTTTCTGTCTCGCTCTCACCTCATTTTAAATGGTTTAAAGTTGGTTTGTTGCTGCCTGTGGCCACATGATGGCACAAATCAGTCAAAAGAGCATCATTATGATGGGAGCATGGAGAGGAGTTGAGGCTCTACTGGTCCCTCCTCGCTGCTGTTTTGATCCACAAGTGACCACGATCACAGCGAGGGACAGTGGTGGTGTTTCAGACACAAGCCTACAAAATAAACACTGGAAAAAATAATTAGAAGAGCAAAACTGATCTGAAGCAGGAACAAAAAGCATCTCTGACAAGAAAAAGTTGGCTTTTAAAAAGGGTTGGTTGAAAGAAAACTTGTGTTTCTCTGATTTGTTTTGGGTTTCCCTTCAAAGGATCAGTAAACTTGTAGGAATCAGGAAACCCTTTTTATTTCTCTTCTAAATCCTGAAAACATAATGTGTTCTGTTTTCTTTGTGAGATGTGTGGTGGAGAGACCTTTTTTTCCAAACAGTGATTAACAAAAATCAGTCTCAACAATTATTATGACATTTATACCTAGTTTATTACAACTTCAGTGGTAATAAATGAAATGTACTGTGTATAAACTCCAGTGGTTCCTGTATCGTGCATTGTCCACCTCCCTTCCTCATCCAGTGGCTTTAAAACCCTGTTCTAAATTTGTGCCTCAGCAGGAAGATTGAAGTCCTTCACTTCCAGTTCACTCCTTGAGAGGAAGGATGATATTCCCAGCATCTCTGCCTGTCTTAGATGGGCTTAGATTCCCTGCTGCCAACACAAACATGCAAAGGTTGGGTGTAGCTCTCAGGAGAAGTCTCTCAGGCTACTTTGAAAGATTATTGTGCTTTTATTAACAATAATTTTGTGAATTCTAGACTTGTAGTTCTGGACATAAGTCAGCAAAATTAAAGGAAAAACAAAAAAAAAAAGGGAAAAAGAGCAAAAGGAAAATCTGTACTCCTAAGCCCTCAGGAAGCTCCTCAACCATCAGACACAGTGCAGTCAAATCCCTGACCGGAATATGAAAATCCCCAAGCATCAAGCAAGCATTTGACATCTTTGTTAGTAAACAAACAGAGCACAGTTGCATTTCTCATGACACAGCAACAGCACAGCGTGTTCTGCCTCCCCCTCTCCCCCTCTCCTTGCCCTTTTCTCTGCTCTCCTCCTGCTGCCCCCATTGCTGCCAAACATTCCAGAGGCCAGTGACAGCAGCCGTGTCTCTTTCAAGCTGAGTGCTTTATTCAGGCATTTCAGAGGGTTGTTTTCCTGCCCTTGGGTACCCCAGCACGCAATGGGGAAGATGCAGGAGTTCAGGGACTGCTGAGTGCTCAGCTGCTGCTCTTTCCTAAATGAAGGTAACTGGCAAGCAAGCACAGCATTAAGAAAGAAAAGAAAATATTTTTCTGTGGGGAATGTTCTTTTTTGACCCCCAGAGCTGTTAGGTAAAATAAAATAAAATAAAAAAAAAAAAAAAAAAAAAAAAAGATGAAACTGTTGCTGTAGAGAGAGAAAAAAATCGTATTTGTTTTTTTAAAGAGGCAAAACTGCTTTACTACATCAAATTCATTGCATCATGCAGAGAAAACACTTAATCTTGGAATCATGCTTTTAGATGTACCTATCCTAACTTTGTTTTTTATAGTCCACTATTAATGCTTAGTGATACCTTAAGCTGTATTTGTTATGCTTTACCTTGTGAAGAATTTCATAAGCAATCCACCAGCCTTTCACTGATTTTTTTTTTGACCTGCAATACAGAATTTTCCAAATGAGAAGTACAGTGCAAGTCAAATACAATCATAGAATTGTTTAGGTTGGAAAAGGCTTTTAAGATCAAGTCCAAACTTCCAAATCCACCAGTAAATCATGCCCTTGAACCTCTCATCTAAACATCCTTTAGATACGTCCAGGCATGGTGACTCACAGAGGCAGCTTCTTTGAGTGCCTAACAGCCCTTTCCACAAAGAAATTTCCCCTAATACCCAATCTAAACCTCCCCTAGTGCAACATGATATTCAGAATTTAATCTCATTTGGCATTTAGAGAAAACACAGGCTGAATGCTGAAACATGCAAGAATCCCTTGGGTTTTTAACTGAACATGGAGAGTCAGGACCTTGTTTTTGTATTTCTTCCAATTAAATTGCCTTTGACTGCCATACTAAGATACTCCACTAATTTGTATCCAAGAAAAAAGATAATTCCCAAATTGCTTATCTCTGGTACCCATTTTGAAGCATGCTGTCAGGGAAAGGAATTAAGCTTCACTGTGGCTCTTGTCATTGGGTAATATATTCTGAGCTTTGCATGGTGTTGCTTGCATGCCATGATAAGTAAGCATAAGCAACATTGAGTGAAACTGGAGCCAGATAAAGCTCAGTGTTCTAACTTTCAGATTAACTGCAAACTTTAATTCAGTTTTAGGCCTGGTGGTTGTGTAGGAGCCTAATGCAGTTTTATTTTGATGGCAGGGATGCAGTTTCAGACGGAATATGGCGACTGGGTAAAGCAGAAGGACTTCCTGGAAGGTTATTTGGAAATGATACCAAGCAGAAGAAAAGTTTAGGTCTACATGTTCTTGCAGGGGAGAAAATGGATTGCTGAGGGCAGAAAGGCACTGAAGCTTTAATGTGAGTGAAGAAAGAAGTGTCCATACACCAAAGAAATTCTGTGGTCTTTAGGAAATGCTTTATGAAACCTCTAAATTTGCTGGATGGCTGAGGAGACAGGGAGTCCCCTGGAGAGCTCAGTATTTTTTTTTTTTCCCAGACAAATATGCTTGAATTAGATGTTGTTTCCCGATGTCCTCTCTGGCGAGGCAGTGCTTCTCTTGCTGTGCTGCCCTGTTGGCTGTCCCTGAGCTCAAGTTAAGGAAGGTCTCAGCACCATCCTGGGAAGAACCCAAAAACCCAACACCTGACATCTCCAAGTGCCAGCTGCCTACAAAATGTCACTGACTGCTGTGGCAGCAGGCAATGTGTCCCTTTGGGAACAATTTTCACCTTCAATCCATGCCATCACAACTTTGGCACATGGCAGAAGGTCCAGGGGAGCTCAGGGTACTCTTTCCCCAGAGTTTCACTCCTACACCAGCTTGAGCAGTGCCCTGCACACAAGTCTTTGGAGCTGCAGTCCAATCCAGAGATGCAGCCAATAAGGGACAGTAATTTGGATTAAGCTGTAGAGCTCCAGTTTGACTGCAGCTTTTAAGTGAGCTTCCTTCTTTCTGAATTGTTCCCAAGACCCCTTTTCCCTTCACATCCTTAGAAAGTGATCACATTATTCTTGAGCTGTTGTATATGGGCTCGAATGGAATTTAAACTGCCTGCCTGACAATGATGAATGAATCAACTCCAAATCCCTTGATGTGAATCAACTCTATAGCATAACAATAATATTGTTGTTTAACATTTATATTGAAGTAATACCGTGAGGAATCTCATCCATTCAGGGACCAACTTTGCTGGAAACTGAATAAAACACACAGAGAAATAACAAGCCTTGTTCCAGAGACAAGGCTGTCTAAAAGACAAGCTGTACCAGTGGAAGGAGACAAACAAAAAAGACAAGGAGCAGAATGATATAAATGACAGTTGCATCTTTACAGAGCTTCACAAAACCTGGCTGGCTGCTTAATTTTCTTGCATGGTTGATCTGCCATGTTGTTTCTAGATTTTGCTCATCTCTTTCCACTTTCATCTTCTTTACCTGTGCTGTCAAATAAACAAACCTCAGGTTTTTGCTGGCAAAGCTTGGAAAATAGGGGAAAAAGGAAGCTGTCCAGGAAATTCCCTGCGACACTTTGTTATTACCTTTGGACCAAACCATTTCAGCTGGCTTTCTGTACCTTGGCATCCATATTCAAGCTTACTTGGGTGAATTCTTCCCTGTCAGATTTGCAGATTCTTTACTTAGATCCAATTGTGTTGAATCTGATACATTCCCTCCCATTTCTCACTTTGTAATGTTTTCAAAATTGCAATTGGACTTGTTTGGAAATACATAGATTTATATATTTATTTATTTTTAGCAGATCCATTCATGGTTCCCTGTGTCCTGCAGGGGAATCTTTTTAAACCACTCAGCTACTTGGTCTAACTATTTCTCTGGAGAGCAGAGCTACAAATTTTAATAACAGCAACCTTAGACCTGTTGTTTCAAAAGGAGCAGAGTATTCCCTTGACTGTTTTTGAAAGTCACAGATATGTAAAAGACAAAAAAAAAAAAAAAGGAGCACATCTTAATAAAATATTTAAAATAAAAATATTTTTTATCCCATAGGTAAGCTCTGTGCATATATGCCCATATATATGAAGGTGCTAATATAAGTGTTAAAAGAAAATTTGGGCTCCTAGGCCACATTCCCAGAGTCCCACCTGCCAAGGTCCTGTTCTAAATCTTGACAGTACTAGCTAGAGATCATTTAGTCAGAGGCTATAAATACATAATTACTTTTTTGGAAAGCAGTCTTCTAGCTTGGATGACTTGTGCCATATTATCTAACACAATTTGTGAGCTTTTACTAAGCTGGAAGCATTGGCTGATTATTGTCTAATAGAAAAAGGTCCATGTGCTAAATTTAAATGCCAAGAAAAAGTGAGGCATACATACTATAAATTACAAGTTGTGACAAGACTGTGGATAATTCCAAATGATAAATGGTTTAATTTTATTTTCATGTGAAGGGGCTGAAACAAGGCTGTACCTTGCTCTGAAATGACACAGTAATTGGAGTGAGCACAGGATTACTGCACTTGTCCTGACTTAACATTCTATCAGGATCAGGTAGAATTAATTTAAATATGGGTGGTATTTTTCACAAGCCTCACACTTGGACTGTAATAAAATCTGCTCAGCTGCAGAATAGGCAGAGCCTTGGCCATTTTAGGATCTACCTGCAGAGAGGATGTTGCAATCCATGTTTCACTCTGCTTTGCCTCTTGGTTGTTTCACAGAGTCAGAAGTCTTTCTGGATTAGCTAGGAAAGAGTGCTGTGTCTCTGCCAAGGGACTTTAGGATTGCTGCACAGCCAACTGGATTCCTGGGCAGCTCAAACAAAATTTGTATACAAATAGAAGGCTGTTATAGGGCTGGATTACACTGAGGGGAAAAGCAAAACACCACGGAAAAAACTGAGCAGAGGAACACTGAGGAAAATAAATATATATGCTTGTAAATTGCTAAAACTGTGATTACTTGAGCAATATGTCAAAATCTATTTCGAAAAATGATGATATGCCATTCTTATGAAGACTGCAGTGTTGAAGAAAAATGAAATAATGGGAGAGGGGGATAAACTCCAAGAACTATTTTGCCTTTTAAAGCACATACCATTTCCCCCATGTTCAAGTTTGACAGCGCAGTCTTCTCAGAGATGCATTTTGGCCTCCATAAGCCTTAGTCAGGGAAATGTGCAGTGCTGTTTGACAGAATGTGCAGGAAGGGGAAATTCTGTTAGAGTTTATTGAATGATTGATGATAATTTAAATCCACTTCAGAATAGCTGTTATGTTCTTGAATAATTTCTTGGCTAATGTCCTAATAAAAATGCATCGTATAACGCTGCTGCTGGATTTCAAACAATTTAACAGCAAAAAGTTGCTTACTGAGGAATATTAGAGGTTCCTGCAGAAGATGGATATATGACAGTAATTATGATGGCAATGGTCTGGGCCTTGTTTAGATTTGCAGAACAGAGGAAAACCTTGCAAAAATCTTTACTGATTTCAGGGATGAGTTGAGCATTTAGGAGGCAATTACCTCTGCTCAGCTTCACTTCAGGCCCTGGATTGGTCATGGAGCAAATCCTCCATTTCCAGACACGTGAAGGAGGTCACAGCAGAGAGCCAGTGCAGATTTATCCAGTGCAAAAAAGGCATTCCCTGAGTGCCTTCTAGGATCAGATGAGTGCTTGTGGTGTTTACTTTGACATTTGTCACAATTTCTGGTGGTTGCAGCCCAGCTGGTGAGCACAAAGTGATGAAGGTGATGGAAACTGTAAGGACTGCTGGGTTCTTTTCAGAGTGAAAGGATGAGGGACAATGATAGAGATTGGAATGAGGAAAATTCAAACTTCATATTAAGGATTTAATGTACTCTTCCACCGTGAAGAAGGACAAACACTGGGGAAAAAATTGCCCAGAGAAGTTGTTGTCTCCACATCACAATTATATACTCCAAGGTTTGTCCTAATGTACCTCTTGTGCTCATAGGCTACTTCAGCTTTATCTTTCTGCAGTTTCTACGAGAAACAGAGATTTTTGTTGTCATTAGCAGCCCTGTGAGAATGATGGGGCTCTGAACAGAAGACGCAGTCCAATGGACAGGCAGGGAATGAGGCTGAACAGTTTAATAAAATGATTTTCAAACAAATTGCCTGAAATGCTCTGCGACTCTGGCAAGACAAGCTCCCAAAGATACAAACTCCTTGGGAAGCAGAATTCATCTGGAAAATAGCTTTCAAATGTTTCTGCTGCACAGAAATCCCTCTGCTCTCCCTGCCCACACTGGTTATTGCTCCTATTGGGAATTAGCTATTTGACTGTAAAATCCTGGCTTTGCCAAAGCTGTTTTGGGTGCTAGTGTGGTGGGAACTTCACTCTGGCCTTGGGGACCCTTTGAAAAACTTGTAGAGACACACACAGGGTCAAAACAACCCTAAAAGACTGGAGTCTTTGGTCAACTCTCCAGTTAAAGTGCTCTCCTAAACAGGAAGAAGTACAAGGGAACAACCTGCATACTCAAATAATATCATTTACTTGGGTTTGATGGATGTTTATTTCAGGACACTGCTATGCATATGATAATTTGTTTTGGTTTTGGTTTTTTTTCCTCTCTGACAATGAATTTGGGGAACATGAATCTCTCACCTCTGTCTTTCATCTGCCTAATTTTACATACCCAAAATAAATAAAAGCAATCAGAGAACCACAGGAGCTGTGAGATAAAGTGGATGCTTATGTGTTTGGTTTGCCATCTGCTTTATTTTGGACCAAATACCTGTGTATTCAGTCCAAAACCACAGTGTGCATTTCTTTTATTATCCATGCACTCTGCTTGCCTCATATTTAATCATATTTTTGTTATTTTATTACAACTGTACAGATATGAATTAGGTAATTAAAATGCCTCCAGAAAAATGTTAACACCTGTTTTGTGCCTTAAATATTGTTTACAGAATTCAGAAAGCTGTGAAACTTGATTTTGTTGAGCAGATCCTTATTACCTTAATCTGCTACACTATCCTTGCACTCCTATTTTGTGAGGAAGCTGTTGAAATCAAAGACAAAGCTGGCTGCTGCTGGATCTAATTATTACAAATTATGTGGCAGTTTTTGCAACAAGAGACAAGAAGAAAAAAAAATTAATTTTTCTTAAAATTTTGTACTTAAGGAAAATCAAATTTCTGTGTTGCAAGGGAGAGTTGCCAGTGGCTAAAACCTGATAATTTCAATTGGCTTTGCTCCATCAGCCACAAGGAAAACACCTGGCAAGCTGCTGCATCCCAGCCAAGTCTTGTTAACCTCTTGGCCTTCACAGTAACTATCAGCAGGCAGGGAGTCAGTGCTGCTAATAAACTGGCATTAAAACTTGCACCTGCTAATAACATCTTATTGCTTTTCAGGATTAAATAAAAGGAAATGAGCTGTTTAATTACAGTCAGAGAAATGTTGCAATGCTGGGCTGCTTTGGATGGTGATAGTAATGCTGAAATGTGTTTAAGGACATGGCTACATGAACTGATGGCTTCAGAGGTAACCCAGAATGGTAGCCGCTATTCTGTGTTAATTTTTTGCTTGTAGGAAGTGTAAAACATCTTATTTTTACATGAAAGTAAGATAAACTGGGGCAGTCTTTTCAAAAGCATGTGTAGGCAATTGTAAGCAAGGTTGTATGAATGGAATTTAGTTTTTTTTCTCCTCCTTAATGTTCTCCTTAATTATTCCACTTTATGGGAAATTCTTTGCTGGTTTTTAATTTGCTTGCTTGCCTCTCTGCTAACAAAAAACCCTCCTCTGGTGTTCTTTGCTATGAAGCAGGGGAGAGACATTAAAAAGTAGCCAATATTTTTTATTCTATTATGAGGAAGCTCTTACATTCTGATTTTTCTGGAACACATGGAGCAAAAAAACCCTGGAGGAGCAAAAACCTTGCCTGAAAGTCCCAAGTGTGGGATGTAGGCTGGGTCAATACGTCTTTCTTTTTTTGCTTCATTTTCTACTTCTTACCCTAATACCTTGAATATTTTAGGCCAAAGTCAGCTGGATTTTGAAGCACCAGCAATGCACCATAGCCCACATGGAGGTCTGGTTTGTATTTTGGCATGTTTTGGATCAAGGAATGCAAATACCACTTCCTAAATGGAAAAAGAAATACCCACCTGGCAGCTGGTCCAGCTCCAATGGGACCAACTTCAAAATGTGTTTTCAACAGAAAGTGATTTTTATAGCAATGTTACAAGCTGTCTGAATCCCAGCAATTTTAATAGCTTGAAATATGAATATCTATCAAAATTGAGATTATCCTTTTAAAAACAGGCATCCTGCAGCAGTGCTTTGCTTTTAAATAACAATTCCCACAACGTGCTCCAATCTCTCAGTGCTTCCTGGTGGAGAAATAAGGGCGTGGAGGGAGGGGCTGTAAAGTCAAGGGAAACTCAATTCATGTTAGCTCTGTTTCAGGAGCTCTCATTTATTTCTCCTGTGAGCCTTGGCTGGGTTGTCAGCATTGTGCAGCCTTGCTGTGGTGAGCTGTTGAGAGGCAGCATCTTCAAAGACAATAAATCTTTAAAAGGACAAAGGGAAGCATTAATGTTATACGTGATGTTGGAGTGTTTATAGTTTGCACTTTTTTATTCTGGTTTTCAGAGAAATTGTTGTTGGAAGTTCTTTTACAAATGCTATCATGCTTTAAAAAAAGTATTTCTTAGCTTTTTTTTTTTAATCAAAACATAGGCAGTGTGTTTCTGATCACTTCAAAAGTGTTTTGTGAACTGTGTGGACAAAGGAATAAAAGGCCACCATAAATTACATTGTATTTGACATTAAATTGTTGTATGGCAACAGTTTCTAGCAAGACAGATTCAAAGCAAAATCACTGCATGGTGCACATTTGCCTTTGTGAAAGTCATCAGGTTGTGACAGATGAGATAAAGAGAGTTTTGATAATCTCAGGTTTGTAGGGGTGGCTGTGTGCCCACAGCTTAATGAAGATTTTGTTTTAATCAATGAAATAAGCCATGCTACTCTGAAAAGTGTTCTGTGTGGTCTCCTAGAATGATGATTTTAGTACGAACAGTTACAGAACTTTAAGTCTGGGCATTCTGACTGAACATTTTAGGACTTTGCCCATTTGAGGAAATCAGTTATGCCACTCCTAATTTGCACAGCCATGCCCTCTCCTCACATTAATATCTTTTGTGGGGAAATTTTTAGTTTTTCTTCACTGTCAGGATTTTTGATTCTGGAAGCAGCTTATAGCACACAGATACAGTCTCACAAAGACTGACTTCTGGTTTTGTATCTGTTGAGCTTGACTCCCTCCTTACCTTCCTCTTTGAGTCTTGTGCACCGCCATCCCAGCTGGGACTCAAGTCCTTTTCAAGAGGTTCAATGAGACAGCTTGTTTATTCTCTTTCTGTGTTTTTGCCCTGCTGTTGCTAAAAGTAGGGCAAGACTTTGGAGAAAATGCTAAGGTACGAATCCAAGTGGAGATTAAAGGAAATGAACTGTCTGCCTGTCACAAAAATCCTGGAGGTGTAACTTTGGAGCATGCAGAAAACAAAGGAATGATATTTCGTGTGTTGTTTGCATCTCCCATTTATTATAGACTTCATTTTAGTGTTCTTTATGGCACAGCTCCTGCACTGAGGGTTTTCTGCTTTTCTTTTTCTCTAGGAAAGATAAGTGATAGCTGGGGGGTGTGTGGGATCTAGGGGCTGAGCATGTTTTTTGGCAGACATTAAAACTTGGGCACCCCAAAGCCTCCAACCAAACAGCTTCTCTTTGAAAAGCTGAGTGGGAACCTTTCCTTAGAAACTGTTTTTTCCTAACGTATTATTTTTTCCCTCAGTAATTAGAAACAAAAGCTATTAGTGAAAGAAACCAGCTCTCTCCAGGATCCACACTTTAACAGCAGTTCTGTCACTGAAGAGATGTGTTGATGGCATATTCAGGGTTTTTGCTCCTCCCTTTGTGTGATGGGAGATGCCAGGGGCCTGTTGTGACAAGGATTTGATCTCCTTAGAAAATTCTCTTGTTTCAAAGCCTGGTGGGGAGACCAGCCTCATTTTCAGGGGTCAGTGGGACACACTGAAAAGGAAAAATGAGTGAGGGAACATTTCTGGGTTTTGTCAGGTAACCCAGCAATAACTGCTATGCCACAGCATGCTCTAGCTACCATTTGCCCTGCATATTAAAATATAATGTTTTTAATGAGCAGCAGCTCTCTGAAAAGCTCAGTCAGGGCACTCCTCTGTTCTGGTTGGTGTCGCTAGTGCTCATCTTTCTTTCTGGTGTATTTTTCAGTGTTAGCAGCCTTTTGCCAATCTGATCTCTTCTTCTGGTGATTCATACCTTGCATTCAGGTCTGTAATTTTGCAGTGCCTATCTAAGCCAGGCCTCTCAGTGCACAGTTAACACAGTGGGCTGTGCAGAGCAAGGTTTGGGGTACCAGGGATTAAATGTGAAAGTTTGTAATGCCTGGGATGGTCTTCACTGGCAGTGTCTGAAAGGCAAATACAGCTTCACTTTCTGTATATCATTTTATTTCCAGCTGTGGCAGAGGGGTAGACATCAAGGCAGGCAGGCTCTCTAGAACCTGAAGTGAGGATGCACAGGCCTGCTGGTGAATTAATATGTATTATAGGCACATGGTTTCCCTTGCAAAGAGAAACATCTCCTCTGCAGAGAGTGATAAGCCCTGGGTTCCTTTTCTGTGATGCTGCCTGTGCTAGGGAAAAAATGAGCTTAAATTTAAAGTTCCTAGAGCACTGTCCAGTATCCACAGAGTGGATTTTCAGCACTCTTTTTAGCCTGTTGCTTGCTGGGTTGGAATGCAGATAGCTGTGAGCACTCTGGAGCTGCAGAAGTCCACACAGACAGAACACAGGAGGGAAATTGTGCCATCCCTCCAGTGCCGGCCCTCACTGAAGAGTTTGACATTTTTTTGCTCTTTGTTACTGCCCAATATTCAACCTATTTGCTGCTACAGCACACGGGCTTTTGGCTACTGCTGATATTTTTATATTATTAGAGTTAGGCAATCTCCTTGTAAACACTGGTCCATCCAAAGTAAAATGAATGGGACCAGGGCTACTGTTTGCCAGCAGACAGATTATCCGTCAAGCAAAGATCAGTCTTGGGCAGTGGGGTAAAACACCCACACTTTTTCCTAAAGGAATGACCAATTAATGGCTGGGAAGCAGGTCTGAAGTGAAATGCCGTCCTAAATTATTTTTCCAAACCTGCTTATTTTTTTAAAAATAATCTTGACAAGCGACATAATGAATTGGCAAAATGAAAATATTCCTGTTGCTTGCCACTCTATCTGAACAGTAAGGTTGGAGTAACCATCTGTATTATACTTGTCTGAAGAGATATATAGGAAATATGTATTAAAAAATCTTAGTGGTGCTCTTTTATTTGCATTGATCTTGCTCAGAACCTACATAGCACCAAGAACTTCATTTCTTGCATATTTCCTCTCAAATTAGGTTTTATTTTGGCTTGATCACAGCTTCCTTTTTGTAAATAAACCCTTAAAATTCCTAGATTAAAATAATGCTGGGGAGAAAAACTGTAAGTCAGTGAAATTTAGAGGTGGCAGAAGGGGACTATAGAAGGGCTCTGAGACCCTTAAAAACAAGGGGAAGCCATCAGATAGCAAAAAGTTGGAAATCATACATCCTGTGTGCTGGATTGCACCTAATCATGCAGCTCCTTGATTTAAATTTCCTGCCATTAACCAACTGCTTCAGCTCAGCATTTTGGGTGTATTTCCTGCTGCAGACAAAATGGGAAAGACTCTCTTTCAGGAGAACCTGGTTGACTTCAGGGCAGACAGAGGGCATTGTGTGGATAACAGTTGAAATCATTCAGGGTATTTCAGTTTATTGGGGATTGCAACTAAAGCCAATCAGCACGCTGGTGCTGGGACATGAAGCACTTGTTCTCATTTTTGCAATAAATTAAATTTTCTTTGCAGACTGAATTTTAAGCATCATCAAACAGGAAGCAATACTTTAATGTTTCAGTTGTAAGACAAGAGTCAGTTTAGATACAAACTTCCAACTCCTGTGAATTTATCTACACAGTTGGGTGATAATTCAGTCTTGGGGAGGAAAACTATTGGTGCTCGAAATTGTACAGTACTGGATAATTTTAGGGCATAGCATCACAGTATAATTTGCATTTTACAGTGTTTGCAATGTGCAGGCTGTTTTCATATTTTTCAGGAGTCTAACACAAAATAACTTTGCCCTCTTTGTGCTTTAGGATTCTGTGAGCTCATTCTTTAGGTAGTTTTTCTCCACTACCTTGACTCTGTGTTTTGGCCCCTGCACAAATCTAGGTGATAAAACCTCTTCTGCATAAATTTCAAATTCTCCTGATTGCTCTGAGAAGCAACCTATCTTTTGGAACCTCTGGATTATATAAAACAAAAAAGAAGAAATCTGTGACAAGTTATAATAGTCAAGGTTAATTTTGAAGCAGTGTGTGTTTGCTGCCTTTTAGGGGAGCATCTCTCTGCTTTGCATGCTGCTTACTTGTTTCTGGGGCTGAAGAAACACTGCTTAAAAGGATTAATTTGGCAGGCACTCCTGAGACTTTAGAAGGTAAACAACTGTTTCTTTTTTGTCAATATGGCAATTAAGGTCTGGGAGATTAAAGAAGAGAAAGTAAATGCAGTTTTGGCTCCTTCTGTAGACTGATGGCTTAGTGATCCTTTGAATATTTAATGAGGTGCTTTGATGGTTCTGGAGTAGCAAAATCCAGATCAGGTGTGAAAAATGGAAGAATAGTGAACTGCAAAGTGTGAGTTGTGTGATGCCCAGATTTAGGTGTGTGGGGTTTCTTGTGCTCAAGATTGATGTCCAGTGTTTAGGTAAGTGACACCTCCTTCAGATGCACGGGATGTGCTGAAGGTGTTCAGATGCCTGGAGATTTCTGCTTTTGGCCTCTTCTGACACCATCTTCACCAAAACCTTTCTCTAGCTCTGAGTCTTGGGCTAAAGCAAGGACTCTTCCCCATGAAGCAGACAAAATTGTTAAAAATATTACCATGAATAGAACCGTGAATTTCAGTCACTGAAGGAGTCAGAAGTGATATTAAAGGTGATCTTTTAGCACCCTTTAAAGCTGCTGGGACAGTTTCTTTCTTAGCTGCTTTGTTTACCTCAGATGACACAAAGTAGCCACAAAATAGGCCCTAACACCCTCCGTGGGTATTTTCTCCTAGTCTCCCATTTTGGGCAGAACATATTACCTCTCCTT
Organism: Drymodes brunneopygia; assembly: GCA_013400955.1. Taxonomy (NCBI): domain Eukaryota; kingdom Metazoa; phylum Chordata; class Aves; order Passeriformes; family Petroicidae; genus Drymodes; species Drymodes brunneopygia. The sequence goes on along the minus strand of VZTZ01002460.1, from coordinate 379,191 downwards.
AGGGGGATGGCTCTCATGTCTCTTCAAATATATCTTCAGGGAATTAATTAAATTGTCTCTTAAAGTGGGCGGGCATTTAGAGGAGGTTTAATTTGAAATCAGAAATTAGAAAAGGTCTGAAGTTAATTCAGAATGCTTTCTGTATGACATTATAGTTGGAGAAGCTGTCAGAGTGTTACCTGTGTGTAGTGGGAGGACAGATCTTATTTCAATCATTTCCTTCCCCATTTTTTCCCCTGCCCCAGTGCTGTTCCTTCTGTTCTCAATCCCAAAGCTGTTGCTTTTTTTGAGTGGGAAAGAGATGAACCTTTGAAGAATCAGAGCAGCAGAAATCCAGGTTTTGAACAAGACCCTAATTTATTCCTCAGGGAGCTCTTCATGCCTTTGTTGTGGCACGCCAATGCTTTTAAAGTGGCAGCTCTGGCTTTGGGCCCTCTGGATCTTCTTAACGACAAATTCAGGGAGCAATAAATGGGTTTGCTTTTCTGGCTAAGTGAAGAACTTTATCCATTCTGAATTGCCTCCCTTGACCTGTCCTGCTTTGTCAAACTGAAGAGGACTGTAAAGGCAGCCACACTTGACTTCTTGAACAGCTGGGTTGTTTTCCAGAAGGGCCAGAGGTGGAAGATAAGCCCTTTCCCTCTGGAGGTGCTGCCTGCTGTCCCAAAGTGATCCCTGGCAGGGAATATGGGACACACACAAGTCCCTGGGATGCATCCAGGATTGCTGAGGGAGCTGTCCAATGCCACTGCGAAGGTGCTGCAGATTATTTTGGGAAAGAATTATCTTGGTGACTGGGAATTTTCTCCAGGAAAACTTCACACCTGTTGTCAGGAAGGGAAAGAAAGAAGATCTAGGGAGCTACAGACTGTTCATACTCTTTCCAGGCACTGGGAGCAACCTTGGAAGCCATTTCCAGGCTCACGTAGAGTGAGAAGGTAACAAGGAACAGCCTGTGCAGATTTTTCCTGGTAAATCATTGCCCCAAGTGCCTCTTGCAATGAAATGAGAGGGTCTCCAGTTGTAGTTAATTTGGTGAGATATGGGCTGGGAGAGCAGGCAGTGAAGTGAATGAAGTGTGGCTGTGTCATCCAAAGGGTGGAGATCAGTCACCTGAGGTTGAAATAGTTCCTGGGTGTGAGTTGAATCCCTAAAACATCAATACTGATGCCAGTACTGTAAATATCTTTATTTGCAAGCTGGGTAACAAGATATAGTTCACTCAGCAAATATCTGTACAATAGTAAGTTATTCTGTATCCTTTCACTCTCTGAAACACAGTGAGACACTATTTAAACTAATCTTTTTGATTTGATTTGTTGTTGTTTTTGTTTATTTTCTTACATAATGAAAGTGCTTTTGAAACAGAAAATCTTAAACTAAGAATGAAATAGCCGCCTACCATCTTCCTCATTCTCATCCATAGGTTTGGGGGTTTTTCTAGAATTTATTTTATTTTAAAGTAAAAGATTTGAAGCCAAGCATACAGAAATAATCTCACTGCTGGCTACATAAAAATGTCAATGCCCTGGATGAATGCCCTTGAGATTTTAGTGACTGGAAGGTGACTTCATAAATCCCTGCTTTATTAAGTTGTCTCTTGAATGTCCTCACAGTTATATGAAAGGTAAAAGATGAGCACTTACTACAGAGGTTACACCAGGTGTGCAGTTTCTTCCTCTGACCAAAAGGCACTTGTGAAAATTGTTTGTAGTGCTTTGAAAGGAAATATGAAAGTATTCATAGTTATTGTAAAGCTTGCTTGTGTGCATGAAATTGTTTATTTTTTCCCTCAGCTGAAGTCTCCTGCTTGACTTATCCCCAGTTCTTTCAATTTCCTTGCTCTTCCCAGCATATCAAGTCATGGTTTGCAATTAGCACTCGTGACCTATGCAAAAATACAAAATTCCCTGGTTCCCCATGTGATCCCTGCACTTCAGCTGGATAAGAGCAGCTGTGGCAGTGCTCTGAAATAAACATGCAGAGGACAAAAAGGCAATGACTGTGCAGCAAGGGGAAAAAAAAGACAAATCCACTTCTGCCAAAGCATTCGGAGTGTTTCCTCCTGCCCTCCCAGTGTTCATGTGCTTTGCCTTAACTCCGTTTTGTAGTGATGTTTTCTGCATTGGGAAACCAGAGCAGAGAGAGCCTTTCCCAGGGTGTGTGGAGCTCCAGGAACTCATTAGGACAGCAATGCTGGGAATCAAAGTGTGAAATTGCAGCTCCTGAGAGGCCCTGGGCACAGCCACGAGCTGCTGGAGCTTTCCAGGGACACAGCCACCCAGCCAGCATGGCAGATGATGCTGGGTCCCAGCAGCTGCCCTGTATTTATTCTGTAATTTGTGCTCCAGGGGATGGAATCACCGAAGAAAATTCCAGAAGGAAGTTTTTTTGGCAAAGTTCAGAGAATGACAACCTTTATTCCTACAAGCAGAGGTGTAGAAAGGATTGTTTTCCTATTTTTTTCCTTATGATATCCTTGCTCCTGCTTTCCTTCCACCAAATCTTGATGAGTTTTTCAGACTTTTTCAGTTTTTTTAAACACGTTGCAGTGGAGGAGATTGTTACTTGGCCACAATATGTACAGGAACAGATTCTGCAAATAAATACATGGAATTGAGGGGATTCTACTTCCACAGGTTGTGTGGGAGCCTAGGCAGGGTCATATAAAATATTGCAGGTGGGTGAAGCTGAATCATGAGCAGAACATGTAGGGCACACATTTCAAATGAATTTATATCCTAGTTTTCAAAAATGTGGAGGTTAATGTACATATAGTTCAGAAAATGTGGACTTCTAGTTCGTCCCCCTGTGACTTTATCTTAATTATTGGTGGATCTTCTGGTTTCAGTGGTGCTGGTGAGGAAAGCACAAAGTTACTGGAGAGTTTTCTTATTTTTATGTCCATCTCCTAGCAATAAAATGGCTCAAATTGCAAAAATATTCCACCTCAGGAGGCTTAAAGCCAAATGTGTCAAAAAATTCTTCCTTTTGCAATTAATTTCACTACTCTAGGAAATCTCAAATTCTATGTAGTTATTTTCTAGGACATCTGATGCTGCATTTGGAATTATGGGCCTGAAACAATAAAAAACAGGGGGATTTTGATTGAATTATTCCTTCCAGGTTGCAATGGGAATTGCAAACCATTTGTCCAAACACATTTTTAAATATGGATGGGAGGGAGTCATGGTTAGGGAATCAATCTGATTTCTCTGTGTGTGTGTGTGTGTCATTGTGAATGTATTTGACAAAGTATTAATTGAACAATTGCTCTTCACTATACATGAATCAAAACAGTGGAAAGGGGTATCAAATGTCTCATATCTTCAAATATAAAGCTACTTCAAACAATTAAAATTGTTAACATGATCATAAAACTATTTTCAGGGGAGGAAGAGGAAGCGAAGTTGCTGAGGTTGTAAAAAGGAGCTGCCTGTCCCTGGAGGCCTCTTGGATGACAAAGACATTATAGGATGCAAGCAATGCAATTAAGACAGTTATAAAAATCAAAATGAAGAACAGACTTTTAATTGTAAGTGTAATTAACTACTGGAGCTAACTAGGTCTAGGGATGAGGCAGAGCTGCTGTCATTTGTTGTCTTTTCATTTCCCCATCTTGTGCCGAGAGGAAGATTAAAGATTATGATGACCCCTTCTGCTCTTGCAATCCATAAGTCCTGGCTTAATAACTTTGGGACACACTGTGAAGGTGACAGGAGACGCCTGGCAGGCTGTGGTCAAAGCAGGATTTGAAATGGTGAAACTTTAATAGAGGAAAAGCCTTTAAATGGAAGGCACATTAGAGAGTTTGTGGTGAAAAGAAAAACTGCAAAGTGTTTTAATTTAGTTTAAATGTTGCTGCCTCTGTGTGCTTGAATTTATCTCGCAGATAGCTTTCACATGGAAATTGCAGTTATTAGTTTCAGTACCACAGGATGCAACTGAATGTACTCTGTGTTTCACTGGTAATTGGTAAGCAGTATTTAGGATGCGTTCCTAGTGAATTATTTATGGGCTTTTGTGCCAAAACTGAGTTTGCAGGAATAGCACGATGCTGGCTGGTTGGGGAAGATTCTGTTTAGTGAATAAACCTGTGAGATGCAGGTATTTTGCTGCTGTTTGTTTGTTTTTTTTTCCAGCTGGAAATGAGGCAGCTGGAAGGATTAATCAGGATTGAGGAAGATAAGGGGTTCTCTGCAGGAAGCACATTACAGGCTTTCTTTTGGACACCAGGTGTGTTTGAAGTTCTTGATCAGAAGTAGATTTAAGCCTGTAATTGCTCAGCTTTTGAGGAGTTTCTGGGCTTGAGATTTGCTGCATCTGGAGTGTTGTGGTCCAGAGATACTTTACTTCAGTTATTAGAACAGTCAGGCTCTGTGTTCAGCACTGATTGCCAGAGGTCTTCACCTTTTTGAATAAGAGTACTGAAAACTTGGGTTGCCCATGGTGCATCACATAATTTTGCTCTTTATACCACTGTGGACAGTTAAGAGAGCAGAAATAGTGAGGTGCAATTAAATCTGTGCTTTGTTATTGCAGTTTGATTCACGTGAAGCTTCTCTTTCACCCCAAGAAAGACATCTCTCACCATGGTGGAGAAATCCTCCAGAGTTCTGATGTGTTTGTTTGGACGCCTTTGGGTGAAAGGCTCTGCTCAGCAGGAGGATTCATGCTCTTCAGTGGTGTTTTTTTAGTCTTTGACATCAATTCCCCCTGCTAGAAAACTAAGTTTAAATGGTAGAGTCCCAGCTACCTCTGTTTCTGACTGTGATGAGGACTGGCTGGCATGGACCAGCTCCTGAAGAAAGGAACAGAATAAGTGTTAAAGTCTGAAGATGACCATTGCTCTCAGAAATGCAGCTTCATTCTGTGTTGTTTTTTGGTTTTGTGGTTTTGGGTGGTTTTTTTAAGGGTTTGGTTTTTCTAGCTATTCAATGCAGGGGGTTGTATTGTTTAATACCAAATCTAGTTATTTGAAGATAGTTGATGTAAAATGGGATTTCTGATCTAACAGAGTGAAACAAAATGTACTGCCTAACACCACACAAATGTAATTTACCTTTAAAAATACAGCAATATGCAATATAGAGTCCAGGTTGGTACTTTCCAGGCTTTTTGGAGCTGCCAAGAAGGTTTTCAGCCCCCTTACCCCACTGCTATCCCCCTGCAAGAAAATCAGGGCTTTTTCACTCTGCTTTGGGGAATGTGCAGGCACTGTAGTGCAGACATTGCTTTAACCTTATAAATCCATGTGCCATGAGCTTGTGTCTTGTCTGTTTAATGTCCAGCACATAGGACAAGGTTCTTACTTGGAAATGAGGATGTGCAAAGTCACCTGAGCTGTGGGTTCCATCCATAAAAAGGGACAGAGAGCACTGGAGAGCTTCCTTGGGCAGTGCAGAATGCCTGAAGGTGAACAACCCAGCTCCTAAATAAAATGAAGGGGCCTTCATGCCTGAAGGGATGGAGGAAAACACATGAGTTGCCTGACAGTCCTAAATGTGATGAAAACCGTCCACTGCAGGGGATATTAATGTAAATCTTTGTCTGCCTGACAGATTTACATCTCCTTGCTTCCATAAAATCCACTGTTAATGGCACAACACCTATTAAGCTGAGGTATTTCTAGGTATACTCCATCATAGTATTTTACTGGAGAGTTTGCTTTATTCCCAGTGTTTCAGTGCTTGTGTTAGGAGGTGATTCAGACTGAAATTATAGTAACTTTTTCCAGCTTCTCAAGGACAAGCTTTTGTTTCTGAGCAACAATTCAGGAATGACAGGCAAAATATTGGAAATAATAAGGCTGAAAAATACTGAGCTCCAGAATGGATGAGATTTATAGAGATGTGTGTTTGGTTACTTGAAGGAGGCATTAATAAGATGCCAGGCAGATTCTTGTGTTTTCTTAGCTGCTTTTCTGCCTTCTTTTCTGCTATTTTGGGTGGTTTTTTTACATGTCCCAATAGCAATTGGAGAATTGAGGTTATCTATGAAGCACATGATGGACATTTACATCAATATAATGCTAGCAGTGAAGACCTTGGAGGAAAAAGAATCTTTGCCTCAACATAAAAAATTGAGGTGAAATAATTGAAAGTAACCTGGTGGAAGTTCCCTTCCTTTCCCTTAGTTTTGGGGTGTTCCACATCATGAGGAGAAGTTGTGGCATCAGTTACTTTACGGAATTTAGGATTAAACTGATCCAGCTTTTGCATGAAATTAGAGAATGAAGAAGCAGATTTGAGGGGGTAACATTGCAAGGAGTAAAATCGGTGTCCTGGAGGCTGCTTCCCTGTGACTTCCATGAGGAAATCACAGTGCTCCTGAAGGAATCACGTGCCAGACTCTCCCTTCAGAAGTCTCTAAATACCATGGAATATAGAAAGGGTTTGGAAAAGGTTTTTTGTGTCTTTAGTACCAGGCTTACAAAGTAGCATTTCTTTCTGAGACTGCCAATATGCTCCTGGATTTTCTTGTGGTGCTAATCCTGCATCCTGTGCCACACAGCCAGAAAGCTGCATGACACAGAAATGGATTAAGCACTCTCTAGTCTTTGAAGGGATAAAATATACTATGTCCCCCCATCTGCCTCCAGCCAACAAAAAATAACAAAATAGTAATTTTCTGTTGCTTGGTTTGGTTTTTTTTTTTTTCATTTTTGCAAGCACAATTCAGTTATCTTCCCTGCAGAAACTGGAAAGAAACCCTATAAGAAAATGAGTAGATGTTGGAAAGCAGCAATTTGGGGCTAAAGGAATATTTAAAGAGCATGACAGCCCTTTCCTGATACGTTTCTCCAACATAAAAAGTAAATGTTATGTTTTCTTTTCACAAAAACTGAGGTACAGGGACAACCTCTACAATAAAGTCACACCTCTTGGTTGAAAAGAGAAACTCAGTGAGCATAAAAATGTGTGTTCTGCACCAAGAGAGGCTTAAAGGTCAGCATCAAGATGAATGCAATAACAACTGAGGTATTCTCACCTCAGCATAACCTGGCTGCAGGATGATTTAAGGTAAAATCACATTTCATGGTGTTATTCAGTAGCTGGGTGTTCTCCTGGCAAAGGAGATACAGAATACAGAAGAATGGACACCAAAGATGTCCCAGCAGGGGAAAGAATTGCCAAATCTGAGTCTGAGCTGCTCACCTGCCAAAACTACATAAATCTGCAGTTCTGGGAACATATGGAGAGAGGGAGCACGTTCCACAGTGCCAGCTGATGGAATCTGGGGTGTGAAATGAGCTAACAGGGAGGTCCCATGCACTGGGGAGATTTATATTCTTCCCCTGGGGAATTTAATCATCAAAACTGCAAGTGTAATTTGTAGCCATGACCTTGGGGAAGATTATTTGCTTCATTCTTTTAATGAAGCAAATCTAGATACTAGGAGGGTGTGTGTTTTAGGGTTTCTTAATTTTAAAATCTGTCATTTATGGATTCCTCAATTCTGTGAGCTATTTCAAAGCTATTCACAAAAGGGGAATAGCAAATAAGGTAAATATTTTAAAAAGAGAAATGATAAATCTCCTACTCTGGTTCCATATCTCCACTGGAAAACTTTTGGAAGTTTGAAAAACCAAAAAGCCATGCTCATTGCTGACATTCCCGCTGTTTCAACTGGTTTCTGAAGGACTGTGATGCACAGTAAATATCAATAAATTCACCCATCCTCATCCATGTGAAATTGCAGCATTTGTGGGCCCTACTGATGTGAGGGATCTGAAGAGCTGGAAGGGGAGGTTTGTGCAATTGCACTAATCATGCAGCATTGAAGGGGAAGTCACTGGTTTTCCTATTTTTTCAACAGATTTTCTTACTTTTTCTGTGCCATTAGAGCAGAATGAGAGCTGCCTGGAGATATTCCTTTATAAGTAATAGTGCTTAGCCTTTTTGTTGGCAGAAATCCATGTGCTCCACAGCTGTGCCATCATTATTTTGTTGTGATTCCACTGAAAATAATGGTCCTGAATTTTACAAGGAGGGAGATCGAAGGAGGGGAGGGGAAACAATGTCTCCAGAATAGCTGAGGGGACAGTGGCAAAGTGGCATTTAGTCACTATCTGCTCAATTATTCACGAATTCACACCTCCCCTTTGCTCTCCATGCTCCCTTTGCCATGTTTGTGCAAGCTGCCTATTCTTTATGGCAGCTATAAAGCAAATTATTTGCAGAGCAATGCACGTTTCTCCTGGTGTCTGCTCCCCTTCTGCTTGCACAAGGAGAGCAAAAGACTGACTCTGTTCTGACCTTTCAGTAAATTAACTCAGCTCACCTCTGTATGTTTGCCTGGTTACCTTTTCAATTACCTTCTTTGCTATTCACATTATTTTGCCTTAAAATGTGTGGTTCCCCAGAATCCTCTGTTGAGCCCAGGATATACTTTGCGAAGAGAGATCCCTCTGAAGGCAGGTGAGCTCTGAGAAAAACATGTCCCAGCAGCTGTAGAGCTGGGCTTACCTATTTGAATGTGAAATATTTTAAATACTTTCAGTCCGAGTTGCACCATCCTTAGGGAAAAGGTAGAAAAGCCTTTACTAGCAATTAACTGGGAAACAGGTGTCTGCAACTTCACTGCCAGGACTTATCTTCCTTCATGAAAGGAAGGGGAGAAACCAGGAGAGGGAAGATGAAATATGTGTAAAGAAAAAAAGGAAGGAGAGGAAGTCCTTTTCTTATTTTTCCCCAGTATGTGAGGTATGCAGTGTTTTATCTCTTTGTGCTGCCCTGCTGCCATCAAGAAGTTTATATTTTAAAGGAAGAAAACACTGCCTCTATGAAGTAGAAAAGAATTTTATTCTGGTTTGTATTTGCAGTCCTCTGTGGAATACTTCAGGTCAGATTCTTTTTCCTAGTGTATTTTTGATTTCTTTTTGGCATGACAGAAAAGTTTGTGGTGATTAAAAAGTGAATATTATTTGTCCTTTCAGGAAGAATTGCCAGTAACAGTAGCAGGTAATTCTGGTGGATTGTGCTGTCAAAGGACTCAGCAAATCTGGGATTTAGTGCTTATGCTGCAACAGATTTCTCTGTGACCTTGAGCAGGTCATTCTGTTTCCCTGTGCTTCAGATCCCCACTTGTCACACAGGGATAATGGTGTTTGCCTCCCTGCAAGGTTGCTGTGAGGATAAATGCAATTAAATAATGCCTGGGTGCTGCTGAAGCGATGCCACCAAAGAAAGTGAACGGAATTAAACTCAGGATTAATTCTTCTCACGGTTACATGTGTTTGAATTGATGGTTGCCCTGCTGAATTTGTGAAGATTAATAGTGCCTGGCAGAAAATCAACATTTCCCAAGACTTGCTCACCCCAAACTCAGGTGGAGGCAAAGAACCTTGTTTGTCCCTCCTCTGTTTAACCACAGCTGTGATGCTGCTCTTGTTCCCTCAGGAGCTGGGATGGATTTGCACTGTGCAGAGGAGGAAAATGGGCAGAATGAGCTGCAGGGTTCTTAAGTTGTCTCTTTATTTCCTCTTCTTTCCCCCTGCCCCGAGGACCCAGGAAGCCACAATTTGCCACAGTTTGGTGGAACTTGCCCATTGCTGTCTGGCAGGATGTTGGTATTTAGAGCAGCTTACTGCTTTTAAGGAAAAGCATTCCGTAGTATGTTTGAAATTGTTTACTTGCATAGTGTGGAAAATTACAAGATTTATTTGCAGAGCTGGAATCCCTCAGGTATACTACAAATATAATTACAAGAACGTATAAATATATTTATACCATGCTATCAGGATTTTGGCACCACAAATCTTGTTTCCTTGACTGTGAAAATAAACGCTTTAGAAGAGAAATAAATCATTAATTTCTGCTCTTGACTCAAGAGTTAAAACACATAGGATATTGGTTTAGAGGAAAATTGATCCACTGTCCTTTGACACATCAATGCAGTGGGACATCTCAGATGATATTTCATAGAAATATCTGATTTTGCAGAAAATACTGATTTTGCAGAAATCAGTCTTTGCAGAAGGGTGGAGATAATATTTTATGACTGTTTGGGATTATAGTTTAAAAAATGCTGCTGAGGCAATATTTTATGTTTTAAGTTGATTCCTTTGGCCAATAAATGGGATGTGGGTTTTCCAAAAAATGTGGAACTCTACAATTGTAGCACCCCCACAAGGTGTGGGGTTTTTTTAATTTGGTTTGGTTTTTCTGCTTTGTATTTTAAATTGTCCAGACAGCAAAGTGGAGACCTGTAGAAGGTTCTGCTGTCCTTGCACAGCATTGATTCCTCCAACCTCAACTTAAGGTTGTCTAATTAGTTCTGATAAAATAAAAGTGAATACGACACCAGCATTAACACTGAATTGATTCATATTTTGGGACAGATTTTTGTCTGTCTTTGGGAAAGCTGGGACTCACCTTGGTCAAAGTTGTCTCTCATCTTTGTGATCTTTTCCTGCAACATGAAACCTGATTTATCTGTGGAGATTTTGTTTGAAACAGGGGATTTTCTTCCCAAAGTTGCTGTGAATTCCCAGGTGTGGCTTAATCTTGCTTGGGGGTCTGTGTGAATACACATGTGTATTAGATTGGTAGGTTTATAAAATTTCAGTTTCTCCAAACCAGCTTTTTGTTTATTTATCAACTGAAGTCATAGAACTCTCACAGCCTGCTCTGAGCCCAGGAACTGTGGCTAAATTAGGCAATCTTTAAAGGGGGGAGAACAACCTAACAGCCCAAGAAACTCCACTACAAAAGAGAACAGAACTTTAAACCTCAAAACCCCCCCCTGATATTGATTCAAGGATTTGCAAAGAAAGAGAAGCGGCTTTAAGCAGTAATTTGTTGTGATTGATTGGGCTTGCAGCTTGAGATGTGAGTCTTATTTCTCATCTACATTTATCTGGTTTGAACTCAAAAGCCTTGGACATTGTTCATCCTTTTGTCTTTTAGACTGAAGAGGACCCTGCTGTGAGGTAGCAGTGACACAAAAGTTACCACGATCATCTCTACTTCCAAACTCCTCTTTGAAAAGCAAAATAAATTCAATTAACCTATCCTCATATTCCTAATGAATGTTTCTTTTTGTGGCTCTCTGATCCTCCTTCAGTTGTTCCTCATCCTCCTGGAAGGCTTGATGTCAGCTGACCAATATCTACAATCATACAGGAAACAGCATCAAATATAGAATTAAATCAGTCATAGTTTAGTGCAGGTAACTCTAAGAGATCAATTTAGGCTGGGCAGTGTATCTGGGTGGAGTGAGAACTGCTCTGTCTATTCCCAGCAAGTTTTGTGGCACTTAGGAAGTGTTTGATGGCAGTAATTCAGCTGTTAAATGCATGTTAAATGGGCATTACAACCTAGCAACAGGACTGATACAAGAGCAGATGTTTGTTCAGTTTTCAGCAGTGTGATTTCTCATTGCCCAGCTTGAGTTTTACATCTATTCAGATACAACAACAGAAAATTAATTGCTAAATATCACTGCTTCCTAATGGAATAAAGCCACTATATTTTTATTAGTAGTAGTAGTAATAGTAGTAGTATCCTGTTCAGCAAAATTTTGCAATCCATTTCTTGTTTTCAACAGACCATTTGATTAAATCTTACTGATTTCAGAAATTCCAGTGGAATCCCAACATTTGGTAAATGTTCTTCTCACTGGGAACGATTCCAGGAAACAATTTTAGGTGTACATTTGTATTTTTTGTGCATACCACAGCCCCAAATTACCTGCTGATGTAAATGAGGGAAAATTGTTAGGTTAAGCCCACTTATAGCAGCAGGAAATCTGGTCTGGGATTTGCTGTGATGAGCACAAAATATGTGTATGTGCTGCAGTTAATTTCACAAAGCTGGCCCAGCATTGCTGCCCAGGGGTAGGAAATCATAAATACCACAACAGGGGTAGGGATAAAATGTTATTTGACCATGCCTGTTCTTTCAAAAAAACCTTCCAGAGGAGAGAGCATAAATTGAGAAAATATCTGTATTTTGATACTTGTTTTAGCAGGCAGAATAATCACACAGATAATTTTGAGGTTTGCATGTCAGGCAGCAAACACCACTGCTCAATACCTTTAGTCAACAGATAAAACTGTTTGCTTCTTATTTTCTTCATGTATTTTCCAAGACGTTGTGTAAATAATGAGGATATTCTATGATTATTTCACAGCACAACAGCACACCCAAATTTACCAGAGTCAGAATCTGGGAAATACTGTTTGCCTAGCTCTGAAAGTCAATGTTATTATTTGAACAAAAGTGTAGTTTTTAGAAAAGATATACCTTGTCATAAGGCAGGCATTTAGATTTTGTGATTTTTTTTCACAATTAGAATTAGATATATTGTGTAATTTTCCAGTTATGCAGCTTTGGCTGGAATATTCATTCTTTTTTATTTTGTTGTTGTTTTGGGTTTGTTTCTTCAAAATACATGCCAGCAAGAGGGGATTTTCTCTCTGGCTCATCTGCTGGTGAGCACATTGAACTGTTTCCAAAATAAAGAATCTGGATAAACAGTAGCTCCATGATAGCCAGGTGATTGTAATATCAGCTGCAAAGACTCCCAAGCAAGAATTTTGCTGGATGCAAAATAGGAGACCCACATGATTACATTGTATCAGATTTTGGCCAGTTTCCTAGAAATTTGTGGTGTGTCCATTTCAAACCTCAGCCAACGTAGGCCATGCCTGGTGTATGCACAGAAGAGAAAGGTTTCTGTCTGCAGCAGCATTTAATTTTTTCCTTATACATTGTAAAGTTTTATGGAGCAGAGCTGTAGAACAGCAGTGCAGCTCCCAGCCCATCGGTGCTGCTGTAATTGCTCAATTGAGGGCACGATTCAGAGGGTAATGGGCTGTGGCACTTCAGCTCCACTGTTGTTGGGATTTTGTTGTTCTCCCCATCTTGCTGGCAGCTGCTTCTTGCTGTGCAGAGCTTTGGGCAAGCCAGGGTGGGAAACAAACTCCTCAATCTTCAGTATCCTGGTGAATATGGGAGGACTTCCCCCACCCTCCTTCACCCTCCCCACTCGGTGAGGCTCCAATTCTCAGATTTAGAGCAGGTTCTGTCTGCCGGAGCAGAGGTGTGAGAAAGCCTGTGTTCCTCCTTTGATTAATGCTAATAGGATTTGTGGCCATAAAGCACCACGCAGGGAGCTGAGGGTCTGTGCCAACGTGATGTTTTTAATCTTCTGTTGCTTTATGTGTTACCTTTCATAAGCAGACAACAGGATTCATTCTGCACAGCTGAAAGAATCAACAGCAGCAGGGGTAAGGAGGTGTCTTCATCAGATTGAAGTCATTTAGTGACACATGTAACCATCTCTCTGCACCATGAAATGTGTTAATGATTCAGTCTGTCAGCTCTGGGCCATCAGTGAAATCAGGTCCAAGCTGGCAAAGATCAACACTCTTTTCTCTCTGATGGTTGTACAGCACAGGGTGTGGAAGTCAAATTTCAAGTCTGTCCCAGTGCCTGTTGGAGTGTGAGCCTTTGTGGTGAGGGCATCAGGCTGGGTGGCTTCCTGCACGTGCTGCCTTAATTGAAATGGAAATTTACAGTCTGATCCCAAACTCCAGGAGATCTCTTGGAGGATGATTTGCTTCAGTGGACTTTGCTTGCATTTCTTGCCACTGCTTTAATCTGAGTGACCCCCGTGGGTTATATCTAGAGGGTGACTCAGTCCTGATATTAAAGAGTGCTGAAAACCATTAATATTTTACTTTAAAAAGCCCTAAGGGAGATGTGCAGATTATACCATCCTCAAAGCCTTGCTCAACTCTTAGTGAAAATAAAACCTTTGTCCAGTGCTCTGGAGTTTTCTTGGTTTTGCTTTTTTTTCCCCCATTAGTAACAAGAAACCCTTGAAACAAAATATTATTCAAGAGTATTCAAAAAGTTGAATCTGCTGTAGGCATATGTTCCATTAAAAATCATTTATCGTTCCTGGCTACAAAACTAGGAATTTACAACCAATTTTTAGACATTTCATAAATTCCTGCCTACCTTGAACAATCCTTAAATTGTCTTTACGTGCAGGAAAGCAAATTGAAGCTGACAAATATCCCAGAGCCTTGTCATTTCAAAGCCTGGTCTTCCATGTTGCTTGTGATGTGCTGCCATTATTCAAGAGGCAGATTAGGCAATCATCTTAATAAAATGTGAATAAGATGAATGCAGAAATATCAGGTGCTGCTGGGGCATACTTCACTAAGCAAAGTGTTTGCAGTTACCATTAAGTAGGATGTAAGTCAATGGAGTACCTGAAGAGAAGGTGCTGTGTGTTGTTGTTCCTAGAAAATTTGGAGTAATTGCCTTTATTATTAAAAATGGATGGCTTCTTCTCTGAGTGCTCCCTTCTCCTCTGCCTTTCTCCGTCCCTGTGGTGAATGCCATCTAATATATAGTGGTATACCAAATTACTTGGCCATCCAGGATATATTTACTGTGAAGAGGTGTAAGTGATAGTAAAGGAAGAGGAAATTTTCTTTGGGGTTTTCTGCTGAACTTTGGGTTTTTTAAGCATCTACTTCTTTCTAGATGTAGCCCACAACTGAGTGGGAGGGGCTGAGTGAATTTGTAAGATTTCCATTTTATTCCTCTTTGGGAAGCTAAATAATTCTTCAATAACTCCCACTTCAAACGACTCTTCCAGACCAAATTTATTGTTCCCTTCCAACTGTAAGTGACTATTGTGGTGTTGTCATAAATGCAGCAGCTGCCGCCCTCAGAGGGACTGTGGCTTCTGGCCTAAAACTTGGAGTTTTCAACCTAAAGAAGTTAAATGTCTACAGCCTCATGGCTCCTTGTGTTCTGGTGGGACCTTGAAGCATAAAATGGTATCTCAGAGGTGCACAGAACCCTCAGGGGAGGTGTTCTGCCACCCTGGCTTTGCTGACAGGCACAGAAAGCAAGACAGCCCTTCAAACACCTCCAAGAGCAGTTTTGTGTGTGTCTGGCAGAGAGTGAAGCCCCAATTCTCTGCACTTCCCAGACAGAGAAGGTGTCACTTGCAGCAAATCCATCTCCTCCAAGAGCACAGTGTCTGTTTTTTCGTGTCTGTTTTGTTCAGAGATTCCATTCTGTGAAGGCAAAGGAAGTTTTTTTTCTTCCTTTCTCTATTTTAAGTTGAAAATGGATGTTAAAAGGTGTGGTTGACTCTACTTCTTTGTCCATTTTCCTTAGGCACGTTGCTTTTAACTTCAATGAAATTCCTAGAAATGCAGCCTGTCAGTGTGACTTGTTACTTGAATTTTAAAGGACAGAGATAAATCCAGCCCTGCCTCACACTGGCTTGAATATTAACTCTTCTGTTAATCTGAGGGGTGCAGTGCTTACAAAGAAAATGGTTTTTTTTTATTTCTTCTATCTAGGAAACTCTAGTGCCTTTACCTGCTCTTTTTTTTTTTAATGTCAATAAAAATATAGCACCCAAGACTTACCAAAATACTATGTATTTGTCTTGCTCTAGGTGACATTATTTGTGTTTGGGATTTTTTTTTCCCTTTTTTGTTTGTTTGTTTGTTTTAATGTCAGGTGAAACATTACAAACATACTAATTCTCTTCTCTGCATGATTTCAGAGTTATGAAATACAAAATAGAGTACCCTACCACAGGGTGATGGATCAGGTGTACCTAAACTGCAGCTGAGTAGTCCTGAGGGAAGGAAAGCTCAGGAAAGTTGTGCAGATTTGCTTCATAAGAGATAAAAAAATAACATCCTTATACTCATTTCCCCTCTGTTTCATCTTTTCCAGTACTCTTCATACCAAAATCTGAGGTTTGTGATTAAACAAAACACCTGTATTGAACCAGCTACCTCATTTTTTTAGGATTTAGAATGAGTTTCAATTCTAGCTATACCCAGTTGCACCCAAAGAGGCTTCTTGTAAAATGGCTTCTATTTATTGCCAGAAATTCAGCTTTACTCAAGGTTTTAATGTGAGAATAATGTTTGACTGCCCCAAGTAAAGACAGTTTGCTCATTTTGACTCCTGGGGCCTCAAAGAGGGAGCTCCCTTCCCTCTCTCCCTGTGTCCACATTTTTATGGCAGGTGGATCTTCTTCTATTAAAGACACTCAGCTTCAGGATTCATCTGAAAAAATTGTTGGGAGGGAAAAAAGGGTTATTCCCTGCTTCTTGCTGTGTGTGGTTCTGAGACCAGAACAGCTTTTCAGATTTATTTCTGGATTTGCTGAGAAGTTGCTGATCTTTCTAACATCAATGGCTGAGAGCCTGATTTCAGATAATAGAAGAAATGTGGAGCATAATATTCTGAGTGCACTGGGGCAGGTCAGTGAGTACAATATCACTGTTCTGTAATCCTGTCAGGAATCAGCTGCAGATTTGTGTCTGTCACTGTTAGTGCTGCCCTCTCCCTTCCTTTTCATCCTCCTGCTCTCCATTCACCTCACTTGAAGGAGCTCCAGGACTGACAATGAGAAATACATTGCTATATGTCACCTCTGAGATCTGGTCATTAAACATGCTAAACCACTCAGACAGAATGAGCAGGGGGTTGAAATTTTCCTTGTAATTTGATTTTATTATCTTTTTTTTTTTTTTTTTTTTTTTTTTTTTTTTTTTTTTTTTTTTTTTGTTGTCTGTTAAATCCATGAATTGTTTCCAATCTGTCAAAACTCAAGTGTGTCTCTCGAAATGCTTTATTCACAGCTTTGTGCAGCAGTGTAACTCAGCATAGCTCAGCTTCTGGAATGGGTTCAGCAGGCAGACACCAGAAGGGCTGGAGGAATTCTCCTGCTGGGCTTGTTAAGCATATGGGAGACATGAATTTGGGGTGAATTTAGTGACAGCCTGCTCCTACTTGTATGGAGACTTTAGGGAAGATGGAATCAGGCTTCACAGTGGTGCATGGTGTAGAGATGAGAGGCAATGGGTTCAGCTCAAAGCAAGAGGTTCAGACAGGATATAAGGAGAGATTTTTTCCCCCATGAGGACAAAAAGCAGTGGCCAGAGCAGTTGTGCAGGCTCCAGCACTGGAAAGTTTCAAGGTCAAAATAATTCAAGCTCTGAGCAACCTGGCTGCCCATGGCCTCAGTGGAAGATTGGACTAGAGATATCCAATATTAATTATCCTATGAATCAATTTTTGCTAACAGAAAATAGAAATAGATTTATGCAGTCAGCCTTGATTTAAAGAAGGCGATCATGAATTAATTGATGGATGTCAAACAGGAGATAAAGCTTTGTTGTTTAAATTGCTTTTTCTGACAGTGTTTGAACACTTCACAACTGCAGCAAGAACTGATGATGATGTTGAAATAGAAGAAACTTTTGTGGGAAGTGTCTGCTTGAAAGGCTAAGTGAAATCTTCCTTGGTCTGTGATCCCTGAAAGGTTCTGTGTCGTTTATGACCTTTCCCAGTGCTTCTGTTTCACCTCCTGCACTTCACTGTGTGCCTTTGGCACTTGAGAAATGGAACTTGCTTATTTGAACTCAATGCAGCCTCTCTGTGGAGTGCAAGGCACCAAATGTTGCACAAGGGGAGAGTACAACAGTGGATGGCACAACAGTTTGATGGACTTTCACTTCTGAGGACTTCCCTCCTCAAAGATTTTTATTTTTCCTTTTTAATTGCTAACAAGACTCAGTTAAAATGATATTAATCAAGAGCAGAGGAGAGAAACGTGTTAATCTCATGTAATCCTTGTTCCACTTTCTGCAGCAGAGATGAGGGGAGGAATGCTGGCTGAATAATGAGGGCTTTGGACTAGGATTCACTTTGTAGATAAAACTTTTTCAAAATGGGAAATGCTTCAAAATTTAAGTGTGTTCTCTTTGAAACCCAGCCTTCCTCTGCTTAACTGGTCAAGCTACAGGAGAGCAGTGCTAGTGACTCAGCATTAAAATGGTATAACTTAATTTAATTTTAATTATAAATCAATAAAGAGCTTTTGCTACTGCTTAGAAGATCTACTGATCTTGTGCCCTTAAAGGTTGCTAATGACTCTTGACTCTTCCAAGAGAAAAAATTACTCTCTGTGCAAGCATGTATTTAATGTTCAAACCAAAATAATGAAGAAACCTTTATGTTATAGACAGCTGTGTATTATTTTCCATGAAAGTAATCTCTTGCTCAAATGTACCCAGGCATGAGGCTTGGCTGACCAATGTTTTCATCCTTGAGAGGATGGGCCTTTGAATTTAGATACAAACTCTGATTTGGATTGCTGGTATAGAATATGATTTTGGTTAAAATCTATAATTAAAAAATGACACATAGAGAAGAGAGAGGAAATGCCAAAGCCAGTTCATTTGGTGCACATATTTAATGCAGTCAAACAAAACATGTTTAACCTGTAAGATATTTTTTTGTTGCCTTCCAATCTGAATTTATCTAAAAATAATGTTTGGGAGAAATGTCTCTATATCAATGTTTTCTGGAGTGTTTAACATCAGTTGTTGTTCTTAACAGAAGGGAGAAGCATATTTTATTGTCTTTGTTTAATGGTGGCCTCATTCAGGCCTGAAGTTTTTAAGTGATCCTACATAAAATAAATATTAAATAACCGGCCCAAAGAAGGCACTGATATTAGCAGGATTACAGCCTGCCTATCTAAACACCTTAAATTCAGTGCTTTAAGAGGAGGGACTGGGTTAGTCCGTTGTGCCTCCCATAACACTTGTGTATCATTAAATGATTTCATGGAATCAGCCTTATAAGAGAAGGGTGACAGAGATCAGTTTAATTTTGCTGCATTATGCTCGACAAAATTTACAAAAAGGAGGGGTGGAGTGGATCAAGAGCTGCTAAAAATCTGTGCTTCCTTTGAAGTGGCTGGAGTTGCAGCCCTACAGTTGTAACTCTAAAGCTAATTTTTGCCCTCAAAATCCATTTCAGCATCATGGCTACTCTGTTTCCATGTGAGAATAAGAGTATTTCAGTGCCCTGCAGGTGTTTTCTTCTGTCTGGTGAATCTTAGTGTGTGTTTCTGTATTGTGCCTAACCTCACACATCCCCTTTGGTGTGTCTTCTGTTGTAGAAACCATGTAAACTGTGATTCCCTTTTCCCCCCTTTCCTTTTTTTTCCCCCCTTTCCTTTTTTTTCCCCCTTTCCTTTTTTTTCCCCCCTTTCCTTTT
>VZTZ01002460.1:295742-360072 GCA_013400955.1 Drymodes brunneopygia | reverse complement strand
CTTTTTTTTTTTCTTTCCCTTTCCTTTTTTCTTCTTTCCCTTTCCTTTTTTCTTCTTTCCCCTTTTTTTCCTTTATTCCCAACACTGTAATTTTTTAATTTTGTTTTCAGACAGAGTTAAAGATCTTTGGGTCTGTACAGCCTTCCCAAGTGAAACGAGCTAACTGCATCCCTGTGAAACCTTAAAAATTCCCTTGGCAGAGCATTTTCTGTCCAGGTCATTCAGAGGAGAGACTGTTTAGAACGTGTGGCCACCCAGGCTGGGATTTCTTTGGGATGCTGAGCGAGCCTTACAGAGCTTCCTTTGCGGTGTTGGTATGTGGACTGTGATGTGGCAGGTCAGAGCCAGAGGGATTTCTGAGTCTTCTGCTGCTGAGAATTAATGGAACAATCCCTTTTTTTAAAGTATTTTACAGTCCTGTTGAGGTAGGGGACGTGGAAGATGAGTCTGGAAAATTGTGGGATAAAAGGAACCTGTGAGCGTGGCTGAGTGCTTCTCTTGCCGGTGATACCTGTGAGTCCTTCTGAGCAGCACCAGGCCCTCACTGACACAGAAAGTGCCATCTCCAGATGGATTTTCAATATCTAATTCTCTACCTCTCAGTGAATTAAATGTTGTTAATAAATCAATAACCCCCTTGGATCCTAATGTGGTTTTAGTCACATGAGCTGAACATTTTTTTTCTCCTGCAGCAGTCACTTTCATTTTGATCTCTGCATTTTTATACAGTGATGGGACTCCAAGTTGCTCAATGCTCTTTGATGGCTCTGTTTACAGTTTCATACAGTGAACATCCCCAAAACAGTCAGAGGATGCTAAATTTTGAAAGATAAACTAGACTATTAGGCTTTTAGTGATAGGACAACTTGCACAGAATAGGAGCAGTTGGTGTCTGCAAACAAATCCACTTTTTTCCCTATTTTTCTGTCATAGGAGATCTTTGTCTCAACTCAATTTCCTAAAGTCACAGACTGTCCTGAGTTGGAAGGGACCCACAGGGATCATCAAACTCCAACTCCTGGGCTTACATTGACCTATTTTCATAACTTCAAAATGCATTCAAAATGAACAGATTTATTCACAAAAAATGTCTCCAACCCCTGCTGGGGAATTTTGAAAAGTTGAGTTTGCTGTGAGGTTTTTTCATGCCTTTTTAAACTGTTTTACTCTAAATTTTGTGTGTTGTTGTTTCTATTGGTTATGGCTTTCAAAAGAGCTGGGCTTTTGCTACACTCTGGCACTACTGATGTAAACTAAAATTATGGCCCCATTCAGAAAAGGCTGTAATTTGGTTTTAGGCTTGACTTTTTATCACCAAGTCTTTGTAGGGCTGCAGGAGGAATGGTTTTCTTTCATGAGCTGTTTTCAAATAGGTACTTGTACTCAAATCAGTTCTGCAGTAAGTCAGAATTAGCCTAAAATTTGGGGTAATGTTTAGAGATTCATAGAATTTATAAAATTAACACAATAAATACATTCCCAAGTGAAGAGTGGTGCAAATTCCTACAGATCAAAATAACTTTTCTTATTTTTTCCTCTGAGCTGAGGGACTGCCATAAATGTTACCCATTGAAAGTATTGCATCATTTAACCTCTGTGCTTTCCTGTCTTTAGTAGATGAAGTAAAAGATTTACTGAATTATTAATGGTGTTTTTCTTAAAGAGTTGAAAATCACAATGCCAGTAGTGAGCCTCAGATTTGCTGCAGCCATTCTTCAGATTTTCAAGCCTTGAGGGGCTTAAAACATTTTCATGCTGAAACTGAGATCCCTGCATGGTCTGTACATGAGGAGAAAGGAAAATACTGAATTTTGTGATGATTTCAGTGAACACCTGAGTTGGAAATGTTCTGTTCAGTGCAGATCATCTGTGCCAGCCCATTTAGCCTGAGGGTTGAACACACTATTTCAAAAAGGACACGGGGCTTGCAATCAATACCTCGTGGCTGCCCTGCTCTGCTCCCTGGGCTTGATCTCTCTCTTCCATTCAGAAAATTCCCTGTGACTTGGGCTTCTCAGATCACCCCCTATGTGGAGCTCTTTCTCATTCTTGTGCAGAATTTAGCTGGAAGAGATGGGGGTGCTCAGCCACTGAAAAATTTGAAAAGTATTGTTGTGGGGGGTTTGTTTGTTTGTTGATTGTTTGGGGTTTTTTTGTTCCAACAATCATGGGTAAGCAATAATCTTTATATTCAAATCAAAAGGGGTATGATTTCCCTTCTGAGAGTGGATTACAAGAGGTCTGCTCTGAATGCACAAAGAATCATCCCTGGTTGTAGGGGGGGCAAAAGTGAAGCACAGGCCACTACTCTGAATTTAGGAGGTTTCATGCAAGCTCTTGTGAAACGTCCCTGGCAAACAGTCCATGCTGTTGTGATGGTACAGAAATCTGTATTTGGGTATGCAAACCATCAGTGATGGCAGGAATGATACATTAAAGGAATTATTTTCTATGTTAATCAGTCATAATTCAGTCTAAATAATGGTAAGAAAAAAATTTTACCAGTGTAAAATTGTTTGTTCAGTAGCTGTTTAGCTATGTGAGAAGACATTTCCTGACAGTATTTATATTTCTTTCTAAATCTTGAAGTGTTCCTTTAAAATCCTTCAGAACATTTTTTTTTTCTTTTTTTCTTGTATAGTTTTTTGGGGTTTGGTTTTTTTCCTTTGAGAAAATAGAATAAAGTTTCTTGATTCTTCTGTTAATTAAATCAGTGGCCAGTGTTTCTGCATGCCATGCAGCCAAATGCTTTTTGTCACAGCTTTCAAATGCCAGTGCCTGCTGCTGTGGCTTGTAGAGACAAACAATTTCTTGATACACAAAAATCCTTCAGGGATACAGTGAACTTTGCTGTTGTAAATTGGAAAGGGTTCAGATTTGCATGGAAAGATATTTATAAGATGTCCTGTTACAAAAGTGTTTGGAGACTAAAACTGCAAAGGTAACTTAAACTGGACCAAAGTCCTTCATTGCCCTATGCAAGAATAAGAAGGAATGTGCTCATTGAGTTACACATGAGATGCAGGAATATCCCATTTATGGAAAGGGAAAGAGTGGGTTCCATGGACCTTCTGTACTGGCAGGTGGGTGGCATCAAAACCCACAATGTTGCATTTTCTTTTCATCTGTAAATTAATTAAGGAGCTGAAAATATTGCAAAAGGAGCTTTAAGAATATAGGTGGCTGATAATGGATAGCTAGAAGGAAAAATGTAAATGTAAGACCTCTCTTTCGATTGCACAGCACGAACTGTGGATGTCTCTATGGTTTGCCAAGGATGTGCATTCCATTTGATGTCCCTGACTGGGTCACGGTGTCACCTATGCTTAAAAGGGGTCTTGCATTGTCTAATGCAAGAGGAGGAGCTCTGCCCAAGCCTGCAGGGCTGTTTTAATTCCTGAGCCAAGCTGCTGCTTGCTTCTGGCAGTGGAGCTTCTCAGTAAGGGGTGTTTCAGTCACAGTTAACAGGGTGTTCATTATCCACAGCTCCCTGTTTCCCCACATTCTCGTCTCTTTGCTCAGTTACTCCTCCCTCCTCCCTTCATTCTGCCTGGAAGTATTTTTGTGGTTTGTCCCAGTCCTTCCCTATCCCCACACATCCCTGCAGGCTGCCAACAAACAGAATGAGCTGCAAAGGAAAGCATATGGAAATCCCCGTGGAAACAGGGGGAATAATCTGAAAACCACAGCTTTAACAACAGCACCGACAACATGCACTGCTAGGAAGGAGTTATTTTCACTGGGGAATGATCAGCTTTGGCTCTAGAGCTAGGAATAAACGGAATTCTCTGAGCAGTGGCCAGTGTCTGAGCATGCAGCAGTCCTGTTTTGCTACTTTGTTTAGCTGAACTCAGCAAAACGCCTGCCTGTGGTTCACAAATGTGCAAACTTAGTGCATTGCACACTGAAGGAATTAGAAGAATTTCTAGACTCTCCTAAAACTGCAGCCCCATCTACTTAACAATGTGTTTCAGAAAAATGTCCTTGGAATAGTCAATTTGAGATGGAACCCAGGTGATCACGGTAAATGCAGGAGTTAGAAAACTTAGAAGATTTATTCATATAGTTATTGGCATATTTACGTTTTTGGGGGGTGGGAAATAAATACCTGGCTCATGGCAATCCCAGTTTTAGAAAGTCATGCATCCTGCAGGGTGTTTAAATCAAGATCAATCTTTTTGTCCTCAAACTTGGTGAGTTTCAGATTTATTTCCCCCTTCTCTTCTTCTACAACTGACATGGTCATTTAGAGACTCACAGAAAGTGATGAAAATAGCATTCATTACAGCTGAGTGTTTTATTGATTTTTTTTTTTTTTCATCTTTGTCAGTCTGTTTTCTTTGTTTCACTTTTTGGTGGGAACAAAGATGCCCCTGATGTGACTTTTTCATGATACCTTCAAACAGGTCTTTTCCATGACTGCATCCATCTAAAGCATTGCATACAGTTTTCTATGCCTCTATTTTTTAATTAAAAGTTGATAAACCAGAAGTAGAATTTCCAAGGTTACCTCCAGCTATTAAGCTTGTTTAAAAGTTAGGTGGATTTAGCTCTGGGAAACACTGTTACAGGTACTCTATCTGCAAGGTCAATTTTACTGGAAAGGCTGAATGGTCATTGTTTTTAAAATAATGTATTAATATATTAATATTTTTGGTCTTATACTGATAAACAGATGGTTGGAAAAACCCCAATTTGCAATGTTTTTTTTTTATAATGGAGAGTGATGTGGCAGCGTTGGAGTCTAGAACTCATCAACTGGAGGGTAATCAATGAACATGTTGTAGGCAAGTTTATCTAGATTTGCTCCAGAAACTCCTAATTTTTTCATAAAAGAAACATTTTAATTACTAAGATTTTTTTTCACTCAGATCCATCTTCAGCCTGACCTTCACCATATTTCCTGTAGTTTGTGTAACCGCTCTGTTTTACTTTGGAACTTCAGTGTTGTCTCAGAATTGACCAACTTAAAAGTTATTAATGCTTGTTAGAAAAGGATGTATTCAGAATGAAACCCAAATTAATTTACAGCTTAGTGCTCCTTTAGTCATGATTTTCAATGGAAGATAATTCACTAAACAGAAGTGGAAATCATGAGACTGCTCTTAAACTTTGTACCTGCAGGAACTCAGTTGGTTGGGGATGTGGGGAGAGGAAAAATGGTGCCAAAAGGGATCAGAAGAAAATCTCTGATGTGCCAGTGGTGAAGGGAACATGTGTTTAGCAGCTCAAAAATGAGACAGCTTTAGTTGTCAAGTTGCTTTTCAGCGACAAGTTTGGACTTTGGAGATAGTTGATAAAAATGGGTAAACCCCAGTTTTCCAAGAGAAAATGGAGCAGTCAGATCTGGCTGGCAGTGACAGTTCTATGGAGCTCAGTGCTCTGACCTTTTCTGTTTCCAGCCAACATCGATGACCCAGATGTGGGAAATGAGCTAATTGAATTTGCTGATGCCACAAAATCAAAAATTGAGGTCACTTCTGAACAGCAGGTAAAATTCAGAACTGATTTAGGTCTGTTGTTTAAGGGGCCTCAAAAAAAGCAAATGAAGGAATTGCATGTCCACAAGTGGAATGCAACGCACATTTGGCTTCAAAATAAATTCAAGGCTATGAATTAATGGGATTGAACTTGAGGGGGAGAAAATTGAAAATGACTTTAAGGTAATAGCTCATGCAAGGTGCTGCCAGGCCATGTGACAGGGTGCTGGTGCACCTTAGAATGTCAAAGAGAAGATCCCTGAAAATACTTTAGCATTTAAATAAAAGCCTCAAGAGAATGAACAAAGCTTTAGCAGTGCAGTGCCATGGATAACCTTTTCTACTTTGCTGAAAAGACTCTGTGTTGCTGTTAGTTGGGTGTCTAACAACTTAAAAAATAAACAGCCCAGATATTACTGGGGGGAGAAAAAACCTCCTCAGCGCTATCCTGAGCTTGATTGGTTTGGGGGATTTTTAAATTTTTTTGTAGTAATGTGCTATATCTTATAAAATTCACAGAACTTCCTGGGTTGCCCATCACTGTAGTTTGCTCATCAACACAACCACCTTTGTCATTTAACTAATTGTCACCTTACAAATATTTTGCCCCTACTCCTTCAATCAGAAAGTTATGCCAGAATATTGTTGTTCTAGGAAGCAGAAGTTGTCTTCAAGTGCTGTTGTAATCCTGGTGGTTTGTTCTAGGGTTAGAAATGCCCCAAGATAATCTATTAATTATACACTGATTTTTTATTTTCCTTTCTGTTTGCTTGTCCAGTGATATTTACTTTAATGGCTCTATGATCATAGCAGATACCATCTACCCCTTTCACCTTCCTGTTCTTGGGGTAAATGAGAGATTAAATCTCCTTTCCATTCTGTTTCTTTGCACATTTCTGGTGTATTTTGTGAACATGGGTGGCTGGAACTTCAGGCACTGCTGCAGGTGGGATTCACCAGTGTCTTGTGAATTGTGACAATTTCTTTTCCTGTCTCTGAGACAACCAGGAGATAGACATATGACATTTTGTCAACTGCCAGAACTGCAACAGTTAGAGCAGTGCTGGAAGAGCTGTGAAGTTCTGTTTTGTGGCTCCTCAGCCTGAGTTTGTCCCATTTGATGAGCTCCTGCTGTTTTGCTGGAGCTTGTGGTGTCATTGTGACCTTTTGTTTTGCAGTGTGAAACTAATCCTGTTCCAGTCCTTGTGCTCATCCTTCCTGCCTTGTGCAGTGCTCTCCCCGCCCTCTGCAGCTTCATCTCACAAAACTCTTCTTGTTTTAGTGCCCAGGTCTCGTGATAGTGGAAATATCAACAAATACTCTCTCCCATCTCTCTTTTCTGATGATCACCTCTTCTCATTACTCTGATATTCCTGTTCAGCCTGCAGGGTTTCTGAGCTTGCAGTTGTTCTGGGGCAGATTTAGGGTCAGGCTTACCCAGGGTCACTGTTCCAATGGCTCTGCAAGCACTGAGACACAGTTGCTGTGATGGAGAGAAGGAGGACGCAGGTAAAACTCAAATGCCACTGAGCTCTAGGAAAGAAGAGAATTGATATCTATCACATCCTTTAATATCTGCCAGCAATGCACTTTGTAAGCTGTCATGTGCTTTATCAAAATTGCGTGGTGTTGTGAAAGTTACTTGTAAATTTCCAGCATTGCTTTTTGTTTGTTTTTTTCCCCACGCAGCACTTCACAAGGAAATATTTCGAATATTTGGAGCTTTTAGCAGCAGGAACATCACAGGCTGCACATCGTGTTCCTCACACACTCAGATCCCTTTCATCTGAGCAGCTCAGGTTCAGCCTGTGTGTGCAATGTTCAGCTCTCATCACGGTGAATAGAATCAAGTGTTTGTGCTGCTGATGAGCGACCCAGGCATGTCTGTTTTGAAGTAAATCCTGCAAGATCAAAGACATCTAGAATAAGTAATAGGCTCTTAAACCATGGTAATTAATTAACCCTTTGGGAGATGGCAGGGCTGGCAGTAATTACCTGTGGCAAGCACAAATAATTGGAGCTGCTGCTCTGAAGTCTCAGAGTTGAACCCTGGTTCCAGTTGGTGGCTCAGGCTCTCCTCTTTAATATGCATCAGAAGAATACACTGGATTTCAGAAGCCTTTGCAGAATTTCCTTTCCAGTTCTTAATTGCTTGCTTTATTTTGACCTCAGCCGTGGAAAGGGCTTCATCCCTATTTCCTGAAACTATCTTATGCTTCATCACTGTTTATATGATAGTTTTGGCCTTTAATTGAATTTTAAATGCCAGTGGCTCCATGTGACCTGATCTCCAGTAGTGTGTTGCAATCCTTAAAGTGCAACCCAGTCTCACAGAAATGAGGGAAAATTCTATATCAAAAAACAGACAAGTGTCTTTTTTTTTCAGCTGGGACCATGAAACTCAGTTATGTAGAGGAGGTAATTAAACTCTGAGCATGTCAGAGAAAAGCTCAGAGTTTAATTTTTGTCTGGTCTTTGCTAAAGGTTCTTTCCCTATATGATGATTATTTGCTGTTTCCCCTCCGTCTCCAGGTATTTCTATTTAGATGGGCAAATCCAGAGGCTGAGTGGCTTTCCATCACCATAGTGAGCAGTGTATAATCTAATCCAAGTTTGTATGTGCTGCTTGATAAGAGCAGTTCAGAGTCTCTCTCTGATACATAATTTGTAAACTTTTAACTGTCCAGTCATATTTTATTAATTATTCCTTTGGATATACATCATAATAAGGGGATGATAAGAGGGAAGGCCTATCTTTGCAAGCCTGTTTCTGCTTCTCTATGTTCATTTGCAGTATTGGAGTTGGGAAACCCTCTCTTGGAGAAATGAGGAAGAATTGCAGCTGAGAATATGAAGTGCCAAGGATCAAACCTGAAACATCTCGCCCCTTTAAAGGTAAAAAATTAAAATTTACCCAGGAGGTGGAAAACAGGATGGAAAACTGTGTGCTAGTTACCATTGAGGGACTAAAGGCTTGACAAATTTTCCTGTTGAGCCAGTACATGGCACAGCCTTATGATGATACAGCAATCAGGCTGCTTTGATCTGAAATTTGAATGTGATTATTTTCCACATTCCTTTCAGCTGCTGCACCCTCCATGATGTTGGCAGAGCTGACTGGAGCAAGAGTGAGATGGGTACTGCAGCCAGCCTCTCCCCTCAGCCCCTACCCTGCCCCAGGGCACAAGGAAAAAGTGGATTTTCTGTTTCTTTTCTTTGAGATGGGTTGTGAGTTTGAAATGGACTGCTGGGACAGCAAAGCATGCAATAACACTTCCACAGAGAAGAGTATTAACTTTTCCAGGCATCTAAGAGCCGGTCTTTTTTTTTTTTTTCATTAAAAGTACTTTTTTTTGCCCAGTTTTCTTTCGTTTGCTGACACTGCTGTGTTTACTCTGCCCATTAAGCACAAGGGGAAGCTCAGCTGGTGTTTGTTAGTATTCTAAAATATCCCCATCCATCACTGCTCTTCTGGGACTGATCCACCAAGCAGAAGTCAATGATAGTTTCTATCTTGCAGGTAATTCTGCTCTAAAGTTCCAGTCACACCTAAGATTCTGTAGCCCTTTGTCTGTAGATTGTTACTTTTTTTTTCTTGCACTAAAATATGCTGTGACCACAGGTGTGACATTTACATTTTGAAATTAAAGTTTCAGCTGCATGTAAAGATTAATGTACTTCTTGCATTATGAACTGCTTTTTAATTCCCCTTGGAACAGCTGCAAATGCAGTTTTGCACAAATGCATTTGGTTTTGCTCCAGAGCCAGCAGTGGTAATTTCATTACAAATGTTCTTGGGTTACTGTTAAGGAATGCTGCTTGCAAAAAAGACTCATAAAAAAAAATATGAGAGATGTTAGTTTAAAGGAGTGGATTGTGACTCTGTGTATAAACATGAATTCAGATATATATAAATGTGTTCCTTGCTAAACTCATGACAAGTGCATCAATTCCCTTTAAAATACACCAGCATTGTGAGGTGAGAGTTGCATGCTGCTCAATATTTCCTTCTGGGAGAAGGCTTTCCATTAAAGTGGGAATTCTCAAGTAACCTATGCCTGCACATAACCAGGGATCCTTAGAGGTGGAAAAATTCTGTTTCTGAAGCACAAAATACATGCTAGAATTTGGGTTTTTCTTCTGACTTGGAGAGCTCTGAATTTTGAGTTTCTAGACTGATAGAAGCTGCCTTTTGTTCACAAGAAGGATCCAAACAGAAATCAAGGACTGATCTAGACCAAGTTGCTCACACTGTATTAATGACCTGAAGAGAGGCTCTGCAGAGGCAGAAATTTCTGTAAAACCTGTGTGACTAAAAAACCTGGGCAGGCAGACATTCAAATGTGGGCTGCTGACCCAAAATCACCTGCTGTGCTCTGTTCTTCCCTGGGATTACAGGAAGCTGCTGTTTAATTAGGATGCAGGCCACAGAGTGCATCAGAAATTAAGCTAATTCATTCCAGCAATGGTTTAAATCTCATGGAGTTTAAAGTTCTGCAAACCTTGCAGGCTGTTTTTCAGATCTGAAGATTCATTAAAATAGACTTTAAGCTCGTGTTATTTTCTTTCTATTGCTTTTTTTTTTTCATTTGTTGGTGGTTTTGTTGTTTGTGTTGTTTTGTTTGGGGTTTTTTCTTGCAATTTTTCCTTGGAATTAAAGAGGAATGAGGATGGATATATGTGCAGCAGGTGAGAATGACTTGCCTGAGTGACCTTCTCTCCATAAGAGAGATACCATTCTGCTCCAAATGAGCCTTGAAAAAATTGTTGGGAACTCTATTTCCAGCCTGAAAATCAAGCTCTGCTCCCACCTCTCCACATATTGTGCCTACCCTGACGTAATCTGTGAAAACACTTTGGGAAAACCTCAATTTTTGCCTTACCTTTGAATCCTAAGGTAGGCTCCATTTCTTGCTTTGCTCCATGACAAGGAAGTAAACTTTTATTTGTGAATGGCTTTTTAAAAATTTTCATATTGTAGCCATACCAAAATGTCAAATCATAAAGGTCACAAGACAGGGGTGGAGGTTTTGGAGTATGGTCTAAGTTCTGCAGAAACTATTTATAAATACCAGAAATGTTGATTCACAGTAGGTATTTTGTTCCACATTTCATTTTCTTCTGGAGTCCACACAGAATAATTGTTGCCTGATATTATTGTAAACCAATTTAAAACTGAATTAGAGTTACCTGATTGGTAAGTAATTATTGTTGTATCTAATCAGACAAAAGATGTCCCAGCTCAAGAAATGTCCAGACCATTCCTGAGGCCACTGTCAGCTTAGTAAGGAACCTCTGGACTTAAATCAGTAAAATAATATTCACTGTTACAACTTCTAGATTTTCTTGTTTAGAGAAAACAGAGGGAAAATACAAGCATGGAAAAAATTCTCTGTAGATATTTTGTTGGAAATAGGGAAATGTAAAATTGTGTTTCCTAATTTTGAGTTTTTCTAAAATAAATTGCAATAAATTAAAAAAAAATATTAGTAATAGACTGCATACATGACTCATATTCCTTTAGCCCGTTGCTTTTGAGGATATGGTCAATAAATAATTTGACTTATATTGCTCCACAATTGCAAAGCTCATCTTTCAGTCCACCCACCCCAAGTAAACGTAATCATTTCAGTCCCTCTGAATGGCTGCAGAATGTTTGATGGGAATTGGCCTTCAAGGATGCATTTGCCATCAGCTTTCAATTTGAAGGGTTCTTAAATCTGAAAAAGCAAGCAGTTTGCAAATTGATTTGGATGAGCCAGCTCTAAGTCAGTAGTTAGGAAATATTTATTTGATAGTTTTGGCAGCTTAGCTTTACCTGCAATTTCATTTCCTGTTCCACCCTAGGGTGTTGCAATAGTGTGCTTCACTGGTCCAACTGGTGCTGAAGCATTCAGAAGCCTGCTTTAACCTGGAGATTGATTTTGGTATCCCTTGCTGTATTAATTTCAGATTGTATTCCATGAGCCTAAATACTTCAAATTTCTATTTTCCTTTTTTTTTTAAATCGTAGTGTAAAATTGGTTCCCTCCCCCCTGCTGCCTTCTGTGACATTATCACAGATACATTTCAGATTTTGATTTAAAACGTATTTCCTTCAGGCAGCTTGACTGCAGGATAAAAGCAGTTTACTGAGCCCTATTTATTTCGTTAGAGTGTGCTGTTTCTCAGCTAATGAAGTGAGGTGGAAAGGAATATTTTATATTTAAGGTCAGGTGGTTGTTGAGATCAACAGAGATGTTGACATTGGCTCAGATTAGGTTCCAAAGAAGGAAATCATCTTCTCTGGAAAGCTTCTGCCTGCAGCATTCACTCCTGCAGGAGGTCACAGAGAGACAAGTGTCTCATTTTATAGAGGCCTGATAATATTATGATCACTGATAATGTTTCTTGTTAGCTGAGATAAAATCAGGTCCTTGGCTCTGGGATAAAGTGAGTTTGAAATTCAATCCTGATAAGCAGAGAGCTTTCCTGTGAGGCTGTGTGGGACTGACTGTGGGATGCTCAGAGGGGCAATATTTATATTTATACTATTTATAATGCCACTTGTATCTCTAACTTCAATCTGTGACATGAATTAATCATTAGTAACCTAGATGTTTTACTCTAGCATTCGCTATTGTGGACACGCCAGTGAAAAATTCCAGGTGGATTATTCCAGTACAGGTTTTTCCTTCTTTTGTGTGTTTTTTTGTTTTTTCTTCAATTACCTTAGATTTTTGTGGATATCAACAACCATGTCTCCAAATATTCTTCATTGTCAACAAACCTCCGAGTTTATTGAGAAATAAGGTGTTGAAAGAAAGTGATTTTCATCACAGAGTGAGACCCTGATCTTGTAAACCAAATGGTAACTGATTTTAATTGGGCCAACAAAAAAATTTGAGATTTTTTTACTGTAAGGAGTTCAGCATTTTAGTCAATCAAGATGAAAGTGAGATTTCAAAGTATCTGTGGGAATTTGAGGGGGAAGAGGAGGAGACAGAGAGAGGTTTGGACTAGCTGGGGAACCTACCCTGAACTAATTTTCATTATTTGGTTTCCTCATGGTTCGTGGCTACTTCTGATAAAGTTTTGATTAAGAATTCTACACTGAAACGATTCAGAAAATTCTTAAAATATGGCCTGCTTATTTTAAAAGTTCAAATTTCAAAGAGCCAAGATTTTGAATTCTTTTTCTTGATGAATTTTGCCAACAAAATTCCAAATTTAATTCCTCTCAGGTTCAGTGCCTTGCACAATAAAACATTCACACTTTCTCTCCCCCGCCAACCACTTCTGTGGTGACAGAATAAATTGCATCAAATCATGACAAGCCTATATTTGAATACAGATATAGACAAAATTATTTCAGGTGTGTAGTTTAATCATGCATTTGGGCCTCTCAGAGTGATTATTGACAGTGTTTTATGATTGATAGTTGCTTCTTTGGGGCTTGTTGATTAGCTGTGATAGGTTGAAAGGTGATTTGAGCAGTTTTGTTTGTTCCTCGATCAGATGGCTGCCAGAGTATTTCTGATGTGAATCCTGACTTTGAATTTAGCCTCCACAGATTTGCACAGCAGACACAGAGTTATCACGGGGGCCAAAGGAGCTGATTTCTTATATTATTGCTTCAGGGGTGGCAGGAATTCTCATGGCTTTGTGATTCTGCTTCTTCTCTTGCTCAGAAAAGCATCATTGCTCAAATGCTGTCGTGAAGGAAACAGAAGCTGGTGTTGGGATTTGATGACACAGTGAAAACAGGGAAATTTTAATTAATAGCAGTGGTTATTGAGTGATAACTATGAAGGTGAGGCACGTTTCTGGTGGTTACAACACATGGGCTCCCACTGAATTTTGAGGTGTAATTGAACCAGGTTGGCTTTGATAACATGCTAGAATCAGACCCTGATTTCTTACTGCCTGATGGAGGCTGATCCTTTAATGCCCTGTGCAGATGTGTGGGCAGCCCTGGGAATCCTGAAACTACAACAGGATACAGGACAACCAGAGCTGCCAAACTTTCCAACTATTTCCTGTCTCTTTTTGTCTTAAAATGTTTTGAGACGGTGCCTGCATTCTTTGAAAGTATGGGCAAAATAAGTCTTAGTGTAGAGGATCAGGATATATTTATATATATATTTATATTTGAGCTCTATTAATTCAACCATTTAAGCACAGTGCCTTGTTGGTCCTTTTCTCATGCTGAGAAACTGATTCACCTGAAGAAGGTGAAAACTACCAGGTCAGACTGGAAAATAATCACTAAAGGTGTTTGTTTGGTCTGTGAAACTCTTTGCCCCCGGGATGGTTTTGGTGCTAAGATTTCATGTGAATTTATAAGGAGAGGTTGGGCAAATTCATAACAGAGAAATCCTCTGATGTCAGTGAAAAGTGCCTGAGCACAAACTGGTGGGGGGGAGTGTTTTAATGAGATATCAATACATACCTTGCTTTCATCTTAAGTTTTTTAGAATCTTTGGTTACTGTCAAAGCAAGTTATTGGGATAAAGTTGTTTTTGTTTGACACGCTGGTGCTCCTCTGTAATCCATCAAGACTTCAGCCTGTTTGTTTTGTAGGTTTTATTAAAAATAATGTGGTCTTGTAACCAGAAATTTGACTTTGGGGAGAAAAAAAAGCCCTACTCTCTAATCATGTCTATATTGATTTTGTTTGTGTGGTTTTTTTTGTTTCAGTTCATTCCCTAATAATCACATTTTAATTTATACCTGGTTGCTGGCATGTTGGTCATTTCCCAAAATGACCGTTTTCAGTTGTCTCCAAATGCCTGTAGATCAAAAACATATTTTGCTACAGTCCTTAAGTTATAATAAATCCAAGACAGTCTTTGTAATCTTGTTTCCTTTCAGTGATAAAACACAAAAAGTCTGAAACACATTTGGGATTTTTTTTTTTATTATTTTTTTAATGGGATGAGCTGCTTTGCGAGGATTTGTCCACAAAAATTGAAAAAACAGATATATAAATTTCCTCTCAGTTCACATCTCTTGAGTACCTATTCAATGTTGGCCCATGCAGGAAAATCAGAATGAATGATGCATTATATAACATTATATAGATGTTAAAAATGCCTATGAGGTTGCCATTACCTGTGCATATGTTTAGCCAGGCCCTTTGCTTTTTTAAGGCTTTCTGGTGGGCATTATCCAGCAATCTAAACATAAAAGCAAATTTAAAAGGCTGTTCACTTCCCCTAGAAACCCAGTTTGCTGAACAGAAGTGTTCCTGCTATCAAGGAAGCCAGCATGTAAATGTTTAAGTGGCAGCTTTAATGATGATAAAAATGGACTTTTATCATCAAGCAGGGGGATTTTCAGCTAAACCACAGCATTTCCACTCAGTTTTTGCATTTATTTCTTTTGAAGATGCCCTTCCCCTGCCCTGTTTCTATCTTGGTGACTGGAAGGAGCTGCAGGGAGCTTTTTTCCCTTTCTCCCCCAAGCCTGGCCTGGAGCTTCAATCTCCTGTGGGTGAGGTGTCTGCCTTTAGCTCTGCTAAAATTAAAAAGAGGCCTCTTGGCTCAAGAACTTGGAAGTTTTGCTAGGTTAAGGAACCTCTGAAAGTTTCCAGCCAGACTGACAGGTGAGAAAATGCTCTGTGGTTTGGCACTCTTGTGCCAAAATCCTGTCTTTTCTTTGAGTTTGCTGCAGTGATGGAAAGCTTTATCCCATAAATAATGCATCAATTTAGCTCAATTATTTGCTGTGCTATTGCCTGTGTGCTTAAGGAGTTAGAATTTTTTATATATATTTTAAATAAAACTTTGAAAACAACCATTAAGCATGTACAGTTGGGTGGGTTTGTATCAGAACCTACAATTTATATCTTATAAATATTAAATCTTATATGACTTAATAACCTTAAATGGTCATTCCTGGGAAGTGCACAGTACAACTTCTATGCAGAGAATATCTGGTGTAACTTAAACTTGTGCAGTTTTTATCCAATATTGATATTTAAATGATATTAAAAATTATATTAAATGATATTTTAAAATTTCTGCTTTAGTTAAAGGCAAAGCAACCACCATTAGAAGGGAAGGTATTGCACTGAACACTGTATATGGAATAATTTACTTTTTTCCCCCTCCACTTGATCTTGCAAAACCCAGCTTTGAATAAGAGGCAACTGCATGACCCAGAACAAAATTAGACAATTTTAAATTTGAAGATAAAGAAACCTTTATCTTCATACGATTACATTATAATTTCAAAATTTTATAATTTTTGAAGACTTTTTAGTGTTTCAGCCTTCTTTGGGAAATCTGGAACTTTTCATGGAACTTAGTTTAGACTTCTTTATTATAGTTACTCAAGCAAAGTAAAGATGAATTAAAAATCAAGCCTGACATTCTAAATTTAAATTTCTCCATCAAAAGAAAAAGTTTTATTTATTGCATTCAATAGAACAACATAAACTGGAGTTTCTGAAAAATATTGGGTTTTTTTTTTTGTTCAGATGTCAAAAAACAAACTTTACAAATTTGTGATTTTCTTCAGCAGAGTCTCCTACGCAAAGACAAAACAGAAAGGCAATAAAAAGTAATTTACTGTATTGCCCAAGTTGCCCTCCTCTGAGGAATTAAAATATTCTCCAACTTTCCCCATCTATTTTATATGATGCTGTTTTAATTGCATGTCAGTGCCTGGGAAAAGGGTGGGTGATGAATTGCACCCACAGGAGTGCCTGGCACATAATTTTTTCTGGACTTTCAATTGCATGCAGCTCACTTGAGGCAATAAACATGACATCTCTAGAAAAGGAGTGTATTGCAGTCAACTTGGTGTCACCATTATTAATCCCCAATCAATCCTTGGGGCTAAATTAAAAAATAAATAAAATTTAAAAGAAAAAAAAAACACCAAGCAATTGGTTTCCCCATTTTTTCCCCACACAGGCCAAATATTAAAAGAGCAAAGTGCACTTTCGGGTGCTAAATAAGTAAATAATAAAAGAGGTAAAATGATGGTTGTTGGATCTTTTATGAGAATTAAATTAAACAAAAGAGAACATTCATTTGAGAAATTTTCCTCTAAGCAAGGGAGAGTGAAACATTATGACTGAAGTGGAGGTATGATTATCTTGACAACAAAGTAGTTTGAAGAGTTGTAGTAAAGGACAAGGAACTCAGGATTTTTTTATTGGTTTGTCTTCAAGATTCATTATACCTTCAAGTATACAAAATTTAGCCACTGTTGTCCTTTTCATTGATATTTTTATTATTTTTTTTGTTTGATGAATATCTGTAACTTTAGGCCTTTTTAAAACTTATTTTCTGCTAGGAAAAAACTGATACTTTTCATGGAAAAAAATGTAGGAAAAAACCTATTCTGGTCATTTAGCACTTTGGTTTCATCTGTTGAGTAATTTAAAAAACCTGACAGTGATTATGGATGAATTTAGGGGAAAAAGAAGTGTTTTTTCTTTAAACTGCTCTGCACATATCAAAATTTTAAACAGTGCTCCTGAAGATAAAATCACAACACTGCTGTTTCAAGGCTCTGCTTTTTTTTTTTTTTTAATATAAACATCCAAATATTTATTTGTTAATCTGTATCTGACTCCTTTTGATGGCTGCTCCTCATTTATGAAGAGCATAATTCCCTCCTTAGAGGGAAGACCAAGACAGGGAACTTTCACTTCTGCAATGGGTGAAGCCCACATCAGTCAATGATCTCGTGGGTTTTTTAGGCAGAAACACTGGATCCTGCATTTCTTGGGCCTCATTCAAACTCTGGACCTGCTGATAAGATTTTAAACCTGTTCATCTCACAAGTGCCAGTGCACAGCTACCCCAGCATTTACTGTC
The DNA here is from genome assembly GCA_013400955.1 of Drymodes brunneopygia. Classification (NCBI taxonomy): domain Eukaryota; kingdom Metazoa; phylum Chordata; class Aves; order Passeriformes; family Petroicidae; genus Drymodes; species Drymodes brunneopygia. Next base: position 342,779 of record VZTZ01002460.1, on the reverse strand, counting down.
TTCCCTGACAAGGCGAAACAACTGGATTTATAATAATTTACCCCCAGGTGACCCACAGCAATCAGCTCTGAAAAAAATAAAGTAATTAAAAAAAACCAATTAAAAATAAATAATCAAATTTTCTACTTCCTGCTGAGGATGGGCTAAAGGACTCTTGTTTTTTCTCCATGAAGAGTGGTCTCAGGAGAGGTAATTGATCTTTCTGATTTAATTATTAGATATCTGGTGAACCCTTGGTCTGATAAGCAAACTCTAGACAGATTTTTTTTTATTATTATTATATAGAAATGTGCTGAAATTAAAGTCTTTCAGTCTGAATACAAGGGTTCTGTACTGCTCCATGACTTCATTCTTGCTTGCCCAAAAAATCCTATCAAAATGTGAGATATAAAAGCTGATATGGGTGTTTCAAACTATTCCAGGTGTATTCACCTGCTGAGGGAGCCCTGGGTTTGCACATTGATTGGGCTGTAGTGGATTCGTTTTTTTTCCATAATCATAAAACTTTGAGTAAAGAAAAGTAGCCAGGTTGGGATTGAAAAGTAGCAAGAAATACTTCCCATATTTTGTCTGTAACAGGAATCCTCTTTGGGAGACATCTGCTGTTTCTTCAGGGTTGTGTTGCTTGTTTGATGTTGTTGACTCGCAGCCACGTTATTGACAATAAACGAATTACACTCCAAAGTGAGGATTCACTAGAAGATATTTTATAGGTCTTAAAAGCAGCACTGTCAGGAAGGATGATCTGGAAAAGCAAATAGTCTTGCTCCAGCTCCAGTGGTGGGAGTTTCTGAGGACTGAGCTGTTCAGTGCAAGAAACCAGAGCGGCTCTGCCAAACTCTAGACAGATTTCCCACTGCTGCAATGAGAGAGGTGACCTGAGTCCCTGTGCAAAGATAATTTCGTTTCACTCTTACCCTTGGCAAGGTTGATGACTGAAAGTCAAGCTTGATTTTTTAGGTGAGGAGTCAATACAATGCAGGGGCACGTGCTCTGGAATTGAATGCACAAGACAAATGAGGCTGAAGGGGAGGGAAGGAAGGAGAAAACCAGAAACCACTTTTGTCACCCACTTTTATTGCTGATTCTCTCTCCCTGCTTTGCTAAGTAGGTATTGTTGTAACTACAAAAACAACAACAGCAAGAAAATAACTCCATCCAAGGCTCAAACCCACTTCAAACCCTCCCAAAACAAATAAAAAATCACCTCATTCCCTCCCCATGATGTTTTGGTGCTGTGGCTCTGCCAGGTTCTCGAGTGAAGGGAAACAAATCCACTCATTCTTAACAGTGAGCATGGTGCTTTGATTATTGCTTTTGGAAATGAAAACTGTGGCCTGATTTTCTCCAGCTGCTGCTAGATATTAAGCTGTCAGCCTTGCAGGGTTCATTCAGCACAGGTTTTCAGTGAGGTACAGGATGTCACAGCTCAGTGATGATCGATCCTCAATACCACGAGTGCCTGGACCAAGAACACCTCTCACAGCAAATGAGGAGGGTCTCAGTCTGACCTTCCTTACATTGATTTTATAGTTCTATTGCCTCCTCTGAGGGCACTTCTTGTTAATATGGTGAGCTCAGAATCACATCAGGCACTTCTGTTTAGAGGATAATGACAGCATTTTCGCAACTCTTTTTTTTTTTCTCATTTTTTCGTTGTGTCTGTTTTTTAATAAAAGCAGGAAATTACCACTTTTATATTCCTTAATCTCCTTCAGGTTTAATTCAGTCTTCACAGGTAAATCTACTTTATTGGAAGCGATTATAATACAATTCCTGCAGGTCAGTGTTTGTCCTTTCTGTAGAACTTTTAGAGCAAAGATTCACACAGCACCTTGCTCTGATACAAATCTTTACTGAAAAAATTCATGTACTTGCCCAGATTTTCCCCGTGACATGAGTTTGGCAGTTAAATATATGCCAGAATAATCTTATGATTATACCAAATATTAGTCTGAGATACCCTGGCAGGAAAGCAACTTTTAGAGGTGGTTCCTGCTCTAAAGACTTCATGTCCTCATGAACTTTTGCACGGGTATTGATCCCTAAAAATCTAGGGGGGAAAGTGAACCAATAGTGTTTGCTGTGGGCACAGAGCCTGGGAAGGCTCTGATTTAGGATAACATTTGATCATCTGAATTTGGAAGCAAAAGGTGGGGAGGAAACAGGAGCTCTTCATGAGGGAGAGAGGAAGCTGTGGGAGTCCAAACTTACCCATTCACATTTTCTGTGAAAAACAGAGATAAACAGGGCCAATTTTTGTGACTGTTTTGAATTTTATCTTGATCTTTCCAGCCCTGTGGATGCCCTGCATTGGGAGCTCCACACAATCCTCAATTTTCTTTCACCATGCCAATGCTGCCAGAGAATAGCAGATGTATCACTTTCACCCTGTGCAGGTCTTAAAACAGTTTTCCCCTCCCTGTATGAATTCTCTCTTGTGTTGTTTTATTCCACAAAGGCTTTTACTTAACAGCAGAAAAGGGCTGGGAAATCTCCCCTCTCTCTAGCATATATTTTTTGGATTTTTTTCCTGTTAATTTTTATAATTCCTTAATTTTATTCTTTGCATACCAGCTTGTAAATTGATAACAGCAATGTCTTTGAAAACAAAATCAAGGAGATATTAATTTCTGCTAAATATTCTACCTAATCCTGCAGACAGGGTGGGGTTTTTTCTGCCATTAGAAAACACCTCTCTGATTTTTCAGAATGATCAAAACAATTGTCATAATTTCCTAATTTAAACATATTCCTTGTGGGGGTGAGGTTTTTGTTGGTTTTTTTTTCAATCTTATTCTACTCAACAATTTCTTTAACTTCTATGAGCAATAAATTGAGTTAGAAGAACTGTAGCCTTCAGCTGGTGTGTGAATGATGCTATCAGACTGCACTGAGCTGCTTATTTCATTGTCTGGATAAATGTTTGGCTGGCATTGGGACCTAATATGAAGGATAGGACACAAGATGTTGTCTTCCTAGTCCCTGTGAATTCATTTGTTTCTGCTAAGACAAACAGGTCACAAAAATGCTGCAACTCTATTATTTTAATAGAAGGCAACCACTACTTTTATAATCCAGACCATAAAAAGCAGCTATGTTTAAAACCCAGGGGATTTTGAGATTGGTGACTGGAATACCTGTGAATAACAATGGTGATAATTTATTGATGGTGAAGTGGCTTGATGAATTTGACAAGAATATAAAAATATAGTCTCTGGATTTCTTTTTGTGGTGTGTTTCTTGTTTTCTTGGTGGTGGGGTTTTTGGTGGCTTTTGTTTGGTTGATTTTTTTGGTTTTTTAGTTTTTTTGGGGGAGTTTTTTGGAAAATGATTGGCTATTATATATTTATATGCCTCTGTGGAGTCTGGGGGGAAGGAGGCTGCTCTGATGGTCTGCTCGTGCGCTTCCATAGCTTTTGTTTAACTCTACAGTAACATAAAGGGAAGTCTGCACAATTTAGCATTGATTAAGTATTATTGGAAGACTTCCATGGAGCCAGAATTTCACACACAAAATTTAACAAAAGTTATAAAACAAAGAGATCTCTCTTCTATGATAGAAATCTTCATTAACAGAGAAAGAAAGTAGCAACTTCCTTCTTCCAGTCCTCCCAGAACTTCAGATTGAGGGAAATTCAATGACCTGACAAGTTTGTAGCCTTAGTCTCCAGCTGAATACAGTTTTTGATTAAATTGATTGTGTGAGATACATCTGCATTGCATGAATGAGAGATAAAGTGGGCCAAAGGGTTAATTGTGTAAAGGTTGCTGTTTGAGGTGATGGAGACTGTTTGGAGGGTGATCAGAAGTTTTGTGAGTACCCTGAGAGCACATTTCACTGCAGCATTCTGTTGGGTGGTGAAGTTCAGGTGCAATTAGGCTGGTTTGCAGGATCAGGGATGTGTGTATTTGGAATGGAGAACACAAAATATTAGAGGATAACTTTAGTTGTGAAGTCAATAACTTTTTGTAAGGTTAGGGCAAGACTAAATAATTATTAATTACCGTGGTTTCAGATAATCACGTGTATGTGAAAATATATTCACTGGGACATTGCTCAGAGCCAGGCTCTGATCAGTTAACTCAGAAATCAGCTGTGAATGTCAGTCTCATCCATCTGCAGAATTACCAGGACCTCTGGCTGAATTTAGTCATCTTTCCTTTATTTAGGTGCAATTTCATGCAGGCTTGCAGTCGGACTGTTACGTACAAGTGAAGAACATTTCTGATTTCCCCCTTCCTATTGCTATTGTGCAAGTTAAAAACAGGTATTATGGTCCTTCACTGAATGGTTGTTGTAGGAATAAGGAATTCTCACATATACCCTGCATTTCAGAGCGTGGCTGTTTGAATATGTGCTCATTCCTGTAGTAGTAAGCATGAGGGAAAAGCACTTTGTCCCTACCATCACCCATACAACTCACACAAAATTTTCAGCTCCCATCATTTTTCAGTAAGAGTGAACCCTTAAACAGGCTGGAAATTGCTTTTACATGGAAAGGCTCCTTGCTGTCTGAAAAGTGCCTGTCTGCTGTAAAAGGACACAGACTTGAATCTGCTGTTTCCCAGTTTCCAGGCAAACCAAGCAAAGCTCCACAAGGAACTCATCTGTGTGTTTAGGAGCTCAGCTTCAGACACCTCTCCTCTAAAGGCTTCTGTTCCTCAGGTCCCTGTAAACAATAAGAAAAAGGGCTCTGTTCTCCCTGTGGCCCAGAACCAGATTGTTTAGGGGGCATTGGAGCAAAAAACCCACAGGCAGGGTCTCACTGGGTCCTGAGCATTAACTTTGGGTTTGCCAGATGGTGCCTGGTGCTTGTTTTATGGTGGGCTGCTCTCCTGTGGTTATTAAGAAGTGAAGAAAACTGCCTGTTCTCTTCTTCATACCCTTTCCTGCAGCTTTTTGGTTATCCAAACAGCTGGGAAACAACTTGCAGGGCTGTGAGGACAGTGGGGAACAATGAGCAGTTACCAGTGATCCAGAGGGATGAAGAAATCTGGTCCTGACTATGCTGAACGAGGCAGAAATAGCAGGTCCTGGCAGGTAAGGAGGGAAGGTCAAGAAGAAGACAAGCCTACAGGTAGAAAGAAATACTGACTTGAAAAATTTGTGCTCTCCACTCTCCCCCGCCCAATTCTTGCATAGTAACACTTGGAAAATGTCCTCAGTTTCTTCTTGCAGCTCTTCTGAAAGTATCATAAATTTTTTGGTGCAATCAGGTTTAATTAGGTCAGCTCAGAGAGGTAAGGAGCCTTTTTCAGTTATCAGGTGTTGACATCTAAAAAGCTGTGCTTATTGGGAATTAGGGATACAAACAGAACGAGTGTGGAAAATGCTGTGCCTTCCACAGTAACAAACTTATCAATGACTCTCAAGGCATTATTTTGGTCGAGGAATAACTACACAGAACATTTTTATAGCCAATGTCTCTGGCAGTGATTATTTATCCTCAGTTTGTGTGTATAACTTGTGAGTAACTGATTGAGTGAGTGAGAGGTCTAGAAACAGTTGTGTTTCTAGAATGACTTAAAAACCTGGCTGAAAGGGAAGTTATGGATTAAGAGTGCAAGATCTGTGTGAGACTGTGGTTTGCATGTCTTTGAAATTTAGTTTGAGGTATCTTGTAATACTAACCTACACAGGGAAGGCCAGTTAACTTCCAAATTTTTTATTTCTTCCTGTTTGCTTTCCTGGAACTTCTAGCTGAGTCTGTCATCAGGCTGAATATGTGAGCCAGACTCTTGTATCAGATCACATGTTGGTGTTATAATTTTATTTTTAATATATAATATATATGTAAGGAAGGTAGACTGGAAATCTGAAAGTTTCTCTTAATAGAGCTATTCTTCTCCAAATTATTCTGATAGAGGCTAGAAAACTTGCTGAAAGCTTAAGAAAAGGTTATAGAAAGGAAATCCTTTTATGTGTACAGTCTCTAGATTTTCTCCTGTCTTAAGGGGGAATGAAAAGAAAAAAAAAATCAGCATTCCACAGCCAATATATCCTTGTTTGGGTTGAGAAATTGAGAAAGATAGATACTTTCTCAGCTCTGAAGTGAGCAGGATAATTTGTCTGTTTCTTTCTATAACACTTCCCATTCATTTCCTGCCTCTGTCTAACCAACACATGATTGTGTGACCCTTAGGTGTGAGAGGACCAGACTATCAAAAGCTTCCAAATAGCAAAAATAAACAATCCCTAAGCCCTGGAATTAAGGCTTTCCTCTTCAGGTAGAATACTGACACTGGGTTTTGCTCACAACTCGTTACCTGGGCACTGCAAGCCCCACACCTGCAGGCTGTGCCTGGAGCCCCAGGGCAAGGATGGCAATGCCAGCTGCTCCTGCAGGAAAGGAAATCAGCCTCCAGTCTCTCCAACCCAGTGGTGTTGGCCAACAGCCCCAAAAATCCTGACATATGCAAATTTCTATGTGCCACAAGCAGACTTTTATTTAGAAAACATTCTCTCTGTTGGTTAAGCCAGAATTCATCTCTATAATTTTAAACATTATTTACAAACTCTGGTGTCCATATAGAACCCTTACTTGCCTTTAAAGCTGGCAAATCACATCAGCTTTCTGAAATGGTTTCTGAAGCCATCCCAAACTGTACTGTGCATTATCAAATCCATTTTAATTAAAGCTCAGTTTCAGTTGATAGCCTCAGGCCTTAAGCTCCATAACTCAATTCTTCTCTCAACCATGTTGAACAGACTTGTGCTGAATTTTGAGCTTAATATAAATCTGCACTGAGATTTTCCTGAAGCTGTTCAGAGGGTGTTTCTTTGCACTGCTTCTTACCTGGTAGATTTTAAAAGTGGAAGGAATCTCATGCTCTTACATGGCTGAAACAACTTTGCCAAAAAAAGCAGTTTGCTCTGATATCCACCATGTTTTTGTGGCCCCATCAATATTTTAGGTTTTCATAGAGGAAAACCACATAATCACCCTGTCAGTGAAGAGCTGAGGCTGAGTTACTATTTATTGTCAGTAAGTAGTGGAATAATCATTTCCAGAAACACAAAGGAAAAGGCGTTTGGGACAAGCCAGCCTGGATCTACCAAGGGCATGTCTTTCCTGAGCAGCCTCATTTCCTCTCTAATGAGATGAGTGGTGTGCTGACAAGAGGAGAACATTGCATGCTGTTTCCCTTGCCTTTAGCAGGGTTTCCCACATTTGGTAAGATATGGACTTTATAAAGGGATGAGAAAGTGGATTAAAACTGTCTGGACACCTCAGAGGTCGTGAGCAGTGGCACAAACTCATGGCTGATCACTGCTGTCAGCTCCCAGAGTTGGATTCTGATGCCAGTTCTGTGTGAAATCTCCATTACCAGCCTGAATGATGGGCTAGAGACACTCACAGAAAATTCACAGTATGAATTCATGGTAGGGGATGCATTTGAAGTGCTGGAAAGGGCAGGCTGATTCAGAGAGGGCTGGAGATGCTGGAGAAAAGGGTTGGACTGCAGGACATCAGCACAGGGAAGTGACAGGGTCAGTCTCTGGGGTGGGGTCACCCTGCAGGACAAAATTGTCAGAGAAAAAAAAGGCAGGGCAGAGAAAAACCTCTGGAGGAAAGGACATGGAGCTCTGAGGACAGCAAGTTTATTTGTATCTTCAGAATTCTGATTCCACTGTGAACCTTTTCAAATATGAGAATAATAATTAATAATAATAATAGTAATAATAATATATCCTCCAATTTCAGCCTCTCTCTAAATAACATGATCAGGATGGCAACAGGTGAAATAACTGTGCACCAGTCCTTTAGCTTGTGGAATGGAACAAGTTATATGTTGGAAATAATTCTCCCTGCACAGCCTATTTCTGCTGAGATTACTCACACACCGGTTACTGTGCTGATTCATTCTGTGGAATGATTTTCAGAATGCCAGAATGGAGAAAAAAAAATTGGGTTTTCTCCTGCAAGTAGAAGAAATTATAAACTGATGGGAACTCTTTTTTAAGTTGTTTTTACAGAACATGTTTAGGAACTAACTCTGCTCAGCAAATAAAGAGCCTCTTATAAATGTACTCCTGTCCTTTAGCAGTTTAAGAATGGTAAAATGCAATATGTGCTGGCTATTTCTTATTAAATTCTCCTAGTAGTTATGAGTTGTTATGTCATTAAGTAAAAAAATACCTTAAACCTGTATTTATGTAAGGTATTTACTTCTGTCATAAACATGTGCATTCTATCAATATTTTTAATAGATGTGTTGTTTATTGTTAAACTACACTTTTTCAGTTAATAGTTATTTTATATAGAATATGTGGAAATAGTTTCAAGGAAAGCAGGTGATATTTTGACAGATCACATTCACATTTAGAAACGTTTTGCCAATCCTACTGATTAGCATGGTTTGAAAGAGAGTCCTGGCCAGATGAATCCCTTTTAGAGCTTTCCTAATCTTGGTGAAGTTACAGGAGAAAGGGGTAATTCTACAAATTCTAAATTGCTGTTACTCAAGGGCCTGGCTGAGTCAGGCTTTCAGCATTACTGATCCAAAATTCCCTGTAAACCTAGAAGAGGTCAACCCACAAATCTGCAGCCCTGTTCTCCAATCTGTAATGACAACTCTTCTCACCTGTAGCTTCTCCCCTTGGTTCTGGCCAAAAAAAAAGGGATCCTGTCTCTCTCCTTCACTGAGCTGTGCCAAGATGTGCTCATTTGGCCAAGCAGAATTCTCAGTTCTGATAACTGGGTGGAGACATGGCACAGGAGTGTCTGCAAAAGTTTATTTAGTTTTCCCTGTCTGAAGTTGAAAGCAGCAGATTTCAGTCCTTTGAATCCTGTGGGACAGGTACACTGGAACTAATCCTTTCTGACAAGCCTCTCTTTTCTGTCATGTATGGAAAGAGCTTCACAAAATAAATCAGATACAACCTGAAATCTCCATTTGATTACTTTTGATAGATTACCCTTGGCAATATTCGTCAATAAATGTTGCCTTGCTAGGAAAGCATCACAAGCAGCACAGGGAAGTTGGTATCTTTAAGCAATGATTTTGTGCTGTGTGGAAAAAAACAGTTGCTCTCTGGAAATCTGATCAACAAGACCTGAATTACATCACATTGCCAGAAGTGTTTTTACTTTTTCTTTCTTCCACATTTTTTTTTATTATTCTTCTCAGTGAAGGTAAAGGTACTAAGTGGAAAAGTGTGTGGACAAGAAGGAGACCACACAGTCTGCTGCATCATCTTCAGCTGCACTCAGTGACCAAGATAATTTTTTTTTTACTCCAGTTAAATTAATGTCTCTCTCCCAGCAGTTGCTAAAGTTTAGTTAGGCCTGAATAACACCTGTGTTTCCCACATGAGCTCCATCTCACTTGGTGAAGGCTGAGATGCATCTCTGGGTGCAATCTCAGCTGTTTACAGCCGTATTTTTTGCATAGATATACAATTTTTAAACTCTACATTCCTATATTTTCTCCCTCTACCTTTCATTCAAGTACTTATAAACATGATTTTTAACTTGCTTCTGGCAGCAAGTAAGAACAATTTTCAAACTATTGTTTTTCTTGCATCAGGACGCCTTAGTTTGAAAAGTTGCTGAAAGCGGAATTCTAAACAGAAGGACTAAAGGGGCTGTTTTGTCTCACATAAGCTTCTGTAAATATAAATTAGATTCATAAACATAAATATAAATTAGTTTCATAAACATGGGTGTATTTTCTAGTCTGTTATACCTGATGGTTGTTCTTCAGCAATGAAAATATAGATAATGCAAAGAGTGGACACCAGCAGGTGTCTTGGTTAGTCAGGATTAAATTAATCTTTCGCTATCAGATTAAGGTTCCTCCTACATTTTCATATTTATTTTTCTGTTTCTCTTGTCAGGTGTTCTTAAAAAATGCACCAAGTCGCTCCGAATCATGAGATTTAAAACAAACACAAAGACCTCTAATTTTTTTGGTTTTTGCTTTGTTAACAAGGTAACTAATTTGAGACTTTTACAGCAGTCCTGGGAATGTGGTAGGATGAAAATTAATTTTAGAGTATAAATAAAACCTAATTTGCTATGTGTTCTTATCAGATTATCCCAGTCTTCCTAAACAGTTGCCATTTTGATATTTGTGGAGAGTAATAACTGATTCATACCAGCATTACCATGTTTTGATTTTTTTTTTCTGTATTGTCTAAAGTCTTCTATGTCCAGCATTTCTCTGGCTCAGTGAATTCACTTCATAATTTGTGTACATTTAGAGCCTTTCAAATTTTTTTTTCCTAAGTTTCTTTCAACATCCTTCATCCATACAAAGATTTATCTATTTCTCAGTAAAACCTGTGGAATATTGAGTGGTAACATGTGCTGCATCAGGGGGGTCACTCTTGAGCACTGATCAGCCAAGCCCAACTAGAACTGTCTCAATTTCCTTTAAATTAATTGGTTTAAAGCCAAAAGTTTGAATAATTTTCTCTGAGTGATCTGAGCTATAGAAGAAGCAAATAAGTCCATAGGTTTGCCAAGTGTGATTTATTTTCATATTTGCGGCGCTTAATGGTTTTTGTAAATTTCAATTTGTGTCAGATAATTTATATCAGCTTCAATTTACATCAAATTTGCAAGTACATGGGTGTCTCTTTATGGTTAAGGGAATTAATAATCTGAAATTACCAGGCACCCATATTAATCAAATGCCTTATTACAAGGAGAATGACTCTTATTATCATACATAGGAGATAAAAGAAATGCTAATTGCCTTGGGTTGGAGCAATTATTCCGTAGTTATCTAGACAATGACAGGGTAGGCACTGTTATAACTTCTTTTTCTTTCAAGTAATGATGATCACAGAAGCTGCCCTGCTTGTCTGAGGTGGCGTAACTCCAGTTAGTTGGGTGGTATAAATATTTTACTGCTTTTAGAAACACCTGTCTCAAGCTGTGTGTATTTGCATGCTCACAAATGATGCACGTAATGTAGGGAACTATGAGTTTCTATAGCCCAAATTCTTCTCCAGTATCTTGAACCATTAATACAAAATGTTTATAGTTAGTTGTAAATCAAACCATAATAAACGTGGTTTTTCTGTCTTCACTTTTTATCTTTTGTTTCTAAGACAGGAGCACTTTTCACTAATATTTCTCCTTTTCCATTAGCAATGGTGTACCACTGAAAAATAGCAAATTACAGCTAAAATTAGCCTGCTGTATGTTTATTCCTCTACATTAATGTTGTCTTTCCCACACACGCTGTGATTTCTACTTGTTGATTTAGTTCCTTTCAAACAACAAGGCCTGGTTCTTGTTGCCAAGGATGCAACTTGCAAAGCTCCTCTACAACCCAAATAACCCAATTTTCTATAAAGGATTCTGGTAATGCAATAAGGTCACCATTTTCTATGTTAAAACCAGCTATAAATGGAACCATTTGCAGTGGTTTGCTGCATTAGGAGGATAAGTCAGAATGCAAGATCTTTCAGCGTTTGTAGTTCCAAAATGTGTGTATGGCTGTATGATGTGTGCAGAGCACATGCACAGCACACTGCTGAGAAATCCAAAATGCAATAAAGCTGTTCTGTTCTTAGTTAACCCATTTTTTACATAAAAGGGAAAGTTTCCTTTTGTATTCTCTCTTTTTTTTTTTTCTTAAAGATAGGAGGGAGGAAAAAGCAAAGGCAACAAATGGATTACTCCAATTTTGCAATTTATTTCTTCCAACAAAAACTGAGAGTTCATTTTTCAAAAATACAGCTAACAATTTTGGTTAGTCCAGACAATAAATGTGTTTGTAAGTGGATGTCTGAAAAATGTTTTGTGCTGCAATTTCATGTCCTCAAAAAGGCATTTTAATACATTTTCTCATATTTTCGTCCAATTTTTCCTGCCATATTTCCTTAAAAAAAATTAACGTGGACTGATAAATCTGTGTATTGAATAATTAACTCAAATACCCAGTAGTTTGAAAGCTCCTGATATTTGAATATGGACTTTTGTCTTTACTAGTCCCTAGCCCACGGGAGAATGAACCAATTGGGAAATCCTGAAGCAGTAGCATCACTGTCTTTTCTAACATTAACCAGAACTCTCTGGTTGAGATGGCAAAAGAAAATATTGATTATTTTTCTGTGCACTTGTTTTAGAAAAACTTTGGTTTAATAATTTTTTCAGCCCAACAGTCAGTTTCTAAAAAGCTGAATTACAGGTTTTGATAATGTAATCATGTAAGAAATCAGAATTTTGGAACATTTCTCCCTCATATTCTACCTCTATTCAACACTTTATTTAAAGCTCTTCTTGCATTTTGAAGCTCAGTACATGGTTCATCTGTCCCTCATTCTATGTCTTGCACTTCATTAAAGCTCCTGTCTTGTTTCAGCCAAATTTTTTCTTGCTAAGATCACTTGCTGTGAGTGATCTTGTACAGTTTTCATGTCTTTCAAAACATGTGTTTCGTTTCCAAACTGGAAGGGATGAATTATTTCTCCTGTGTGCCCATGCAATTGCTGTTGCTATTGCTGAGAGACCTGTGAGGATTTTTTTTCTGCCAGCAGAGCTGTGTAAGGTTTGGAGCCCAAAATGGTCCTGAATCTTTTGGGGCATCCCAGTTCAGGGCTGACCTGGACAAAATCCAGTGAAACACAAGGATAAGACATTTTTGCTTTCCTACAGTGAATATAACTTGGTAAAGGCTCTAGATCAACACAAACTTGATCACAAACTGAGCTGGGGGCAGTTTTCTATGTATGCATTCTTAGCCCATAGGAAAAAAAAAATCCTCATTTAGGATTTTAGGAGCAGGTTAGGAGAGTATATACTCATGATCAATTAAAGTTGAAATGGTGTGTGTGTCAACTTGGTGAATTTTGTAAGGGTGCAGATACTGATGGATGCAAATTACAGAATAGTCCCTAACCCCCTCAGATATCTCTAATGCCCTTCAATTTCCTGCATTTGAAGGGGATAGATTGGAAATTATTTCCATGCTTTGAATTTCCTTGCAGCCGTATAAATCAACAATCCAGAGGTGCTTTTTGTTTCCTCACAGGTCAGAGAGATTATCTTCCCCAGGCTCTGTGAACGATTTTCTAAAATCAAAAACAAGCCCTCAAAGCTTTGATTTTCTGTTTCTGCCCTACTAAAACAGCTGTTGATTGGATTTAGAAAAGAATTTTCATTAGAGGCACCAATATCAATAAAAGCCTTGATGGGAAGGGGGAGGCAGAAAGCTTAAATTGGTTGGTGGGCACGAGCTGTGCCCTATCAGCAGTGATGCATTAGCCAGTAATGCCTGGTGATAGACCCAGAGTGCCAAATGTCACCCCTGCTTGAGGGGTGGCTGCATTGGCCGTGCCTCACCTGACAGAAGGGATTTGGTGTTTAATTTAAAGCTCTGCTCCAGCAGCAGAAAAGGGTGCTTAATACTGTGTTAGTGAGAGAGCACCGAGCATCCAGCTCAATAAAATGGATTTTTCCCCCCTCCCCGTTTTACAAATAGGATGAGAAAGTAGATAATGTGTCATTTGCAACTTTTGCAATGTGAATGGAAAATCTGACCCAGCAAATGCTGTCTCTACATTTCCTTTGTTAAACTAAATGGGAGAGACTGAGAACTTTTCATGGTTTTAAAGATTTTTCCAAAAGTATTGATGGTGAAAATGATTCCAAGTTACTCTGAAGTTTTCAAGCTCTTTTCCTCTGGCAAGCATTGCTGATAATGACAGAACATGAGGTATTTGCAGCCAGTCATTCTTCTGATGCAACAGGAGGGAATGATTTCATAGTGCAGGATAATGAGGAAAGAATGGAGGATTTCAGAGTTGAAGTCCTTCTGTTTGCTGGGAGAAGAAAGCTGATGAAAACTGAGCTGTCTTTTAACTGTGTGTGATATTTGAAGTTGTATTTTGACTACTGTTGTGCAGGTTACACCTCCAACACTATCAAAGTTAGTAAAGGTTATTTTCATCTGGCACCAGTGTGAATTGATGCAGTTCATCAGGCAAAGAAGTGCTCTATTAAATCAAGAGCAAAGCACACAGAAACTGATTTTGGTGTCACATTCACACATATATAATATATATGGAAAGGCAGTATTATCAAATGTTATCCCATGCCAGAGCATGTCAAAGTCCCACCCCTACCAAAGACTTAACACAATTATTTAAAACTGGTTTTGGACAATTTGATCCCAGATTAGAACTTCTCTTCAAAAACTGTGTAAATTACATGCAGCCCTTACTTTTATGGTATTTATGAGTTTAGCAGAGGGTAAGCATTTAAGATATGGTAATATATGTGGGTATAATCTCATGTTATGACTAATTTATAGGCAGAAGGGGTATCCCACTTTGGAAAGCATTCACATTTATGTGCTCCATGGTGACTAACTTGGATCAGAGATCTTCTCTGTGGAAAGTTTTTTCCTCCCCTGCCAGGGTTCATAATCACGGAAAATTAACATCGGGTTTTGTCAAGTCCTATTGGAAAAGAAAGGTAAAAGACTTCTCACCTTCAGGGAAACACAAAATATTCAAGTTTTCATACTTTTTATAAACCCCTTTGTGTCAGGAACTGTAAAAATATATTTGTCTGTTTGTTCAGAAAGCCTTCCTTTCTCCAGGCAGTGTCTTGTGTATTTGTGCAGGTTTGGTGATGTGATAACAGAAGTTGCAGCAGCACAGAATAAAAAGTATGACTGAACAGAGGGGCAGATACTTTCTACAGGCCTCATTCTCTTATTTTTTAATTCTTTTGTCTACCTGCCTTATATTTAAGCAGGTTGTATTTTTGGGAGTATGAGTGGGATTTAGATTTCTGTATTTTTATGAGCCTGTCCTGATTCCATTTATGTTTTCATTGCCTTTTCCAATTTTTTCCTTCTTTTTTGCAGACCACACATGCAGATGTCTATTTTTCTGCTTCTCATTGTTTGCTTGACATTAATACTGGTATTGTAAGAAGCTTGGAAAAGATACTTTGCTTAAATGTTTCAACTTTTGCATTCCAAATACAAAGGTAGTTAAAGGTTTGTGGTGCAGAAGTCAGAATTAGGTAGAAATGGGGATCTGACCATTTTCTGCAGGACATAATCCTGTGGTCATTCTGGCCTTAGCCCAGGTCCCTCTGATGGCCACGATTTGGAAATCAGGAGTAGAAGGCTTTAATTGATCTTTATGTGTTCAATAACCATTGTTCTTTCATTTGGCAATTGCAGCCATTGATTAGGAACACAGTGCAATTGAGATTCAACAAAGGAAACAAGGATGAGGTGTTAAAATAAAATATTCTGAACATTAGAAAAGGCACATTTGCACCTTTTAAGGTAATCACTTGCTTATTAGCTTTTTTCTTCCTGGAGTCCCAAGTTCCTGATAGCTGTGGGAAATTCAGTGAGTTCATGGAACTCTTTACTACCTTTTCCTCTCATGCCTTGGAGATTGTGCTTTTATCCACCAAATGTTGCACGTTTTCTCTCTGGCACTCCATTATCTGTGTTTACAAGCAGATGCTGCAGTTCAGCATAGCCTGTGGTGTAATTTCCTTGCAGAAAACCCACCTGTGTTGTCCTTTAAAGGTTGGTAAATGGTGCTGTACGAAGCTATTGCCGGTTTTCCTGCCTGAATCAACATCTTGGAATCGTAAAGCAAAGACATAAATATCACACCAATGGGGCACATAATATTCATAAAATTATTACTGTCATACTGAGATTCCTCACAGACTCATCCTCTGAGTGCTCTCTTGCTTGTTATTTGGGGTGAAGTTGATATATTGCTGGATGACTAAGTTGTGCTTTCCAAAACAAGTTGCCAGGTACCTCAATTTTCCTATACCTGGCTACATTTTTTTTTTTCTCACTCTATATTGATTGCAAGCTTTTTCAATTTATGTATAGCAGATTTTTGACAAAACCTCTTCACAGCTTCTGTCATGTGTTCATTTCTTTTTTTATTTTCCTACTGTGCTGCAGAAATGGTATCTGAAGGAAGTGACTGGGGTGTATTCATGTATTCTTTTCTTTTTGTTTCTTACTATTCTTCCACTTCTTTAATCTTTCTACCTGTTATTTCTGTCAATAGCCAGCAAAAACGCCACCCCAAACTCAAGAGCAAAATGTCACACAAATATCTAAAATATTCTTATATTGAGCAGTAAAAAGGAAATCCAGGTTGAGTGGAAAGGAAGGAAAGCAGAGTTTAGGCTGTTTTAATCATTTGTGGGGGAAGTGTCACTTTCAAAATGAAATATTCTCAGGTTTCAGATAGATAATTATTTAAAGAAAAAGATAATTATTTAAAATAATAATAGAAAAAACCTAGGTATTTTTTAAGAATGCTTTTACTGAGCAGTAAAGGAAAGCTCAGGAAAGCCACTATTTGGGCTGGGAAAATGGGGTGATTGTGTTCCATGCTGTCAAATAAATAATTTTTGGAGAAGTAGGTTCTCCAGGCACCTGATTTCTTGATACAAAGGTGTGCCTTGATGAATAGTTGATGCTCCAGGGGGGATGAAGGCTGTTTTGGAAGACATTTGAGTGTGCTTGCCCACAGCAGAGAACCCTAAATTCATGGCAGAAATGGAACTCTGCCAAAACACAGCATTGTGGGTTCATCCCCCAAGGCCTATCAGCTCAGACAGATGGCAAAAAAGGAAAGGATTTTCTGGCTGATTGCTTCTTAATTTCCTCTCCATTATTTCCTCTGTGATTGTGCAGTTGCCTGTAGCTCCAAGCATGCAGAGCCAGGCCTGCTCCATTCCTCAGGACACGCTTTGCTTTCCTCCTTGAGGGGATCATCAGAGATCATCCAACCCAAACCTTCCTGGACTTTGAAACGAACACTGAGACATCACCCGCTTCATGTTTCCCTCTCTTTGTTCGAGGGGAGGATGGAGCATAGATAATAAAGTCTTTCCTTAACCCTTAGCAGTTATTTCCTTCACTGAAGGTGTTCTTGTTGATGGGTCTGCTCAGTCTGGTGAGATGTTTTTGTGGAGGAGTTATTTACACGCCTTATACCATCTGGGAAGAGAAATCAGGTGGTTTTAGATGCAGTGGAGTCTGAAAATGATCCAGGAGATCTGAGTGTAGACTCAGGATTGACAGACTCCTGGCATTGATGGCATCTAGAATGAAGACTCCTGGTTTGCTGTTTGATCTGTAGTCTTACCAACACTGAAATGCTCCCATGCCCCCCTAGTTCATAAAACGTTCACAGCCAAAATAGTCTTTGTGAAATTATTCCATCTGTGGTTGGGGTGGTTCCAGGCAAGCAAGCAGTAGAGTCACACATTTGAAAGTTATTCTGACTCGTGATTTGTGCATTTTGGAGTTACTTTAGATGCCTCTTCTTAAATCTGGAGTGAAACTGTGCCCAGCATACGCATGGTGTGGTGCATGAAATGGTGTGAGGGAAGCCAGGGCTCTGTTCCCAGTGGTGCTGTTGTCACCTTGAACAAGGAACCTCCCCTTGTGTCCCTTCACACAATTTTCCCTTGAAAATTTCACCTGAAAGATGTCTGGAACTTTGCTGCTACTGTAATTAGGAGTGATTTTCAAGGTTCTGGTGCACCAGCTCAGCAAATAATGCTTTACTCTATGGATACTGGGGCCTTCTTTATTCTCCCTTTTATGTTCTGAAAGAAATGTATTTGTTGGCCAAATTAGTTCAATGCACGCAGCACCAGCTTTGGTTTTGGCAATGCTATAACAGACAGGATATGGTGTGTTTTCAACTATAGAGTTAACTTGGGTTATAAAAATTGATTATTTTCCATAGCTGGAAGATTTTTTCCTATGGTGAGGCACAAGTTTTTCCCACTTACAGGATAAATTGCTATTGTAAATCTGTTGTAATTGGATTAAATGACATTGATGTTTTCTAATCCACTTTTGGACAGGGCAGCAGAGTGAGAATAAAGTCCATTGAAACATTTATTCTAACAATACTGAAGCGCTTTTTTCCTTCTTTAAAGCCTACATATTTAAGACAAACTATTGCAACCACCCTCTTCTTTTACAAAAAATTATACCAAGAGTGTCAAAATAAAAAAAAAAAAATCTGTTCCACCAAACCCAGTCTATCCTTACAAAAATTTGGGGTTGAGGAGACTGTTTATCAGTGAAATAAATACCCTGAGGTAGGATTTTCTATTGTTTATATTCAAGTTGCCTATCACGGAATGTGTGAACTTTAGTTTTCCTTTTGAGCAGTAGGAACATGTGAGCAGGTCCAGTTAAAATGAGATTCCAGGCAGGGGTGATTATGTTTTTAGCAGTGAGACTTGCACCAGAAACAGTCTCCAAAAGATCATGGTTTTCTTATGGTTTGCAAAACTTAAGGTCTTCAACAAGCAGACTGAAGACAAATAAACAACCAGAAATGTAAATATCAGGGCAGAAGGGCAGAACCACAACATATGCAAACCTATTTAAGCTTTATTGATTTCTTTTTTTCCCCAGATGAGGATGTGGATCACTAACATCCATTAGTGTTGTATTTAAACAAAACTAAATAAAACCTTGTAAACATGATTACAGTTTCTAGAATTTCAGACCCCTCAGCACTTTCTTATTTTTATGCAATTGATGCACCCCTGTTTTATTAATGCCCTTCCTGTGGTATTTTAATACACTTCAGGCTACTGCTGAAGGGGAAGGCAGCTGCATTTTGAAAGCATTCAGAAAAAATCTGAACACATTTAAGGCCTCACAATTCTGCCTATAACTTCAAACAGCATCCCTGTTGTAAAACTCAAAGGTTCAGATTTCTCAGCTGTGTTATGATATTTGCTAACTCTTAAATGATTTGCTGACAGCAAAGGTTAAATAGAACTTTCTCTTTGCATCAGCCTAGGAATTGAAGGACACTTTTTGTGCTGTTCCCCAGAACATCTGGCAGTGCCACAGCCAGCAAATTGGCCTGAATGGTAGCACTATAATTTTCCATTATAGTTGAACCACAGTTTTGAAACTTACCCATAAATTTAGCTATCAAATCCATACTCAGGCACACAAATAAGGGCGACCTGACATTCAGGACAGGAAGAGATGACTGAAGACCATATGGGTTTTACATAAGCTGTAAAAGTTACCAGTTTTGATTAGCATTGTGATGTATTTTAATCAATCAGTACTTAGAGTATGCAGAGCTAGTCATAAACTGTTAAGTTTAACCAGCAGGGTGAGTTACTATCCTTCCAAGTCAGTCTCAGAGGAGAATATTAGGAAAAAGAGTCTAGATGCAACCTATGCAAAAGCTGAATTTTCTCATCTCCAGCAAGACACTTTGCAGACTGAAAAAATCTGCAAAAGAGAAAGGAAACTGCTAGAAACAAGTTTGTTAGCTTAAGGAATGGCAAAAGTGAAAAAGGAGCAGAATGAATGGTGATAATGCACACATTAAAGAGCAATGAAAAGGAATTATTTGATAGCTGGAGGGGTAATTTAGGTGTAGGGTCATCCAAAGATGAAGGAACTGTGTGCAGAAAAAACTGTGGACTGGAAAAGAAACACAGAACAAAGAAACTTCAATTACTAAGGTAAGTTTTCTCAAAGTGTAAAGGATAGGACTGGCAAAAAAATTGAGGCAGATCACTAAAAGATTATTTTATTTAATTCCCACTATATCCATTAATTTCTTGCACTGTGTAATAATGACAAATTTTTTGGAACCTCTGCAGTCCTTGAATCAGTTTGTGTCAAATATTATGTAGTTCCAAATACCGGAGTTGTAAACCCAGGCTGCCAGCTGAGCTGCTGCTTTGAGGAAAAAAATATATTAAAATAACAGGATGGACCTGGGGCTCAGCAGAGCTTCAGAGATGGCTTTTCAGGCAGAGTTCCCAAATCCCTCCAAAGCTAAAGATTCATGTTCAGAGGGAGCCAGGAGAAAGGAAGCAGTGCTGCAGGATCTTAGGGACAAGGAGCTCAAGGATGAGCATTCAGCTGTGGCACTGACCAGAAGTTCCATAGGAGGGCTCACATGAGAGTATGAGGGCCAGAAGAGTTCATTCCACTAGAACATTTGGCTTTTAATTTTTATTTTTTTTTTCACTTAGGAATAAATGATTTGTAATTCTCCAGGTCACGAGTTATTCAGATGTTGCCAAATGACTGTTGGTAAAATCTCCCCACAGTTCTGAGACATGTTTGTGTAAAATAAATAGGAATCCTTTAGGTGCCATCTGGCAGATGCTGTGCATTGTGAAAGAGCACAAAGCTGAGCCATGTGGTCCATGAGTTGTCCTGGTTTCTTCAGACTCTTTATACATTTCAGACTATAATTTGGTGGAAAATTTACCTACTTCCTTGCAGAAATACTTTTCTTTGTATGAACTTTTATGTAATTAATATGAAACTTTATGATTTTAATTTGTGAAACTTCAAGTCTTGTATGCATTTTACTTCTGTGCTGCTATGCTTTTGTACCAAGAATGTGCTCAGATTTAGGAAATGATTCTGTAAAAATTTATATCAAAGCAATGAATACATATTCATGCACGATAGACAAAAAACTAAAATTACAGTCACGAATATTTTCATTTATTTCAGGCTATTCATGGCCTTTTCCATTTTCCTCCTTCCTCTTTTTTCTCTGTGTGGGAATTCTCTGTAAGTACTTCTCTACTTGGAGAAGCTGACCATCAGGGCAAAGTAAGTACCCTGAATAAAGTCCTACTTGAATTCTGACACATGAACAACTTTATTTTGCAGAAGTTATCTTGGAACTGCATTTCTTTGCTTGTGAGAATTTGCCCAGAGGGGTGACAAATTCCAATATAGCTGAAGCAATTTTGGAAGTGCAGCTCCTTTGCAGATAAGGTACATGAAGCTCCTATTTTGTAGCAGCTGCTGTGGGAGGCAGAAGTGGCCAGGACAGGAGGTTTCAAGGCAGAGGCTTTTGGAAGCAGAACACCAAATAATTTTTGTGCTTGGGTTTGTTTTGTAGAGTGCGGACCAGAGCATTGACAGCAATTTCCACCATGATTTTATAGACTGGAAACCTTGCCCCAGAACTAAAAAAAAACCCCTAAATTTCTACATTCTAAAGGTTTTTTTAATTGTCCAGCTGCTTGCCTTCTTGCAATACCTGTCTTCCTCATTAATATAAATTTTACACTAGCTTGACCTGCAGCAACTACATTTTTAATCCCTGAATATCCTGATTTTTCAGACCTTGTAATTTCTCACTTACCATGGCAAAATCACAGCAGTCAAAGCCTAAATGGGAAACAGACTCCAAAATACTATTGGGGAATATTCTTAATTTTGGGGAATAGTCTTAATTTTCAACTTGTTTAATAATAGTTTGGCTTCTTTTTTCATACTTAAACAATTATAAAGTTATTTGATGACTTGTCTTCTGTCAAACTCTTGTAGAAGGCTCTTCATTCATCCATTACTCATTATTCAAATTATAAGCATACTTTTAATGAAAGTTCACTCATTTTCTGGAATTATAAAATCAGGATTGCTTATGCTACGTGGTGCTTTCCTAAGGGGAAAAAAAAGGGCATCTTTTCCTGATTTATTCATGTTCAGAAAAAAATCTTACAAAGAAAAGAGCTCATCAAAACTTCAACCTGGACAGGTTGTCATGGCCAGCCTGGTGAAATAGTGGTTATCCACCCAGTCCTTGAGTCTGGCCTGGAAGTCTGGAGACTGATCAGGGTTTGGAGACTCCCAGGTCTGGAATTAGCTGAGCAGAGCAGGTTTTACTCTGCTGTCTGAATTGTATGAAGCTTTTTATTCGATATAAAGCAAAGCCTGGCTGAGGCACTGCTGGGGTGATCTCCCAGTAAATGATTTCTCAGGGTTCAGGGCATGTGAGAATCAGGCCAGTGCTTTTTAATTGTTTCTCACTAATTGCCTCTCTCACACACCGTTGTTTTCAGCTCTCAATTTGTCTCTCCCTTTTGTGCTGTCTAATTTGCCATTTTTCTTCCTGTTCCTCCACCACTGCAAGAACCAAAGTCCATTTGCATTTTTGGCTTGCAAACCAAAAATGTTGTGTCAAGCAGGGGCTGCCTGTGGTGACTCTCAGTGTCTTTATCTGCAAAGCACATCATGGGCCGGGGGGTGCTGCTGCCATGTTATTAATGCTGCTCTAATTAGGCCAATCAGTTTTAATTAGCACACTGTCATGTAACAATCTCATAAAATACTTTGTGTAGGAAAATTGATCTGGCTCTAACACTAATTAGTTTGCTGGGCTCCCTACCTTATAAATGGGAATTGATTGCTTCCCTTCAACCCCTCCTTCTTTCCTATTCAATAATTCTCCCATAAACTCTGTATTCTCTCTTTTATTTTTTTTCCCCCCTCACATGACTTTTTTTTGTTGTCCCTGTGTCTCTCTCAATTAATTCTGACCACAGCCCCGTGTCTGGTGTAACCTGAAAAGAACAGGGCTTTATCACTTGTCAGAGAGAGCCTTCCTCAATTAAATTTTTTTTCCTTTCAGGAATTTGGCAGATCAGAGCCCTGCAATGCTAAGGACTGTCTCAGAACCAGAGCTGACAGGGTTAGGCCCAGGTCAGCCCACTCGTAAATCAAAGCCAGTGAGGAGCTGAGGCTGTACCTTGAATCGAAGATTTATAAAGACAGCAGCATTAACATTACAAAAGAAGTGTTTTATGTGGTCTCACATGGGATTTGTTTACTCCTAGTAAACTGCAGAAAAGTGAAACAATGAGGTTAATAAATAGGAGAGTGGGCAACAAGATAAATCAACTGCTCCTCGGTGCTCTTAAAGGCTCCTTAAAATTGGGATTAATTTGGTTAATTGTGAACAGAGCAATGATGCCTAGAAATGTATGAAAATTCTGGCTAAGTAAATTTAAAATGTTGTTCTGGTTCAATTATGCTGTCAGGAAAAGAAATTAAGAGGCAGAGACAACAGCGGCTGCTGAAATTTTGTTTGCTTTTGTTCTTCTTTCTAAACTGGTATTATATAAATATAACTTATTTGGGATATTTATAAAAAAGAAAAACCAAAATCAAACCACAAATAAGAAAAGCTACCTTTAAAATTCTGTAAGATTAAATGAAAATTTTATTTCTTTCGTTTGCCTTTATATTTTGTTGACGTATTGGCTAAAACTGGTATGGGATTAGGTGCATCTATAGATATTACAAGTACCAGTGGATCTGGAATTGATGTGAGCAATCTGCTGTGCCACATTGCTTTTCTGAATGGCTGTTCATGCCTGGTTGTCTCAATGAGCTCTTTTTTTTACCAGGTATTTCCACTCTGGGGATGTTGTTTGGGACTCAGCATTGATCTTTGACAATTACACAGCAGGTGCATGCACAGGGGTGCAGGAAAAAAAAGTCTTTTCAGTGTCCCAGGCATTTATTCACCATTCCTTGCTTGTGTTTAATAAAAGTCTGACCATCTTGCAGTCAGTGTTTGCAAAGCCAAATCTCTTAAGCTTGGCTGTACCTGCATTTCTCTAACTCTGTCTCCAAAGCCCCTTTTTAGTGCATTAGACATGCACACATCACAATTCATCTCTTTTCCTGGCCAGCTCAATATTTGTTTCTGCTGTTGCAGTGCAGATGATGGGAACGAAGCAGGAGAAGGATTTTTGGTTATTGAGTGATCAGTCATTGTCCATTTTTGTTCACAGTGATATTTGTCATGTTCAAAGGTGAAGTTTTCCTCCTACTTCTTGATGACATAAAAATCCAAAGGCTGGTATAATTTGATGGATGTGTCTGTGTCAAAGAAATACTCAGAGACATTATGTAGGATGTCAAATTATATTTTTGTGCAATTTATTAATTTAGGGAATAGATGCTTTCCTAGTCTTGAATCAATTCTTGTTTCATTAGAAGCACTTTTTTTTCTTTTTAGCTTGTGGCTACCTGCTGAGAAATGCTGTTTATGCTTTAAGCTCTTTGAAAGTAATGTCAAATGTCAGTATGTGTGAATAAGTGTTTCCTAGCTCCATGAAACATTTTCATCTATTTAAAAATAAGGCATTTTTGGTTTCTTTTTACTGTAGATACTTATAAAATGTGGTCTCAGCTGAAAAGAAAGGAGCCATTTGAACTTGGTTAAAATAAATTTTTATAATTTGTAGTAAATTGGGCCCTGACATTATTTCTTTGTTAATAGTTATCTGATCAGCATCATGCTTCTTTCCGTGTTCCAGCAACACTGCTGAAAGAGCAATTAGGATTATACCTTGCTAATGTGGTGTGTCCAGACCAGTTTTTTACTTTGATTCCATCAATATCTTGATTTCCCTTCCATCAGGACACATCTCAGTTTCCTGCAGGATCTGAGGAGTGATGTTCAATTCCCAGCACAATCCTTCTCTGGGTATTGCAATCCCTTTAAGGGAAATGCTGACAATAAACTGGTTTATATCAATCTGCAAATTAAACAGTGACACTGAGGATGAGAAATAATTGTAAAAGGGAAAGGCCATGCTGAACATCTCCTTATTCATTTCAGTTTATGATTCGAGTGTCCCACACCTGGCTTGTCCTGCAGTAAAATCTTAACTTCTCTAACTACAGGCTGGCAGAAATCTGAGTACTGGAAAATTTGCCAGAACAGACACATAAATGAAACTTCTCAGCAATCACCTTCAGCTTGTAATATTAAACTTGTCTGTATTTTGAGGCTGATGAATTCTTGGCCCCTTTAAAAAACTTTTTAATATAGTTAAAATCTATAAACCCTTTAAAAAAAACCTTTTAAACCTTTGAATATAGGTAAAATTAAAGCCATCTCAGCGCTTCTTGTAGATCTCAGACTGTAACTTCAGAGAAATTTAGATGCCAATGGTCTTTTATCAGGTGCCAGAGGAGATAAATTCATGCATTTGCCCATCCAGTGCTTCCCATCCTGAACCCTTTTGCTCAGGGTGTTGCTGTATCCCCTCCAACAGCTGCCACATTTCACCCCAAAGCTGTCTCAGCTTTGTGAGGAATAACTAAGAGAGGTCAGGGTTTGCCAAGTGCTGCCAAAACCTTCTATCTGTGTGAAAAAAAAAAACAACCAGGATTAAATTCATGCACCACTCTGAGGGAACTGACAGGAAATTTTGATTTTGACCGTAGGACATCATTAAAAATATTTTCCCTGCTGTGCCATATGAGGCTTAATTAAATATTTGTTCAAACAGCCTGAGTTTCCCCAAATGAAAGGATGTAGTATGAATAAATTAGTATAATTTAGATACCTGAGCCTCTGAAATTCACCAGTTATCAGGACAAAAAAAAAACAAACAAACAAACAAACAAAAAGATTTGGCCTTGTAAGGAGTTTTTGGAGGGCCTGTACTGAGGTCACAGGTGGATTACACAAAAATTGCCATAAATTTGGTCTCTGCTGCTGTCCCTTATTTTTCTACTGGGGTGTGCCCAGGCTAACATTTGGACAATTCTGATTTAGAAATCAGTGTCATGGGCCCATCTCCCACTACAGTGGGGAAGANCCTCTCCTCTCTGAACCTCTCCACGAGATTTTCCAGAAGGATTTTATTGTGTGATCCTGCACTGTCACTAACAAAGGAGTTGCCCCAGATACAGTGGGGTACCTATGAGTTCCATGTAGTGTAGGATCAAAGTCATAGATTTATGGCACCTCTCAAAAAGAGAGCTTTGCTCAAAAAGAGCAAAGACAGAAAGCACTGAAAGAAAAGGATAACTTCCGGTCTACAGATTCATTAATATATGCATATTTAAAATATACATATATGTGTCCACAAACTTTTAAAAAATAAATCAGGAGGGAGCAGGATTTTTATTTTTTTATTTTAAAATTTTTTTTAACAGAAAATTGCTGTCTGGCTATTCTGAATTGTAAGGTACTCAGAGCCTATGAGGCTTTTGGTTAGTAATTCAACTTCTTAATTTGCATAAGTGTGATTTTTCACAAATATTTTATTTGAAAATGTGTCTCATAGAAAAAAAAAGTAAATATCTCCATCAAAATAGTGTACACTTTTGGTTGAATTTTTTTGTCCCTAAAATATTTTATTCACCCTTTTAATGCAAGGAATGAGATCACGATGAAGTGAAATGGGGATTTTATTGATCCTAAAATGTATTTGCTTAGAACAGGGCAGATGACTAAAAAGAGAAGAGGAAAAAAAACTTGGGCCAATGTTCAACAGCAATGCTGATATTGCTGCCAAGATGTGGTGAGTAACTCTTTGATTATTTTTCTTAGATTGAGGAGGATGCTAAACTCTCCTAGCTTGAAAATAAACTGAGTGTCATGTGCCTGAGGTTTCCTTTAGCTTCAGAGTGACTGCTTAAAATGTTTGCTGTGTATATTCCCCAAAATCTGATCTTTATATCTTATGTATAGAGCAAAAATTCCACTGCCAGCTGGAAGAAAATGACTGCAATGTCATTAGGGGGTCACATTTAGAGTTATGATACAGTTGTGGGCTGTGACTTTATCACAGCATGAAGAATTTTCTGCATTAGTAGTGTATGGCTGGGCCATTGCTGATGTCATAATTCTACCAGTCAATAAGATACTTATAATTTATAATTATATTTATAATTTTTGAGATCAAATAGGGAGTAGAGCAGAACATTTGGGGGTTCAGATTGGTCCTTGGATACACAAATGCTAGGGGGAAAGGGACAGAGGCTCTTCCATGCCTGGAGCTCGTGCCCTGCTCAGCACTGGATCCATCAGCAGGGACACTGAATGTGCCCAGGAAAGGCACACAAATGTCAATTGTACAAAAGAAAGAGGAGACAAAAGAAAATTGGTACAAAACCAGCATGTGAACAAATGGGAGCAAGCTGCCTACTTCATTTTGGAGAGAAGTCTGTGGCTGTTTCTCCAGCTGCAGGAGGGAGCTGAGTGCCCCAAAATGCAGGAGAGCAGCTTACAGAACACACAGAAGAAAGGGGCAAATGGGATTGAATTGCTGCTTTGGAAAGAGCCAAGCATTTATGTTTTTACTGCAGTGGAAGGCCAGGGGGCAGGCACATTGCTCTGCCCTGCTGCTGCTTTTGTTTCATCTCTTTTCTCAAGAAGGAAGGATTGCTGTTAGAGCAGTATCAGTAGTTGCTGCAGCTGACACATAAAATGTGTTTTCTTTTTCTTTTTTCACTTCAGTTCTGATTCAACATAAGCTGGGTTAGAGGTAGTGCTGAGAAAGGCCTTGAGAAATGGAAAGGGGAAACTTTGGAGGCAAAGTTTCTTGCTGGGAAGTGACCTGCAGGCTTTGGGGGGGTTGTACTGTACAGATGGCCTTTTCCATCTGAAATCACCTGCTGTGGAGGCAAGGATCTGGAGACGCGCTCTACAGCTTCCAGCTCGTGCCTGAAATCAGTTAATTTCTTTTCTTGGTTTCCCAGAGCATGTAAATTTATATTCAGAAAGTTTAGAAAGACACTGATTTAATGAGAAGGGACACTCTTAGGTTGTAACTCTATGTCACAGAAATTTTTTTTCATGGCTTTAGTGTAAGTTGTTTCCTTCCCCTGGCAGCCTCTTCTGCTCTCTAGGAAGTAGAGTGCCCTCTGTCAACTGAGATAAATTGTGGGCTTTCCTATTGAACATGGAAAAAAAAAAGATCTTTGACCAAAACAAAAAATTCCTGCTAAAACATTTCTCAGCCTCGTTTTTTGTTGTTTTTTTTTGTTTTAAGTTAGCCTGATTTAAAACAGGCTGTAAAAGAGAAACTCAGGGTGTGATAAAATGCTGGATAGGGACAGGAATGAGTAGCCAGGACAAGTTGTTCTTAATTAAACCCAATTAAGGCTCTGTCTTTTTACAATATCATGAAACATCAGTCTCAAAGGTCCCAGTTTTGAATGGCTGAAATTGTTCTAGTGTAACAGTGAGGGTTAGTACAGGTAATTACATGGCTCCATAAAGATGAAAAGCTGTCTTTTGCAGAGGTAATGCAGATATTCTTGAGCGACAACTGCCATCAAAGAGCTTTTTTCACCCCAGCATGGGATCCACTAAACCAAGGTGATGGAAGTGGCCTGGTCCATGGCTAACAGGCCCTGGCACTTTCTGTCATTTTGACCATGAACTGACTGAAGAAGTTTCCACCCTGGAGTCCTGCATGTCCAGCATCCCCCGTGAACTTTAAATTCATTCAGTGACCAACTGTGATTTCAGTGCTTTACAGCTCAGTGAACCCCAGACCAGCAGCCTTCTCTTGGCATGTTCAAAATTCTCCCCAGGTCTCTAATGAGACAAAGAAAGTGAACAGAGTGGCATCTTTTTCTCCATGCTTGTATAATTTACTCTCATTCAGAGTGCTCTTTGAGTATTCATATCCCTTTCCTTATTTCCATTTTGGGTTTATTCAGTTCAAGCTTTTATTTATTCAGGTTTGCTAATCCTTGGAGGTTTTTCTTTTCACATCAAGGTATTCTCACACTGAAGCCAACTTTCATTGAATTTTGTTGAATGTTAAAAGTAAAGATTAATAAGACCTTAATATAATTATTTAATAATTTAGCTAAAATTTCAGCTGTCACTTTTGCCATTATAATTAGGGCATGGATGTGTAACCAACAGTTAACTGGATTCCTGTACATTTTTATTTCAAAATAGGGTAAAATCACAAAAGTTCCATGAATTTTGTATAGTTCTTCCCCAGTAAATATCACACAGATAAATTTAAATGTTTATGTGCAGGACTTCTGACTGCCATTAGTCCTAGAAATGATAAAAGCCCAGAGGTACTGGCAACAAAATGCCAGAGTTATAAAGGACATTATTCTCATGAGAGCGTGTTTGGAAGAACAGATTAAATTGTGTCCTCATGTATATAATTGGAAAAAGAGTCTGCATCTATTATTACTTTAAAATAACATCTTTATCTTCATATTTGCTAGATGATCTGCTGGTTTTGCTGCCTAGGAAGACAGAACATGAAAAGCACTTCTGTTATCAATGAGAGAAGTTATTTCTGAGTGTACATTTTCCATGGGCCAGTGCCAGGGTGTGAGATGTGTACAAATCACACCTACAGAGAAATACAGGAGAAGAGGGAGCACCTCAACTCAAATGTGTATGACTGAGATTCACATTCCTTTCAGCTGCTTGACTTCATTTCTGCCTCTGTTTCTTCCTCCCACCCCCAGCTTTAGATTTATGAGCCATTGTAAGCTTTCCTGACTGCTTCTGAAAAGGATTCATGGCTGCTCGTGCTCACAGCACCCAACAAATCACTCATTTCACAACGTTCATTTCTTTCATTAGATGGGTATTCTTCATTTTTTTGTACACCCCTCACATTTCATTACAGTAATTTGGAGGGTTTTGCATACCAGTCTCAAGAGAAAAGTATTTTATTTGTTGTTTGTTTGTTTGAAACGAGGATTTCACCAGTACTGGTACTTTTTTTTTTTGCCACCACAGCTTGAAAAATAGTGAAAGGCAACTGCACATTAAACTGAAGGCTAATTTACAGGTTGTATTTTTTGGAATAGTTGATTTTTACCTTGAAAAAGAAGGACGGAATGACCGACCTGATGATTTCCCTTGTGGCTCTGTTTTCTCTGCTTCTGCGGTTGAATGAATATTCGTGGAGGAAAATGCGTTTTGACACTTTGGTACCAGATGTGTTGCATTCAGCAATTTTATTTTTTTTATTGATAGTCTTTGCAGTTCAGCCAAATTACTTCTGTTTTGTTTCATGGTGAAGATATTTGAATGTAAGCCCTGGATGTGAGGCATTGGAGTTTCCACAGTGCCAGATGACAAATAGGTGCATTTAAAATACTACTTATGCATAGAAGATTGTGCTTTTCTTGGAGGAAACAGGTCAGATATTTAATTTGTCCCTTGGGCTCCTCTCTGCCTAGATTTGGGAAGACCACAGCCTTTCCTGTGTCTCCTTACGTGGGGAGATGGGAGGCCCCCAAAGAGATTCACATCCTGTAATACTCCTCACTATTTAATACTCCTCACTGTTTAATACTCCTCCTGCTCTCTAAGTTAAAAACCAGACAACATTAAGTTGCATTTTTATTTGAAGCAGACACACAAAATTTTTCATTTTTCCCTTCAGTCCCTTGGTTGTGAATTGCTCAGCTTGGTTCTCCCTTCTCTGGGACAATGACATCTCCAACAGTGGGTGAATCTAGAGGAATTTCTCATCCCCACCAATGGCCTGGGGAGAGGATGTGAGAAATTAATCATCTCTCTCCCCTGACAACTCCATTTCCCCCAGTCAACAGAAATGATTGTTCCACCCATTTTCTTTCAACCACCCGTGGTAAAACTTTGATCAGGTGTTTGTTGTGTCTCCGTTTGTGACCTGGTGTTGCAAAGCGTCCCTGAAAGTGCTGGATTTTTGACTTGCAGCTGCAGTCTTTGTGGTTGTTAGTTTGGGAGCGTAGCAGAGCGTGAGAGGTCATCCATCTAAACCCCAGGAGCACCAGATTGCTTTCTGTCATGTACCCTTTGGACACAGGGCCTTTGTGGAGCTCTTTTTAAAGAGATTTCCTTGAGGGGTTCTGCACCATTTCTATTGACGGACTTCTCTGCGTCTCACTGTGAGATATTGTTTGATGCTGACCTTGTGGGGTTTTTCCTTGTTTTTATTGAATGCAATTGATCATAATTCATTGCAACCCTTTGATTTTTCAGTGCTCTGCTGGTAAACAGCTGTCTTATGGCCAAAGTTGTTATAAGCCAGTTCTCTTTATTTTCAGTTTTCTCCTAAATTGCCGTTTCAGGCTGTTTTTAATTGCACACTGGGCTTCTTTTTAATTTTTTTTTCACTTTCTTCAGCTCTCCTGTCCAGAATTCCTACACCTGCTACACCAGAGTCTCTCAAACAGCAGAACTGGGGTGCTCAGGGCTTGCCCAGAGAGTGTTCCCTAAGCATCTGAGCTGTGTGGGGTAGGAAGCTCCTGCTTCTCTTTCTCTGCTTAATTCCAAACTTAATTAAAATTTGTTCTCTGCTACTGTCTTAGATCATATTTAGTTTAGCAAATCAGCCTTACTAGTGCTCTGTAGTTTCTTTTTTATGTCACATTTACCTTCTAATTAGGCATATCAGTATATTCTGCGGGTTATATCTTTTTCAGAATCTATACAAAACATTATTGATATATCATGATACTTGTAAGGCAAAACCAAGAGAGGAAGAAAAGGGCTACCTGTAAAAGATGTGATACTGTTAGTTTCATTGATATCCATGAGGAAAATGACCTTGTGAAGGTTGTGAAGGTTTTTATTTGGGGCTGGGTGGTGATTTGACACTAAATGAACCAGTTAGGAATCTTTCTTTCAGTGACTCTCTAAAAGCTCCATTAATTCTACTTTTAGAGACAGAAATTTCTAAATCTTCCAGGCCATATGCTTAGCTTAAAACCTCATTTGTTATCAGTCACAACAAGTCTATCTAATATTCTTTTACTGTGTGGTACATATGTGAAAACTGCTATTGCTGGAGAGGTGAGATGGTGTTATGTGCCAACAGAGATTCACTTCATTTTTACAGGAAATCTCCAAGTGACCAGTGCATGAGGAAGCTTGGACTTAAAATCATGTCTTGATGAAGAATAAAGAAAAGCTTTTCCTCCACATCAAATCTACCAGGAGGAAATTAGTTTTGTTTGGTGGACACATTTGTATAATCTTGCCATTGAGAAGAAGCTGCTGAATCAGACATTTCTGAGATTTTGGCAATTTGATTAAGCTTATGCCATAATTAAAGGAATCTTCCAGGTTTTTTGCAGATATTACACTAATGTTTCTGAGACATGTGTCCCCAGTCTGCTCCTGAACCACATCCTTGCACAAATATAACTCCCAGGTGTGTTGCTGCACTGCTGTTTTTAATTGCATTTTATTTACTGTGCTCCAGAATTATCATTTCGCTCTCATCAACACTTATGGTTAATTGAATACATGAAAACTAAATTCATTAAGATCAAAGCACTAAGTGTGGTGCTTGTTCCATGCCTTCATTTCGATGGAAGTTGAAACCTTTAGGTTAAGCACATTTTGGGTTGGGTTCTGAGTGTATTTTCTGGAGTAAATTGTGTTTTGCATTTGCCTTGCAAGCTATTTCATTTCTCTCAAGATCAGGTCATGAGATCTCTGTGCCTGCCAAGTAGAAAATGCAGACAATAGTATTTACAATTAGAGTGTGGAGTTCATAGGAGGTGACCTAGGAAGGAGCTGTGGAATAGGATCCTGTCCCTTTGCTTGTGTTTGATGTGTAATGCATGTTGTTTGCCAGCTGTGAGGGTTTCCCTTGGAACCCGTGATGCTTCCTAAGGTAGAAAGCACCAGAACAAGCAGAAAATGATGCAAAATTTGCTATCTGATAAAAGTAAGATGGAATGCACCAAAAATCAATGTTCCTGTGCCAGAGTTATAATAGTAAATATTTCAAATTATTCTGATTTGCCCTGCTGCCTATAATGCTGATTTGTGAATGGAGCCGAATTAAAACATGCAAGATGTTCCAGTTCCCCAGTTATTTGTGAGATGCTTGATGCAATTGTCCTTGATGAACTACTGACTTCTTAAAGATGTTGGATTTCTCTGCTGATTTCAACCTAGGTGTTTGAAAGTCAGCAGTTTGGGGGTTATGCACAGCAATGGGTACTTGAGAGTCTGTGGCCATTTATGCTTTTGGATGTCCTGGAAAATAATTTAGTGAATGACAGGTCCAGAGGAATGGCAATGTGTGTGAGCAGTCAGCTGGGAAAAAAAGAGAGCCTGCTTACAGGAATTATAAATGAGAACAACTGTTTGGCTTGAGGAGGACAAAATGAGCTAAAAATACAGCCCAGGGATAAATGGTCAGGAATAAAGGGAGCCAGTTTGGACTTGATAATAGTTTTGTCTTCAGTGAACACTCTTAAACTCGTGCTCCCAAAGGAGAGAAAATAATACAGAAGTGGAATCTAAACCTAGAGAGCCATTCATCCATCCTGGATGGATCTCTGAATGCTGTGGCTGCCTGGGAATGGGGGAAGAAAAGAAGGAGGCACAGGGGAGGTTTGGTATCTTGGCTGCCAAGGGCACAGCAGAGCTCTCAGTTGAGAAATCTCAGCTGAGATTTCTGCTGCACGCAGAGAAAATGAACCTAACAAAGACACGGGCCTGCAGATAAGAGGGAGAGCTGCCAGGATGAAAGAAGGTGGCCATTTGGCTGTGGGACAGCTTTTCTTTTGATTGCCACTGGAAAACATCCCCTGGCTGGCACAGAACATCAGTCCTGTCTGTGAAGACTTCACCACGCCTTGTGTGCTGTGAGGCTTGGAGGGCTGAATGCAATCCCCCCCTCCCAGCTGTGCTGCAGAGGGACCAATGCCATGGATTTTGTGTGAGCCTGCCCAGTGCCCAGTTTGGCATCAAGAGGGAAACTGCTTTGTCTTTGGCTGGTGCTGAACAAGGTTTCACAGGCCTTGGACAAACTGAACATTATTTGAAACCATTCATTCATCTGCTGGCTGCTGCTCCTCATGTCTGTTTCTCTCGTGTTTATTGAAGTCCTTCTTATAAACTTCTTCCCAGAGGTCATAACTTGCCCTTTCCTGCTTGTGGTGTGTGATTGGATCAGACTGGAGCACTTGAATACATTTTATTGTGTTTTACCAAGGATGCACTTCAGTTACAAGAGCTGTAACTGATGAAGTCCCTCACAGTGAACTTCTTGGGAAATATTTTAATCCTATTTCACTGGATTAGCAATATGTATACAAAGCAGCAGGTGATCTACTGGCTGTAATGGAGTATTTATTTCCTTTTGCTCAGGTTCATAGGGATATTGTGGGGTTCCTTTCAACCTGATTTATCCTTTAGGGCTGAGTTTTATAGTCATATTTCCACACAGGACATCTTCCTCAGCTGGGTATCACTGGAAAGGAGAAGCAGGCAGGAGAAGAGAGAACAGGAACGTTTTTTTAATTCTGATGGTTTAAAGTCAACCTTCCTCCAGCTGTCTCACCTTCCTAAAAGCAGTACTGCCTGTACTGAATTAGAAACTCATTAACACAATCACATCAATCACATTAAAAAACAAACCCAAAAAGCTTGGGAATAGATTATTTTTTGGGGCATCTCCCAGCAAGTCAAGAAACTCCCATAACTCATCCTGGTGACAGGTATTGTTGACCCTGTTTAGCAAATATAAACTGATTTCACCCAAGCACTTTGCCAAATAACCTGTTAATAACATCTGTATTTAAATATGAGAGTAAAGGCAAAAAGATTTGTAAAAATGCCATCAAAACCTGACAACAAAACCAATATAAAGCCTTTGAAAAATTGCTTCTATGCTAGGTCTTTGTTCTATTATAAAGTGTTGAGCACTTGTGCACAAACACCCACAATCTTAACCAGGAAGAAAAGCTGGACACGAACCAAGGCCCTACAGGAGTGCAGGGTAAGATCATTGTAACAGCTTGAGCCATTTGTACTGCCTTCCTTTATGAGGAGCAGAGGCAATCCATTCATTCTGCACACCAGCAGAGAGAAAGGGTAACAGCATAATCTGTCAGGGCGTTGGTTTGGCAGGCAGAGGGTTGTGTTTCCACCTGCAGCCTGCCAAGTCCTGCCTGAGTCCAGATTTCAGACTTCAGACCCTGCCATTGGCAGCAAAATGAAGGATCTGTGAAGGGATGTTTGCAAAGGAACAAATGTTGTGCCAAGAGCATCTCTGATACATCCATCATTACAGCTCCTGGGTGTTGTGGGACAAATGTTGTATGGGAAATGTTGAGAGGAATGGAGGCACCTCTATAAATAACAGCTTGGTTTTTAACTTGCTTCTCCCTCCTACAAAAAAAACCCACCCAAAAAACCCCAAACAAACAAAATGCAAAACAGAACAAACAAGCTAAAAATAAACCTGGGAAACTTCCTGAAGAGATGTAGTTTCCTGAGGCAAGAATATAGGAGATCTTGCTTGCACCAGAGGGATGAGCAAGGGAAGGAAGTGAGGTGATTTCACACAGCTGTACCTCTGTTTGAGCAGGTGATTGAGGTGTGGATGAAATTTTAAAGCCTATGTTGCTGTAATTCCCTCGCTCTAGGAGTTGGATGCTGTTTTTGATGGTTGATATCTGTGCATTGACTATAATCTGTTGTTCCATCTTGTGTCTTTAGGAGACTCAGAGTCATGAGACAGCTCAGCCAGAGGAGTCTTTTCCTTAACAGAATTACAGAGAATTTCCTTTGGGGTTGTCTGTCCTGACAGTTTTGACTTCTGTAAGGTAGATCCAACACAGGACTCCATTTTTCTGAGACCAAACACCTGAGCTTGGGTATTGATATAATATTAATATGACACCTAATATAAAACTATTTCATATTGGTTTTGTTATTCTTGGCACAAGAAATGATTGCTCTAATGATTTAATTAATCCAAGAATTTAATTTCAGTGAGTAGTCTCTTGTTTCCTTTCCCTGTCTCAATGTCTGTGAAAAGTTGGAATCAATCCATGACCATTTTATCAAAATCTACTCCCACAAAATATTCAAATTGAAAGTTGTTACTGGATACAAACATGTGCCCACATTCCACCCCTGGACCTTGGTGTCACCTGGTGTTAACTGTATTAACACATCAACAATAATTCATTCCCCCTTCAGCCAAAGTAAAAAACCTCTCTGGATTTTAAGTCACTCCCCTGAAGAAATCAGACACCTCATTCCAGACTGTCCAGGGCAAAGGGCATTAAAACCTTCCTGTTTCATTTATCCTGCTTTAATTACTTTGTTTATTTAGCATTCAATTGGGTTGTTGTTTTTTTGTTTTTTTTTTTTTTTTTTGTTGCTCAGGAGATTTGGATCTGTGGCAACAGGGAGGGGAGTGCAGGTTGAGGTTCCAAGCACTGACTGGAGTTAAGTGGGAAAAGTAGGAGTGGTTATCAAGCTCATCTGGGATGTTAGAGGGAATTTGAGAGGTATTTCTGATTTCAGGAGAGTGATCCAGCTACTGGATTGATGAGGAGCAGAGGCGTGGAGGGGCTTACAGCTTGCTGTCTGTCCTGGGGAGGGTAAATAGAAGGTGTGCAAACAATTGTGATCCTCAGAAAGAAATTTGAGAGCAAGCAACAAAAAGCTAACCACCTAAATACCTTGTAAAAGTCTGTTTTTCAGCCTCCTGCATGGAGAGTGAGGGTGATAGGGCCCGTGTGGAAGTACTGTGAGGAAACAGCTCTGTCCTCAGAGCAAAGGTTGGATTCTTGTCACGGTAGGAAGCAGTGCTGGAGTGAAACCTTCCCAGGGATGTCACCTCCTGTTTTTCTTCCAGACAGTAATTCCATGCCTGTTGATCCACTTCTTCTGGCTCCCTGTTTTAATGACCCCTGGAGCAGGAGAGGAGCAGCCATATGGCTTGCAGTGACTTGAATTTTAGCACAGAATTGAAAACGAGATTAATTTCCTTTTTTTTTTTTTCCTTTTATTTGCCTAGATAATGCTTTGAATCCTATTTTACATGGTCTAAGAAAAGCTGTGGAAGCTACCAGGCAGTTTCAAACCAGTGAAAGAGCATCTTGAGAGAGGTCAGCACAGGAGGTGTGCCTGCAGGACAGCCCCTTACAGCTGCCCCTGGAGAAGCCTCAGTGGGTAGGAAGCAGATGGCTCAGCTCTGTCAGCATCCCAAAGTCTCCTAAAACACCAGATTATTGGGGCAATGAGGTTCTGGCTAGCTAGCTGCATCTGAGATGCTCATGGGCATGGCTCTCTTTCAGCCCTACCAGGCAAAATAGAATTTTAATCCTCGAAAGAAAATTTCGTAGTGGAAGTATGTGAAAATGGGGACTGCAACATAGATGGATGTTTTCTAATAGCAGTGGAATATTGGATTTGGGAATGTAGGAGGGCTTTTCTGGCTTTACAGACCCAGAGTATTTGTGAAATTACTTTATTAAAAAAATCAGTGGGTGTTATGCAGGGGCTCTGCTAAATATGAATAATTTAAACCAGTGAATAATTAAAACCTGTCTAGGAAGAGTTATACAGGTAATTTAAATTTCAGGTATGCACAGAAGAAAATGTAAACGCAGAACAATTTGGGATTGCACATTAGATTTGCATTGTTCAAGTGAGTCCTGATCTGAACCATGAGCACTGCACTGTGTGCCACCACCAGCAGCAAATCCCAGAGCAATATGAAAATGTGAGTTACTCCTGCACTTAATGGACTTTCTCTTCAAAGAAGACGAAGTGACTTTGAAATGGGAACTGCAAGCACACTCCAGCTCCTGGGAAAACCACTCTGGCTTCCTTTTGATGTAAAGGTCGTTGCAAATCGGGAAGTTTAATTCATGTCCTGCATGTTTTGTGCCACCAGTCATGGTCCCTTGCTGGTAAATAAGAAAAGTGAATTTGTTCTTGAAGAGAGGGAGTGAAGAATATAAAATTGCTCCTCAGAGGAAGGTTTAGCCACACCTTTGGTTGCAGTGAGCTTTTTATCTATTTTGCAGCAGATGTATTTGTAAGCTACTCATTATTTTGTACAAAGAATGACAAATAACATATTCAGTGAGGGATCAAAGGGCTGACACTGGAAAAGAGAGCCTGGATGCAGGATTGCCATTTCTGGGTTGATGGATCACCTAAAAGGCTGCTAAATCTGGGTGTAGTAACTCAAGAAATAAAATTATCCTTGCCCAAATGAACCGAATGAGCTTGATTTGTTCCTACAGCTCCAGCACAATAGTACCTGGTTTTGCATTAAAAAATCAGAAACAAATTAAATTACTGTAAAAGATCTGCATTTGCGAGTCGTCAACTGAAGGAAAAGGTGGAAGAGAGAGACAGTGACATTGTAAAGAAAATAATTTTCAGAAATCTCCATTGCATGTGAACAACTGATTTGCTTTCAGAAGCTCTAGTCCTGCATACAGTATTTTTTTGGTAAAGGGAGTACCCAGGAAGTAGCTACAATGTCTGTATGCCAGACACGAGTAAATGAAGCTTTAATGTTTGCTGGTACTGCTGTTTGCTTTTCCATATGGCAGCTGCATTCTCTCTGATATTTTGTTATCTTCCTATTTTGTGAAATTCATATCTGTAACACACAGAAACATGCAGGAGTCAGAAGGCCTGTGAAGAGAAAAAAATTAAGAATTTACTTGTGTAATGATGTTTAGGTATTAAAAAAAAGCTATTTTTACTGTAAAATGGCTTAAGAGGAGGTTGGTTTGTTGTTGGTTGGGCTTCTTTAAAATTTTTTTTTTTTTTTTTATTGTAGTGGGGGAAGTTTTCCTTTCTTCTAACAACAAAACCCTCCATTCCTCTGGGCAGCACATCACTCCTTTCTGGATTTAGAAGCTCATGAGCTCCATCACGTTTGTTACCAGTAGTGTTGCTTTGGGATTTATTTTTGAGACATAACTCAATTATATTTATTCTATAGAGGTACTTTCACTGAGCTGTGCCCCTTTATGTTTCAGTTGTGGAAATCAGAATATTTTCTGGAGTTTGTGTGCCACTGCCATGCCTTTCTACTTCTTGTCCCAAAAACAGGGACGGAACGTGAGGAGTTTCTCTGTGTCTTACAGAGAACTGTGGAAGGCTGAGGGAGAAGCTGAGTTAGTGCTAAGAGATGCAGGAAGAATTAAAACACAAGGAGAAATAATTATTCATCTCCTAGTCCTTACCTTCTGTTTCTTTAAATTAAAAATATGTTCCTCCAGGTGTATTTCCCTTTTCTAACAACTCAGAATATGTCGTTATAGACACAGTTATCTCTTCCTGAAGCAGTGTCAATTGTTTCTGGACTCACCTGTCCAGAATAACAGGCCAGGGTTGTAAAAGAATAGGATTTTGAATGGAATTTTTAGTAAAACTGAAGGGAATGTTTTGAAGAAAGATGATTCATGCTTAAGTCTTTTGTTTTTTTTTGTTTTACATTGAATTAAAAGCCAGGTTTCAGGATGTTTTTACATTAGATTGAAAAAATTCATGGGAGCTGCATTTGTAATGATAGTGGCTATTTTAAGCATAAAAAGGTCTATAAAACATTCACTTTTATCCTTCATATGAGGTTCTGCAGCCCCCTGGACTGCATTCAGTATGCAGCACAAATCAAATTTCCAGACAATCGGATCTGTGCTCCTTCTCTTGTTATAATGCAGTGATTCATTTCCCATTAATTTTCACACAGATTATCCCTCCTTGAATATTAACAAGAACGGAGTTAGAATCAAACCTTAATCCTGAACTTCCAGTAAATAAAAATAACAGCTTTTTGTCTTAGTGTCATTGATCTTTTGAGTCAATAACTATCTGGAAGAATAAATTTCACATGACTTGAGGCGTCTACAGTGGGTGCAGCTCAACCCTTGATTTTCTCACCTCTTCCCACATTGGTAGTGACAGGAAATGAGCAGTAGGGAATGACTCATTTGGACTTCTTTGGGCAAAGCAATTAGGCTGTAATTTAGGGGGACACAATAGGCACAGAAAAGTCGATTTCTTCCTGGTGGCAACTGTGGCAGCCCAAGCCAAAACCCTCAGGCAGAGGCAGTGGTTCAGGAGGCTGTTCCAGGCAGCCCCTGTGCCAGGTGAGAGGCTCTGTCTGCACATGAGAGGGACCTGAATGTCTCTGCCTGGATCATTGGTTCACCTTTCTGAGCAGGTAAAGATGACACCAGCAAAACACACCCAAAAAATTAAGCTTATTTGCTTTACGTGTTATTGCTTCTGTAACAAGACAAGAAAACCTATTATATATTACAGACATATTACAGACATATTACAGTAAAATTCCCCAGGTGGTAAATATGGTTTTTGTTTCCTTAAGGCTTCAAAAAAATCTTCCAGGGAAAACTTTTTTCCTCAGGAAATGAAAATATTTTTCTTTCACTCACACTTCAAACCATTTCCCTTGGGAAGCCAAACTTCTTTCCAGTTGTAAGACTCCTGCTCAAGCCCTGTTTTGCCAGGATACATTAGAATATCACTTCCCCATATGTGAACACTATAATTTTCTGCTCACACCCCTGCTTACTCAATTCCTTATATGTGAGTAACTAGATATTTTATTTTGATAGTGATCAATAACCCATCACTGCTTTAATGTAATTTTAATGTAATTTTAAACCGACCATGAGAGGCAAAAATGCACTGCTTAAATTCCAAGCATATCTATCGAGTTCCTTCCCAGAGGAACACTGAGCTCCTGTAGTCAGCAGAGCAGGTGCTCCTTTGCAGCTGTGTTCCTGCAGGGTTTGTAGGCAGGAGAGGGATGTGTATTAAATATAAATATGTTTATTCCATGGCAAATTGAAGCTACTGTTGTGGTCTGTTTGTAGTGGTAAAGGTGTGTGCTTTTGCTGTGGTGCCCACAGTGTTGTTTCAGGTGTCATGGCTGATGCTGTGTATCAGAAAAGCCTAAGTAGTTGAATTTATGTTACTTTTTAAAAAAGAGCATAATTATTTCAACCAGGGAAAAGTGGGATTTTCTGTTGCTTGTAGGCTGAAAAGGGAGCACTAAAATCTGCACATCAGGGCAGTTGTAACAGGTTAGTTCAGTTCTGTGTCCTGTCAGAAGTGTAGATTCAGGTTCTCCCAGGAAAAGAGAGGATTTGAACTGATTTCCCATGATATTAACGAGCTAAGGACAAGAATGGCACTAGAAATTGTGTTTGCAGGGATAGAAGAGTAAATTCAAAACTCCACTTTGGTACCTAAAGCAAGAAACTCCTGCAGCTGAGGTGCACAGAGCTGGTGAAACCTTTAAAAGATTTGATCAGGGGATGTGGAAGTGTAAATGGCACAAGCAGATCAAAGAGAATTTCCCTGTGGTTTGGGAGCTGCTACGTGAAAATGAACTAATAAAAACCAACAGGAATATACCTATCAGTAGAACTTTAATTTAAAAAGGGCTGAACAAGACAGAGAAAATGGTCTTAGGCATCAAGGTCACTTTCATTGGAGAAGTTTGCCTGGGTACTGGGGAAATAAGAAGAGCCAGAGGAAAGGAAAAACAAAGGAGTGCTCACAAGCCCAGGTGGGGAGGCACCCAATGGCAGAGAGGTGGCAGAGAGCAGCAAGTGTTTGCCAATAAGGCAATGAAAAGCTGGTGTCACACTGAACAGAGCTTGGGATTATTGGCATTTGCAATGCATCCATCAGCAGGATCCATCTGGGGGAAGGCAGCATCAATAGCACTTGCCCTTGTTTGATTTAGACTCTTCTGCCACTGGAGCTTGGCTGCTGAGCTGCTGCTCTCTCTTCTGGCTGAATTCTAGCCCAGTGCAGCTCAGTTATAAGATTCTGAGGAGTCTCTCTAGCTTTATGAGTATCCTGCCTCCATACTGAAAAAAAAAGTCTCTTTACATGCTATATTGTAAAACTCCACAGCTGAACATTCCTGTTGTTCCTCTGAATGTGACACTGTTCATCAGAATGTAGCTGCTTTTGTTTTTTTTTATTGCTTGGATTTGATCACACGTTGTTCTGAATTTTTTATTTTCATTTATTGAAAGATGACAGTAAAGGAAAAGCTTCATACTTTTTTCTTTTTTTTTGTCAAGGTACACAGAGCTGGAGGAATTGATTTCTTTTCTCATATAGGAAAGTTGACTGCTGTGGAATTCATTCCCAGTTTCTAGCCCAGAGGACAAGCAAAGTTGAAAGTCTGGACCTGTTCATTATGAATGCTGCCATTGTGCTTTTTAAAATTAAGTTGAAGTCTTGAAAGTAGGTGGAAGTAACAAGCACATTGATTTAATTTATATCTCTAAGTTGCTCAGGCTGTGTTGAAAATACTCATGGATTCCTTCTGTGTTATTGCAGGTCTGGGAGGGACACTCTGAGGGCAATTTCCAGTGCCTTCTCCAGGTCCCCAGCACCTGCTGCTTTCCATATTTTAACTAAAACTGATCTTTGCAGGTTCCCACCTGCCAGGCATCACAAACTGCACTCACCAAGCTGTGCCCCACACCAAACACATTTAGATTTTTTCTATGCATCTGTTGCCTGATAGCAGAAGGTAGAAACACTTGCAACAGTGTTAAAATGGTAAGATAAAAAGCAGTTTTTTATTGGGAGCTCCCAGGTGCTTCCATAGTTATGGGCACACTCGGTATTGGATTTCCAGAATGTTTTAAGAAATTATCCTATCCAACAAACATTGTCCATTTAGAAGAGCAAATTTTAGGATTAGGTAATTTCCCCCCCTGGTACTGCCCCACTGGAGTTAGACCAGGGCTTCTTTGCCCCATTTCTTGTTGTGTTTCCTCAGATTCTGGCTGGAAAAAAAAATGTTCTTGTAGGTTCTCTTCTTGAAAATAAGACTAAACAGTATTTCAGGAACGTGTTAGAAGATTAGCTTATTACTCTAAAACCTAAGAGAAAGGGTAGGAAAAATACCAGGAGCTGTTTTAATAGTCTACAAAGCTATGAAAAATGTGTAAAAGCTGAAATCTTTAGGCATCACACGCAGTTGCTGTGCAAAGGATGGGAGGTGGGGGCCAGGCTTGTTGTGTCCAGTGGATCAGCTGCTTCTGAACGGGTCAGTGCAGCTCCTGTGCTCACTGAAATCCCACAGCAGCTCCTGGAAAGCCTCCCCTTCCCCTGAGAGATGCCTGTGTTGGTCCCACTCTGAGCAAACCTGCAGGTGTGCCCCTCCTGCCTGCACCTGCCCACCCATTCCAGCACCAAGTGATGGAATAACAGCAATTGTGCCTCTCTCTGCTTGCCCAGAACATCTGCTGCAGCCTTTCTAGCACAGCATGGAGGAGCATTATCCTGGTTTAGCATTATCCTGGTTATTATCCTCTGGCTCTGGCAGCATCAGGAACCCCAGCCATCAATGTGAGCAAGCCCACTGCAGGTGTGTCACTCACATCCACGGGCTGGTGCTCATCTCACATCACCAAAACTGCAAACCTGGGCAGTTTTACAGTTATTTATTGCCCTGCAGAGGAACCAGCTGACCTAAATACTCTGGGTTATGTGATTCACGTGAAGAATAGTAGCTGGTGTCAGCCAGAAAAGAAACATCTGAAGCTTTGTGCAAATTTCCATTAAAATAAGTTTTTTCGCATTATGACATTTATTTCATGAAACATTAACTTCATTTTCTGCAGACTGTTTTAACATTATGAGTTAAAGGTTTTCTCTCCCTTTTGCATTACTAGATAACTGTAATAATGCTGGGCATATCATAAAGTTTGCAGAGAGATGCACGTCTGAAACTGTTACAGTTCAAAAATAGAAATGAAACAAAGTCCAAAGAGAAAACTGTCAGTGAAAATTGGTAGCAATTGGAGATGTATGTAAATTACAAAAACTAATCTACCGAGATTCATAGGGCAAATAACTCCAGCTACTATTACTTGGCACCAAATAGAAACATTTCATTGAAAGTGCAGCTGCTAGAGAAATGAACTGATAAACATAAATTGAACATAAATGGCTGCAGGCAAACTGGAGTAGCAAACAGAAAAGGGACAGGGGAAAAAAAATGTTGTTTGTATACATGTGTGTGCCTGTGTACAGAGTGTTATACTCATGTAAACATCTGAGAGCCTCAGAAGTCGAGGGGATTTTCAAGGATCCCCATCCCAGTTTCCCAGGTGAAAAATCCCTCAGGAATGGAGCCACTCCCTGGCTGCAGGTGGGGAAGTGTGTCCAGAATGGGGCTCTGCTGCTGGTCAGGAGGTGCTGGCCATGGTCAGTGATAAAAAGGATGGGAGGATAAAATCAGGGTCTGAAATTCATGCCTTGCTAGCCGATGAATTTAATACATTAAGCTGTTGTTTAAGAACTTATGCAAAGTCTCAGGCCAAAACCCAGTATAATTTTTAGGAATTTAGTTATGAAATTACTCCATTATTCTCAATAGTAAGGGGGAAAAACTGAGTTTAAACTTTATCCCTCCTCCTCTTCCATTCCTGTCTCAGAGTCCCAGCTAGGTGTGTCTTTCAATCAATTCCTGTCCCTAAGGAATAAACATTAATAACCACCAAACCCACACATAATTAGTGAACACCAAAGACACCTATAAAGCCATGTAAATGCATATGCACAGATAAACTCCCCTCCTTCCTCCAGGCACAAAAATGCCTTAAATCATCCTCTGCACTTTCCTAGGAGCTCCTCTCCAGATGTGGTGTTTAAGA
The DNA here is from genome assembly GCA_013400955.1 of Drymodes brunneopygia. NCBI lineage: Eukaryota > Metazoa > Chordata > Aves > Passeriformes > Petroicidae > Drymodes > Drymodes brunneopygia. The sequence goes on along the minus strand of VZTZ01002460.1, from coordinate 298,775 downwards.
GTGAGTGTGGCTAACGTTTATTAGACTTGAACTGTATTGTGGGTAATTGTCCAGTAATAACCTTTGGTAAATTATATGAAGCCTTTACTTTACTTAACAGGGAACGCAGGCTCCCCAAACTCTAATATTATCATCATTCAAGATAATGAGCAACACAAACCATTCTATTACCAATCTAAAAGCAATAAATGTCAAAGTAAAGAACTATGCAATATCCTGGCCTGGAAGAACAAAGGACAAAAGTAATGATAATGCCTTTTTATATTTGCAGTCTATTATATCATGCATAACAAATGACCCTGTAATTGTAGGCAGTGTTATTTTAACAGGTTGTAAAGGGAAAATGGTGGGGGTGGAAAGGGAGTGTTTTGAGTGCTGCCCTGGAAAATGCTGTGGGGCTGGTAAAGTGGAGTGCCTGATGATTTATTTTCATTTCATCCTGGTAACTCCTGCTGGATTATTCTGAGGCTGGTTTGTTTGTCACCACGATCGTCTGGAGCTGTGCAATGTGACACCAAATCCTTGCCTGCAGCTCTGATGGTTTTACCAATGACTTGGTGACAGCTCCAGCCCTCCTCTGACACGAGCATGGAACAACACCACCGTTTCAAACACGGGTGATTGATTTATGGAAATGTCTAATTTGGGCATTTACAGACCATTCAGAGGTCACACGGCACTTGGGCATTCATTCATTCATTATGAGTTGCTACAAGAAAGGGGCTCTCTTTCTACTGCTCCACGTGTGGTGCTATGGGTTCAGGTGCTCCTGGGTTTGCACAGTGACTTCACTTTGGGATATCCTGGTTTAATTTTCTTTTGCAGAACCTAGTAAGCTATTTGGTCAGCATTCAGAGCAATTTTTTAAAAGTTGAAGGGAACAAAATTGCTTGAAAGTTGGGAAGCCGATGCCTCAGCTACCCCATGTAAAAAGTAGGATAATTTTTACTTTCTTGCACTTTATGTCCATTGTCTGAGAAAAGCATTTTAATAAAAAAAATGCTGTCTGTTAGTTCACAAGGGCTTCATGCCAGTGTGTAAAGGGCTGCAAAGTATGCCATTCACTAAAACAAATATTTAAATGGCTCTACTCTCTGGGGTTGAAAGAACTGATTCATGCAGCTTTGATGTACTGTGGAGGCAATTAGCACCTGTGGCAATTACCCTTTAGATCTCTTTCACCAATATTCACAGCCAAATTTTGTTACCAGGTACCCAGGTCTGAAGTAAATCCACCCATCCTTCTCTTTCTACCCTTGTGGACATGAGAGTAGGGTTTAGCTGGAAGGGGAAATATTGAGAGCTCTTGGTCCAGAAATGAACCCTTTGCTGCCAATATATTGCCTTTTATGGGGCTTCTATGGCTTCTTTGGGAAAGGTGCAAAATGTGATATTAAACTGAACTAACCTTGCTTGTGTTTCCCTTATTAAGCTGGTTTAACAAGTTGCCTTTGTTGTAGGTTTGCTGTTCATAAGGTCACAGCACTCCACCACCTCAAAAAAGCATCTGCAGTGTCTGTCAGAGAGAAAACAGGCCCCAGAACAAAGCTGCAAAATTTAGGTTATTTGTACTGCTGCTTAAGAGAAGCAACAGGAAAAAAACCAAGCAGCAAGCAGCTGTTTTACGTAACTTTCTTTTTCCGAGGGAAACAAATGATGAAACTTCTCAATATTTGCATTTTCCCCATCAGCATGCATCCCAAAGCTGTCAAAGAGTGGCAGGGGGTGGCAGTGCCTGTCACATCCCTGCTTTTGGAAAGATCAGAACCCTGCTGGCACAGCCCCACTGCAGTTTCCACAGCAGATCTCAGGCACGATCTTCCCCAGGAGAGTTTTTTGATATCACCATTTTCCAGGTAAGTTCCATGATGATGGTGACAGCTTGTGTTGTGTTTTGTTTTTGCTCCTTCTTCCTCATGTCTAAACGTGTGTTATGCATTTATCTCCACGTTCATCTGTTTCTGTCTGTCTGCAGTTTTATGTGGCAGCATCTGCGAGTGGTTATTTTGTATAATAACATGAATGGAAGTGAAATCAACAGTTGGGTTTAAAGGTTCAGCAAGCAGAGGAGTTTTGGATGACTCCAACTATGGATTGAGTGCTACAGAGCTGGTGTGTGAAGAGAGATTTGGTTAAACAATTCTTCTAGATATCAAGATTAATGTCCTTTTTTCCTGGGATACTGCAGAAAAGAAACTTAGTTCCTTTCAGTCTGAAAAGAAAAAAAGTCATCAATGTAGAAGAGAATTTTGTTTTGGCTCACTGACTCCCCCTCCCAAATGGCATTTGGTTGCTTATCAGACTTTGTCAAGTTTAAAAACAGTTCAGGAAAGAGCACATGTGAATCCACCCTCAGAGAAAAGTGTCAATGTTAATGCTGCCACTGAGCTGGGAGCAAGACGAGTGACAATGTCCAAGATAGTCAGGAGAAAATAATTAGAGAAATTATTATGGAATTAGTTATATATTGAATTTTAATTCCCAAACTGAGTGGGAGGCCACGGGAATGTTTCAAGTATCAATCTGAAGGCAGAAGTGTAACCACAAAGGCCTATTACAAATTATTGAAGTACGCTGGAGAGACTTAGATCCACCTAAACAAGTTTGGACAAGTTTAACAGAGAGTATTTTTGATGGCATTTTGCACATTAATGGAGGGTTCTGAGGCATTTCCTGCATCTTGGAGACAGAGAACTCGTGTTAGAAGGGATTTGCATGGAATGATAGTGCAGGGTCTTGTGGGACCTCCACAATTTCAAATAATCTCGTCACATATACTCTGGAAGGAAGTGCTAATTAAAAGTATAAAAGAGCATATGTGGTATTTGTGGAGCTGCTATCCAGAGCTGTATTGCTGCATCTGTTCTGCATTGCAATTAGTCATAGATAAATGGGAAAATACAATATCTGAGCTCTGCACTTCTAAAACTGCAAACCCCTCCCCTCCAAAAAACCAGTCACAGGGCACCTGTAAGGGAGTATGGGTAAAAGTAAAATTTCAGCAGGTGAGCTTGATGCTGTAGGCTTTTTTTT